>VXBH01004063.1:315429-369046 GCA_013400035.1 Rynchops niger
GGCCACAACTGGAATACTGTGTCCAGTTTTGGGCTCCCCAGTTCAAGAGGGACAGGGAACTGCTGGAACAAGTCCAGTGAAGGGCAACTAAGATTATTGAGGGACTGGAGCATCTCCCTTATGAGGAAAGGCTGAAAGAGCTGGGGCTCTTTAGCCTGGAGAAGAGAAGGCTGACGGGAGACCTTATCATGGCATTCAAGTATCTAAAGGGTGGGTTGAAGGAGGATGGTGCCAGACTCTTTTCAATGGTTCCCCGTGACAGGACAAGGGGCAATGGGCACAAGTTGGAACATAGGAAGTTCTGTTCAAATACACGTAAAAACTTCTTTACGGTGAGGGTGACAGAGCACTGGAACAGGCTGCCCAGGGAAGTGGTGGAGTCCCCTTCTCTGGAGATTTTCAAGACTCGCCTGGGTGATGTGCTCTAGGCAATCCTGCTTTAGCAGGGGAGTTGGACTAGATGATCTCTAGAGGTCCCTTCCAACTCTGAAGATTCTGTGATTCCAATAGCACTGGGACATTGCATTAATTGAGCTCATTGTACTTCTAATGGCATAAGCAGTAATTTACTCCCCACTGCCTTCATAATCCAGCCCCCAGTATCTGAGAGGTATAGAACTGAAAGACAGAGAACTGACAGGTTTTATGGCTACGAATTTCATAGATAGATGGAACCAAAAGAATAGTATCTAGACAACTCCATGTAGAAAAAAGAGTAAGTCAAGTCAGCTTTTTTACATATATTGCTCTTAGTAAAACCACATTCATTTTGAATGTTTCCTATGAATAAAACTACCAGTGCAGAACACCCCCAGCACGCTGCCTGAACCCTGCAGTTTGTCAGCAACACAAATTTTAACAAGTCGTGAATACCAAGCATACAGGGAAGAGCAAGATGAACAGTCCCCACTCCTGAGGCTTTCAAAACGTATGTGGCACAAGGTTGGTTGATATCGAGTGAAGACCTTCAGAGCCCTACGCTACAGAACAGCTTCTGGAAGATGCTTGTACAACCTTACCTAAGTATCCAATGATCATCTACTGCATCTGTTGGAAAGAGCATAGAAACTACTGACTAACGACTCTTCTCCAAGGCCAGAGATATCTCAGGGATGCAGGGAAGTCTCTCAAGCTTGCATTTCCCAGGTTTTCCAGGTGGGACTCCAAAGGGTCTCAGTCAGCATCAAATAAAGATGTTCCTTGCTCTTCTGGTCCAAGAAAGCTACCCTGACGGGGAACAAGATGGTGAACTATCATCTAAAGCTAAGAACTACCATCTAAAGAAACAGGGGAGCAGCATCAGGCAATGCAAACAAACCCACACACTGATAAGAGACTACTGAGCATTGAAAATATATCAGCCTTTTGTGCTGGGCTAAGTGCAAGGTCAGTGCATTGATTGTTCACCACTTGCTTCCCTCTCCCATGAGGAAGTAGTGGGGTGGAGATCTGTGAACTTAAGACTTGTATCACAAGTGATTAGACAATGTTAACCCTTAGCTGAAGGAGCCTGGCCTTTGGCCAGGACATTCAGACCAATACTACCAGTACTAGAAAAGTGGGATTTTTAATGTCTATTGTTACAGTAACTGTATGACAAGAGCAAATAGGAGTTCTAGCAAGAAGGATCTACATGCAGGACCAAGTGCATCCTTATTGTGTTTGGTATAGTCTGTACAGATGAGTTTGGCACTGAAATCCCTCCTCAGCCACACAAGGTTGTGCCTCCAGGATCACAGGAACACACCACAGTATTATACACGCTTTGTTCTTGGAGGAACAGGGGAACATGCTCCCATCAGGACCATATGCAGGCCCTCATCATATGATCTGGTGAATTAATACAGATGGGAGTTAACTCATATCCATTTTTCTCCACTGACTCCAGGAAATGTGAAAGATAAGATAGGGTAGGGCTCGTAGCTATGAGTGTATTTTAATCTGATCTCTCTTGTTATTCTGTTGCATTCAATGTAAAACATCTAGGGTATGTCTATAGGCAGACACACTTCTGTCTGCTGTTAGAGCTGGCTGATGAGAACCAGTCTATTATTCCCAGTTTTAAGTGTATGCACAGATCCCAAGTCATGATTTCTGTCCTGCACGAACTTTCCACTAACAAGAGAAAAGAAAAAGCTGTTTACAAATGAAAAGGACTGTTGTTTTGTCCTCAGAAGGTCCTTTAGTGCTGGCAGAAAGCCTTCGACTGTGCAACAGCAGGAGGAACCCTGCATGGATATTATCCTTCACATGCCAGTGAACCTCATCCCAGCAAGGACACTGCAAGTCCTGAGATCTGACCCTACGACATCATGTCGAGTTAGGCCAGTTTTCCTTGGGATGTGATAACTGAGGCAATCTACGCATTTAAGCTGCTACTCCATCCTTGAAATTTCTTATGGTCATGCTCCCTTCACACTTCATTTTTATGTAATGTTGGACCTTGCACCCATCAAGCTATCTTTTATACCTTCAGAACAGACTTTACTTCCCAACATTAAGTTGTTTACCCAAGAGTTTTGAGCAGTTTCCAGAACGCAGTGATCAGATCCTGCTTTTACAGGGTTCATGTGAAAGATTAAAAATTGGTTTTAAGCACAAAAGTTGGTAACAAACGCAGTATATACGTAATTATATAAACAAAACACTCCTTTGAAAGGTTCTCTCCTAGGATTCATTTTAACAACCAGTTGAAAAACTGTTTCAATGCCTCAGAAGCTTTTGTCTAAAGAGCACGCAAACAATCGCTCTTTGCAGTTGCAGTTAGATTTTCCTACTTGGATTTATGGCCAGCAAGAGACACACCTGAACATTCTGCAGTCTTGCTTTGGTTCTTACGCTGCAGAACTACTACGTGCCTTCTACTCCCACTTAGTGCTATGCACACCTGGCACTTCTGAAAACTGAAACTGTGAAGGGGGGCTGATCACTGCACCATAATGGAGATGGTAGAGTTAAACATGCAATTTTGAAAACCCAATCAGACAGAGTCAGTGACAGATGGCTACAGAAAACTCAAGTATTAAACAGAATTTTTCTCTAGACATTAAATTATAAAAAAGACAATGGCAGTCCAAATCTTCTATACTTAGTTGAAAATATCAAATTCTTATCTCTACTGCAACTGTTTAGACTTGCTTATTGCTTAAAGGAATAAGTTAGCACCAAAGCAGCAAAGAAGAAAAAAAATCTTGGTGAATATTCAAAACTTGTTTCTGAACAGAGAGCGCACCATTTTTGGTCAGCTCTGCTTTCCATGCATATTTGCCACTGCCGATACCTGAAAAAGCACTGTGCCTGCCACACTTTGGATAATGTTTAATGTAAAAGCCCTAAGAGAGGAACCTAGTGACAGAGTTTCAAAGTGGCTGGACTTCACCCTAAGAAAGTGGATTTTATTGACATCTACAATATGTTAAGCTCTGCCCTTACAAATAAAATTTCTGCTTTTTTTGTGGCTTCAAAAAGCAATACAGTAACATATTAATTTTTACCTTGACACTTTAGAGAAAATAGCACTCTTACTTTGCTTTTTAACAAGACAAAAAAAAGTAAGCTTGAGAATTACAAACCACTTCAAAGAGGCAGCTGCAAGCCTCATGTCTGTCACTGCGGAGAAGCACAAACTTCCAGCCTAAAATCTTCTGAAAGATGATAAATTTCCCTAAAGGAAATCACTTGCCACAGCGACAGACTTCAATACAGTGAAAGAATACATGAGTCGCCGTTCTCTGTTGTGCCAAACATTCCACCGGGACCCATCAGCTCTGCATCATTTGCCTCCTAGATGCCATTACTGACCTCACTTGTGTGAGGTATAATTTAAGTTAAATAAAGCAGGGCAGTGATTTTTGATCTATTTTTCATGAGTTGCACATCTATACATTTTCTACTACACCCCTGAACTGTAAAATCAATACTCTTCACAACACCTATGCTTCATCTGTTTCCAAACACCTGTAACTAGTGCTTGGTCCTTGGTTTGATAAAGATTGCTATATTCTGACTGCCAGTGTGGGAAAATTTTAAAGCAGAAGACTAATCAAATAGGACATCCTAACAGGGTAAACTGTGCTCTTGAGCTCCTGTATCTTCCCCAGCTTCAGACACACTAAAATCTCTCAAGGAGCTATACTTGAACATTTCTAAAAGTAATTTTTTCTGTAGTTTCACTTCATACTGGCAATACAGAATGTCCTAACTGCTAGATTTATTTAATTGCATATTCTAGTTCTTCACTGAGGGGCAGCTATAACAACTTTGAAATGTATTTTTATTATCTCCATCCAAGTGGAACTTCTCACTAACTTTTTTGAAACTGAGAAAATCATCAATTAAGTAGGCTCCAATGGTGCTTTTCTGTCCTGCACAAGCCTTTATGGGCAAGGAATTGGCTAGTTAGGGTGTGACAAGCACTCCTTATTCAAACTTAAGTGATGCAAGAAATACTTCACCTCAATTCTGTGACAAAATGAATCTTTTAAGGCTAACTTTCAGCATAAGCACACAAACAAGTAACCAGAAGGTAAGGAGACAGATCGCTTAATCTCATACATACTGACTTTTTGTATATGTTTCTTTTCTATGCTGTAAAAGTGAGGCCATTTGAGGTAGTTCAGCTCTCTCCTACTGTGCAAACTTGGGTTTTTTTGTCTGAGACCTGAATGTTTCATCAAATATGCAGCCTTTGTTGTTTTGTTGGTGAGGTGGCTGATGTCAGCAGGAGAGAGCAGCAGGGGATTTGTTTGTGTGATAAAGTTGCACCTCTTACGGAAAACATTCCAGCTGTTTTCACTGGCATTTATCCTTCCCTCTATAAGCATTTTAAAGGCATGGTTCAAACTGTGCCATTTGTGAAAAGGGGAGAGTAAAAAAACACTCCTGCAATTTCAGGGAACTTTTCTGTTATATAAAGTGTTTGGCAGCTACAAGGACAGCCAGAGGTGTTCTGTAGCCTATGATCTGGGACTAACACACACTTATGCACATACTTTGCAAAGCACAGGAACTTAAACTGTTCTTGGTTAATTTTCTGTTTGTCACTAGCAGCCCTGTCACATTCAAGAGCATGCTCTCCTGTAATACGAAAACACATAAAGCTCTAACTAGCATGTCAGCTTTCTCCTGACCACCCAAAGCCAAGCCTCAGGTCACTTACAGTCTGAGAGGGGAGTCATGCTGGGGAGAGATGTTAGCTTTAAGGGCTGTAGAAGGCCAGGCTAGGTGACAGCAATGGAGAGAAAGAGGGGCTTTCAGCGTTAGAGCCTCCACCACAAAGAGGCTGATGGCCACAGTGAAAATAAGTGATTTGGACAAAAGCAGAAAGCAGAAATGGCAGGGAAGTCTGAAGGCTAGACCATCTTGTGCCTTCTTCCCCTTTAAGGATGAGCTCCTACACCTTCCTCTGCCTATTTCGGGGAATAGCTCCAGCGTCCAAATAAGAGCCACACGTCCAGCTGGGTAGAAACCCCTCTGTGAAAGGGTGAAGAACCTCATACACCTGAAGACACGTTAAGTGCTCTGAAATAACCCACTGGAGCATGTGTGACTAACCAGCAGGGAAGCAGCGATCCTTCACTTCATGCTCTGGACATGTCTGGTTGCTGTGTGCTTTTCCATCAAGCCATTATGTCAAGACAGCCTAGCAGCAGAGCAGGCAGTTCACTCTCAGAGAGGTCCCCCTTGTCCTGCCATCCTCACTCATACAGTGAATCAATGGTCCTGTTCCTGCTGCAGTTTGTAGCCTCTATAAATCTTTGGTTGTCCTGGCCATTAGCTCAGTGCAAAATATGGAATAATATTTATTCCCTTAAATCCTAGTTACCAAACTGAATCTCAGTCCTGCGGCAGCCTCTTAAAATTGTACCAGTCGGATTGCCAGTTGTGGCTGTTTGATAACTCTGTCTTTTGAGCTCTGAAGAGTTAATAGGAGCAGTTGCTTCTAACTTGCATTCCTAACTTGCTTCATCAGGTCCTTTTGATACTCCTTCCTCAGCCTGGGAGGAGTTTATTTTCCTGGGGAGTTGTCATTTGCAGGGAGCATACACCACTTAGTCACCTCCGCCAGGCACCATTCTTCAGTCACTTGAAAGCTTCAACATACTCCACAGGAAGAGAGGACAGGCCTGCCTTCCCCCAGTAGTCAATGGCACGCACTCTGTAAAAGCCGGAGACTGAGCTTCCTGCAAATGAAAAGATTAGAAATGGTCACTGTGAAAGGCTGACACCTGTGATGCTTGGAGGATGTGGAGCAGGCACTACTCCTATAAAATGTAGGTTTGTGGAATGGGCTGGGGAAGTGGTGAAATCAGTTCTGCACCCTATATAAGTGTGTCTGTGCCTGTCTAACTAAAAATGATTCCTCATGGCCAAGTACTCTTTCTTTTTCTTTGTTGGACCAAGGACCTGCTCTCTCCTCATTAGGATTTGCAAGTTCAACTATAGGACTGCTGTCCCAGCAGTCCCTTTGGAAGAAGGCTATGACATATTCTGCAACCCACAACTAGAAATTTCCTTTTTTGTGACTTACTTTTCTGCCTCAATTGTGCCTTTGGAACAGGTTATGTGGGGACAGGATCAACAAAGAAGAGAAGAAGCATGCAGGCTGAGTGAAAACCCCCTGTCAACTCAGGAAGGAGCACCACTTGCTCCAAAGGTATGTGAGCTGATGTTCTGGCTCTGCTGCTTTTCATCCTTGATCCAGTTTGAAGAACACAGGCTTCACTAGTAGAGTCTTAAACCTCACAAGCAATATAAATGTATTTTCTCATCTATTTACTTGATTTTTATGTGTGCTTTAGTATTTTTTTTCTAAACAAAAAAGAATGCTAGAAATAATGAGTGAGAAAGAAGTACCTAGCAATAAAAGCTGCTGAGATGTGGGGTTTTTTCAAGCAGTTCTTTTTTTGTTTTTGATACAAACAATTAAATCTGGTAGGTTCCCCAGATGTGCAGTACTAGATGATAATGAATCCTAATTTCACATATTTGCCTTACCTATGATTTACAGTCTTTGCTTATCTGTGTACCCTTTACATTGCAATAATAGCTCTGAATTTTATTACACACCCACTACTGAGGCTAAGCCTTTCTCAGGCTAAGATGAGCTTGTGCTTCTGGCAAAAACCTCTCTGAATTGGTTTTTAGTACTATCACTTTGAGGCAAGGTCTGTCTGTGCTTCACACAGCTCTGATCAGTGCTTATTAGTAACACTTGTTGGACAGTCACATTGCAGATTAGACCACATTTGGTTAAAAAAGCCACAAAACTAACAAAAAAAATACCCAAAGAAAACATCTCTCACTACCTTCTTCCACTGTTTTTTCATCTGGGTATGTTTCTATTGCATCTAGGCTGTGCTTGAGGAGATATGACCAAAGGCTCTGGGAGAAGTTTTTTGCCTGTTGACAAAGATGAAACTCTCTGCCCTCTAGTATGAAACATCTAAAACTTAGGCAGCTTGTCAGGACTAAAAAACGTTCTACAAAAAAGCAAAGAAAGGGGTGTCTCCTTGGCTAGCTGTCAGATAGTCAGAACAAACTGTCCTACAGGAGGACCTCTCCTGTGCTTACAAGGAAGCACCTCAATAGCTTAACACTGCCAAGCCATAAAGAGTATGGGAACAGGGACAGGTGACCCAACAAGAGCAGAGTTGTGAACTTCGCTGGGGCAGCTCAGAACACAATAAATGGAAGACAAGCAACCCCTCCATGAAAGGTGGATGTGATCTCCCACTTACTTGTGTGTTGATGCCACTATCCTTAAGCAGTCTAAAACCTCAAGACTCACTGATAGAAAACAAGTGTTACCAAGGCAATTTGCTTCTACTGCCCTACCCCAAGAGCATTGTACAAATTTAGGCAAAGGCATGGCCAATACCTGTGGGACAGAGACCAAGCCTTATACTTGCCTTGCTGTGAGTCTACTACCAAGAGCACAACACCAAGCTCTGGTTACATGGAGCAATTTTTTTTGTCCTCATTTTTGCATGCTTCCACATCAGCTACAAATAGAGACAAAAGTACTGCTTTGCCTCTCAGAGAGCTTGACAGGCCAGCGGATGCGTGATTGGTTTCTATGACAAGGAACATACTTATGGCAATACTCCTAATAATGCCTTCATGACTATTTGTCAGTTAGTGAGAATAAGGTTTTCACTGAGAATGTGGTCCTAAAAGAAGGGACGTGCTCTTATTTGTGATGGGAGTGTATGTCACTAACAAGCTATGTACCTTCAGTAGTTACTAAATGATGCTTCATACACTTGTGAGTGGCAGTATTAACATGACAGATTATATAATATGCATATTCCTGCCTTACCTGGACTGTAGACCCAGAGAGTGAATATTGTGTCTTTGGCATTAATACGCTGGTATGCTTTTCCATCTAGTGAGAACTCCACTTCAAATGTCTTTATACATCTAGAAAAGAAAACCAGACAGCTCAGTAAATACAACCAATAATGTGGTGAGGAATCAAATCCTAATCCCAGGGCATTTCAAAACAGAAGGCCAAAAATAGGAAATATTCAATTGACTCATTCCTACCAAATGTGGGATGGCATGAATTGTCAGCATTAGGAAGAACCATGACTCCCAACAGCCCACAGAACACCCAGACTGAGTTACTATTTTGGGTACTTGCAGAATCACAAACTGTTAAACAACTTTTACTCCCAAACCAGCATTATCAAGGCTGAAGAGTCTAGGGAGACTGGCTTGAAAAGGAGCTAAATCAGTGCTCCCTCAGGGAGTCTGGATGGACACTGTATTGCCTCTGAGAGTTCACGTACACAGAGTTTCCATTCTGGTACAGCTTGCTGGAGCAAGGAACTGGAGGTTTTCTTTTCCAGCTCACATCCCTTTCAGGGATGTGCAAGATCCTACCTAACCACCTGCTGCTAATATATCTTTTATCATGGATCTTCCTGTCTACTATGCTGAAGGCAAGTCCCTCAAAAATGTCATTGGATGCTGGTGAGCAACAGGCAGATTCCCCTGCTCAGACTGCAAATTAGTCAGGGTTGTGCTCCATAGGTACTGAATGTAGGTCCTACAGTTAGTTTTATCACACAAATACACTGTAGTATCTCTCAGGGAGGAAGCTATCATTAATTTGCGAACTTGTTTCACTTTGTAGGACTGGTGGCAACTTAAAAGAGTCATGTGCTCGTAACTCGGTTATATCCACTTTATTTTAAAAGCTACTTACTTTGAATTTACACAGCCATCGTCCCACAACACAATGACCTGCCCCTTTGTGAGAGGGATCAAACGAACACCGGTCACCTGTCCAAAGACATGTGTCCATGTAAGAAAACTGAACAAACCAATCAGGCAGGACAGATTTCTGCGTTTATCATTCATTACTAATTATTTGCTTTAATTCTTTCAATTGAGATGGGAGTAAAAAACAAAATTCCTCTCTCTGTGGCTTTGTAGTCTATGTTTCCAACCTGTCAGCCTTGCAGAGGACCTTAAGGGGCTGTGGGCACCACCATAAATATAGCCAGGACTGAATGAGCAGATACAGATGTCCAATCTACAACAGCCACGATTCCATTTTATTTTTAGCTACTAATTATTACCCGGAGAGCCGTTGTCAAGCCTGGTAGCATATGATGCGATTTTTAAAAAGATACTGCACTTTCCAGTACTGCTTTATTATTTTCCCATGGGTAAACTTGCATTTATCTCAGTGATGGCTCCTATCACTTGCTGTGAAATGCTTTATCTTGAATTATGCCTTGGGGAGCCTTCTCATGAAAGAAGAATTGTTTATTTACTAAGTCTTACATGGTACTTTTAACAAATAATAGGTCCAAATGCTAGTCCAGCTCCTCTTACTGAGACTTAAAGCAGGAAGAAGTTTCTAATTTGGTGAGTCTGATAGTGGAATAGAACACATACTTGATCAGGAACAGATCTGGGTCTTGCACAGATGTGGATAAGAAAGACTGAGGGAACAGGAAAGTCCTGCTTCAGTGTCAGGATGCCACCTTCAGGAAACGGGAATGGGCCTGTTGTCACTGGGTCCTGTGGAGCCAAAGAAAAGCATTGTGAATCTTTCACTACAGTACCTAGGGGCCAACTGTTACATCAGTGTAAAGTGACTGTGTATTTACTTTGTGACTGTAAATTTCCAATAGAGTTGTTGCTGATAAGTGGCTTACAGCCATCAAAGTTCTTTAAACTGGGAGACTTTTCTATCTTGCCTGTTTTACAGCTCTTCAGGAAACAGACGGTTCTTCTACCTCACAAACTGCGTTAACCAGAAATGCCCTTTACGTGCAATCTGTCACTTTTAGTAACCTCCCACAGATGCCTTTCAGCCTAGTGGTCTTTACAAACCCCACATCTGTCACTTACCTATAGATTCCCAGTTTGCAGTGAAAGCTATTGCTAGCTACAATAGCCACTCAGCTGGTCTCTGAGGATGAGGTTTCACCAGATGGCCAAGAGTATCTAAAACCTTGCTGCTGCCCTTGTTAATTTGATGGCTCCTATAATATTTCACAGGCCTCAGCAACAGTGGGTTATGGTACACCAAAGTCAGAAGGCAATGGGCCCCTTTATTTTAACCCATCTGAATGGGTCTGAATGCATAGGGAAACTATGGGATAGGGAGATAAAGTGACAGGTTGCTCATATAGTCTCACATACAGTAAGTAATCTGGGCATGGCTTTTCTCAGTAGGGAGAAGAGGAGCCCTCAGAGAGGACTTATATCTCAGTCCCCTATGGGGTGCATTCAGAACTGGTGAGGATGAGGGGAAACCATAGGCCTCCCTGTGAGCCCCTGAGAGAGGCCAAGTGACATCTGAACTTGCGCTGGGCAGTTTCTACCTAAGGGAGCTGTTTCTGATATTGAGGGAGGTTCATTTCAATTCTCTAATACAGCAATTTGGCCCTTCTGTAACACACACAGGGCCACGTGACTTATTTGGGGAAGCAGAACAGAAAGGGTCTCAAAGCCCATTGAAGTTTCAGAGAGAAGGTGGAACCTGCTCTGGAGCAACTCTGCCTCCTTAGTTAACAGTAGGCCACTAGCAAAGAAGCTGGTCGTCTACTTTTAGCTTCTTGTATAACACAAATGCAAAGCTATCAGTTGCGTATCAGCTACATTTCTCTTCACAACTGCGAGTGCATTTGCATATGTATACAAGATGTGCGTGACTGTCGGCTAAGGAAATACCTGAGCTGATGTCTTGTCTCTTGAACTGTAGTTAACTAATTCACAAGGACTTTACCCATAAAACACTTAAAGCAAACACATGATCATACCTCAGCATCCCTTATTTGCTGGAACTGTTGTGGGGAAGGAAAATCAGGGCTTCCTAGCTTTTTCCACTTCAGGTAGGGATTGGTTTGGTTGTTATCCAGGTAGTATGTCACATACACCAGCTCTTTAAGAACACAAATGAAAGAGAGTAAACTCTTTACTTGGATTTAAAGATTAAGAAGAATAAATTTAGCAGAAGGTGTCTAAGTACCGTCTGAAAAGTGATTTCAGCACTTTGGAGCATGGCTTCTGCTGGAAAGTCACAAGGCTAGTACTTTTAAAAGGCTCTACAATTTATATTTGCCAAGTTTAAATTTCAAGCTAGTACATCTGTAATCAGAACGGAAACCCTGTTACTTTTTTGCACAGGCGCTGCACATATTTGTTGGACAACTGCATCAAATGTGTAATCATGTGGTCATGTTGGCTTTCTTGGAGTCATCCCAGTAAGGGAATCGTTGCCTGGCAATATCCAGCCAAGGACACTGAGATTAATAGCTTTACAAAAAGGTACCGCTTGCAGCTGCCATTAAAGGCAGGGTCAAAGTGCAGGCATTAGGAAAGAACCTTTCCTAGAAGAGCACCATCATATCTCAGAAAATCAGGGAGTGGCCAAAAAGATAAGAGAGAAAGTTAGCAAATGAAACTCATTCTTGCAACGAAAGGCAACTCCAGATAAGTGTTTCAGCAGATGTTCTATCCTATATATCAATTGTGTGAGCTGTCTCCATTATGTTTGTTTACCTCTAAGTTTGGGGAAGTGGGTGGCGTTCACTGTGACAGTGCTGATGTTGGATGAAGTCCTGTTATCCTCACTTGAATACATCAGTACAGTAGCTTGCCAACTGTCTGAGTGCTGCATCTCACTTGGCGTGTGCACAGATGCCAGGACACCAATTGTGCTATTTTGAATGCTTTTGCCTTCACTGCTCTTCACTTCTGCATAAATCTGCTTTTCTCCTTTAAAAAACATGACAACTGTGTAAGCACCCCTGCTAGTCAGTCCTGTAACAGCTTCTGTAGGGTCAAAATGTAGGGTCAAAACATGGGGATCTATAGATTAAGCTATGCTTTAGCTTATTTTACCAGGTACGCCATCCAGTCGGGCTTCTTTTACAACAGCAGAGCATGCACATACTACAGCATTTCTTATGCCTAGCAGTTCAGCTAGCAACATCTAAGTATAAAACAGTGAATTAGGATCTTCCTTTAGTATGCTGCATGGGTCTTCCAGCTGTGGGTATTTCTTAAAGACGTTTACAGCCTGATGTGATGTCACAAAAGGGGAGCACCAACCAACAAAAAACCGAAGTAGTTGGCATACAGAGGGTATAAACAAAGCAGTAAATTAAATCAAATGGATAACAGACCGTTGGGGACCTCTCCTGAGCTATTAATTTCTCAGAGGAAATGAAATTTCATTTGCCTAATACAGCTGTCAAACAGAGCATAGAAGAAATCCTGCTTTTATCAGTGTTGAAATGGCTGGAATAATTTTTCTCAGGCATGAAGCTTCTAGGTAGAAGACGTTACTGATGTGCTTTTTATTCAGTGATTACTATACCTAGCAATGCCAGCAAGCCCATGACAGTCAGCACTGGTTTCCGCACCATCTGGACATGGGGTGGCTTTGTATTGTTCATCTGAAAGCGTGCTGTCAGAGTCCGCTGTGTGAAGTAATGGGGGGAGTAGCTCAAGAAGGCATTGTCATTACTCAGCAGTGTGTAGTTGATGGTGTTGTTGGCTTTGGAAATGAGCAGGTTTTGATGCTGGGTGATTACCTGCAAAGTCACAGAGAAGATGGAATTTCACCCTGGAGAAAATCCAATGTCTGTATTTTTTTAAAAATCTTTACCACATGTTGAAAAGAGCTGTCACTCTGCCATTTAGAAAAGCTTGAAGAACTACACTGTTCCTCACAACTCTTGAAGAAATTATTCTTTAGGTGATATATTAACCACTGCAAAATTTGAAGTATCCATAGTTTTGCCAGTAAAAAGTCTCTGAAGTAACTATTACTAGTACTCTGCATAAATTATTAATATATTTCCTTGGCTACTGCACTACAAATGATGCTCCTCTGTCTTGAATATTAAATAATTTGGATTTACCATCTGAATTAAATCTAAATGGTTCTCCAGTTTTGGAGTTACTTTGTACCCATTACATGAGTGTCTGGGAGCTGGTCCTGGATTCTGTTCCTCAATAAGTCATTTTACTCACTTGGTGCTAACAGGGAATTAGTTCTCCCAGTATCTCACTGGTTGCTGTGCTGCTTCCCTGCAAAACATCAGCGGTTCCAAGCTCTCTGTTTACCAGATTATCCCCAGGTATCAGAAGCAAACAGAACTTCAGAAGGCTTACAACTGAAAAGGTCTCATAATCATGTTCCTGAAGGAACACAGGGCTCCAGCTCCTATCCACCCAAGTATTAATTTTCCATTGGAAGTGTCTTTTTTTTACCTCTCCACATCACCATGTCATTACAGACACTCCTGTTTGTTCTCACAAACTCCCTGCAATGCAGTGACTGGTTGCTTTGGAGAAGACTGTTTCTGTATGTATGTAGCTTCAAGGAGCTGAGAGGCTTTGTCTCCACAGGAGCAGCTGATAAAACCTAATCTCGTTTCTGGGTGACATACATGCTTCCAGGTTTGGGAATTACCACTTTGCACAGGAGCACTTGGACTCTGGATACTATACAAGGCAGTGGCTCACAAAGCAAGAGGCCTGCAGTGAGAACTATTGCTATGCAGGGGCATAGGCTGAGTTTGCTCTGGGGCCAACAATTCGTGCAGGGTCAGGAATAGTGAGCATTCTCTTCTCCTTATGCGTTTCTGATCAACAGCAGCAATTACTAGAAGTAATTAATAAGAACATGTGTACAGTCATTATCCAAAACCAAAGAACAGGCTTATGCTGAGAACTCAAGGGACTTCTTAATTATACCTGGTGTCTCTTGATGAGATAAACTTATGAAGGAGCTGTGAAATAATGTCTTACATAAGCGAGGTGATAGCTAGCAGTATTGAGATGACAGCAGTCTTATTACATGGAGAGAGGATGTGTGAGTACAGTCTTCTCAGGTGGATCTGACTCAGGGGCTGTATACAATATCTGACACATTCTCCAGCACATGGAAGGGTAGTTCTCAACTGTTGGGTTTTTTTTCATGGAAGATGAAGAAAACTAATACAAACTAAATAAAGCTACTGAAAACAGACTATTCAGGGAAACTCCAGCTGTATCAATACAGAGCTCTCCTTTTGTTGTATCTATTATTCTAAGTAGCTGCTTAAAAACTGAGTGTAAGTCTATTTTTCCAACTGCATTAATGCATCAGGAGACCCTACTGTGACAAGACCATCAATGAACTGAGTTACCTTTACAACCATAGCTGCATAGGTCACATCAGCTCGCCACAGTTGTGGAACGGACCATCCAACCATTGGATCTGCTTCATCATTGTATATGGGAACAGAAGCAAAATTTGGAAACAGCTTCTGAATTTGTCCAACGGCTTCTACTTCTTGTTGCAAGATGTAGAGAGAACTGCCACCTCCCTGCAAGGGTATTTCATATCTGCTTAGTGAAAGTGAGCAAACAGTAGTAAACACACAGATGTAACATACAGACATAAACACATTCTGAAAACACGTTTCTGGAGTCCCTGAGGAGCTGTGGGCCAGGTAGTATTAGTATTTTTCCCTAATCCATTATAGCATATGCTGTTTCCATGAACTCCTCCTAGAATATAAAATGGAAAAGAGGTAGAGGAGTTGTTTCCCCCTTGGAACTAGGGAAAGACAAATTTGCTTTAAGTCTTGTGACTGAACATCTTCAAAGTTTTGTTAGAACAGGTTGCCATGCTTCCTGCTATAGGCTGGACACTCATCTGGAAATTAACTTCATAAATCGGAATAAAATGTAACTCAGATTGAACTGATTAAAATAATAGCCTGAAACTGAAATCTTGGACTGACCTTCTTATGGAGAGAGATGTAATCCAGCCTTACACCAGTCTCTCCCGTGAAGAAGTTGGTTCCATTGTAGCAATGACTCAGAAGACTCCAGCATATGGGTGACTTGGGTAAAGGGTGGAAGGAATCCCCAGGCCCTCCAAATTTTAGTAGAGGACTGGCTGCTCTTAATGCTTCTGAGCAAGCATCATAATAGTTGAGAAACCCTGAAGTCCAAGCAGATGCATATATCAAAGATGATAACTCAAAACAGAATCTTCATCTCAAACTGCAGGGAGATGTTACAATTCTATTATTGCATTTATTGGTAGGACCTCACAAACTGGGGCTACTCTTTTCCTATGCACTGACAACAGGAGAAGACATCAAAACCTCAGCTGCATTGACAAGGTTCTTCCAAAGGTCTTGTGAGGACAGGTTCCCAAAGCATGCATCTGTCAATCAACAGTTTTCTTCTTACTCCACCCTTCACACCCTTACCCTCAGTAATGTTACTTTATATCCAAATAACAAACTGCATCTTCTTAGTCTAACTCCTGTTCTGTTTTCCCTGTTCTGCTATCCCTGTATTTATACTGATGTTCAAGGAGGGAACAAGAGGTAGTCAGTAAGATGACCTTAGAAAAAGAGACCAGGTTTACCTTTCAAATTCCTTATCTCTCGTACCTACCTTATTTCTCTGGCAGCGTCTCTTCTTTATCACTGTCACTCCTCCATTCACCCCACAACCTGTTTCACTTTACTACGCTGGCAAGTGCTCCAAAACATGCTTACCTTTCACTGTCATAGACACGTTGTCAAAGTTGTGGTGGTCTGGTTCATTCCACGTTTCAAAATTCCATTTAGCAACATGCTGCAATCCGTACCTATCTGTAGGAGAGGCCTCATTTATCAGTGAGTGGCGTATTCAGACAACCCTATCAATTAGTCACTGATCCAGACAATCCTATCAATTAGGGCTGCAGGTGAGGTTCAGCACCCCTAGGTACAACAGAGTATAAATATTGCCTATTTTTAATAACGAGGGAAATGTGATTCTGGTAGTTTCAAAATGATCTCCCATTTTCAATGAAATGCAGCAATATTTGAAAAAGATGAAAGGTGAGAGTGATGTAATGTGAATTACAGCCTTAATTCAGGTTGGACTTCTGTCTCAGCAGAGGTATATGAAGCTGGCATGTGGGAATTATTCAGGTTACCATGTCCCAGTGCAAGTTGGTGGTTTACAACCACAACAGCACAATGAAGTTGAAAGTCAGTCCTCAGAGGCAGGCCAAATATGCCACCCAGAACACACTGCTCATTCAGGATGTTGGTCACAGAGCAGCAAAAAAAGAGCCTATTATCCCATTGTCTGTTCTGGGAGGGTTTTTTTTCCTATTCTGTGCTGAAATTCAGGGTCTTGAAATTGATCACAATACACCGAACTTTTTGAGGTAGTTAGAAGGAATTACAACAGAATAAATAACAGGTTTTTTTTCATCTTTTTTGCATTTTTTTTTGTAACTTACCTATGTATCTGCTGGCCAGAAGTTTAATTAAGTTTCTCCATCTTACTACCTGTTCTTTATTTTCAAAATCTAAAAAATATCCTGATGGATTCCCCATCAATTCAAATCCTAGAAAAAACACAAAAGATTGGTCTCTTTTTTTTTTGTGAATGCTATGTCCTTTTGGTTAACAAAGGGGTTATTGCATTATCTGAAACTAGCTTGTTACGGAAGAAGCATCATTAAATGGGCTTTGTTTCCTGTTCCTACATGTCCCTACCATGAATATTTCAGATTTGGGGTTGTTCACACTTGTTACTTGTCGATGACTATAGTAGTTAATACTAATGCTTAGCATCATAAATACAGGGCTCAGAGGGAACTTTAAACAGTGCATGCTTGCAGAAATTCAGGGGAAGCTATACCTTGAGTATCTGCTTCTCTGGCCCTTTTAGGTACACACTAATGGGTAAAAAGCGTTCTCCTCTTCAAGAGATCTGATTTCCAAATTCATACATCTCAAACTGCTGTTGAAAGCAGTGTAAAATCATTTGTGTTGTCTTAATTTCCCTAATAGTGTTTTGCTCACATTGTTTATATTTACATAGACATGGGGTAAAGGCAAGTAGGAAAAGAATGAATTTTCAGCAAAATCAGCTTTGGCAAAGCTCTCTAAGAATGGTCGCACAATATGGGCAAACAGATGTAGGAAGCTGTGGAGGCAGGGAGCTGCCCTTACCTGGGATTAGCTTATTTTCCCACAGGCGATCCATAAGGTTATCCAAGGCAGTAAAATTATAGCGAAGTCTCCCATTCATCACTCTGAAGAATACACGTAATAAAAAAGTTCAAATGTAAATAGTATAGCAAAGCTGGCACTTGGTTGCAGATGAAAGGTCAGATGACTGCCTTCTTTTGGCTATCAACATTCACATGTAACTGAGGTTCTTGGAATGGTACACAAACTCCTTTCCTCTAAAGTAACAGCTATTCACCACAAGCAAGTCATGTTTCTCGTCCAATCCATACCCTTTTCCTATTCCAGCAGCAGCAATAGAAGCAATATAATGAACTTGCTTGCTGGATTTTCAGTTTTTAACAGGATATTAAGATTTTTAAATCTTTGCTGAAGTGAAATTTACCTAGACTNCCTACTGCTAGGCCAGCTGGCTTACACCTTATCTCATATGCAGTCTTTCTTAATGTTCTCTTAATTTGCTTCCTTAGTCGTGCTTCTTATGGGTTTAGGTCTAGCTGAGAAATAACTTTGTATCTTTCAAAGAATGCTGAACTTATGCACACAATGTCTTTAATTTTTACTGCATTGTTAGCATATGTTTACTATTTCTCCTGTACTCCCAGGATCTCAGGCTGCAATCCTTTTACCCAGCTTTGAATGCATGTGTTCAAAGACTTAGGAGTAGCACCATGATGCACCCCTTGATGCACGTGAATCCTGTAGGAGCACAGGTAGTAAAATTTGTGCATGCACCTGCACAGGAACATGGGAGTTCTTTTACCCAGGGAATGAAAACTGGTATTTGCAATACATTTGAAGATATGTTTTAAATTCCTGAAAGGCTTTTCTTGCCTGGTATCCAGTGAAAATAAATATAATGTAATATGTGGGTCGGTTATTTCCCATAACTTCTGAACTTGTAGCCTGATTTAACTGAAATCTGACAGGAGGGAGAATTTTTGCCAGTATTAAATGCCAAATAGGAACTGAACTTCTGTTGACAATATTCCAGTAGTGTGACTTACTGTTATTTGGCTCAAGCCACAACCTTGGCCTGGTGCCCAAATTCTGACCTCATTACACACTCAGCAAAAGGCTTTGTAAGCACCCTTGAGCTAAGTCCATACTTTTTCAAATAGGAGGGCTGATCAAGGTTTTGCCAGCATCTCTCAAAACTGATTTCTCCAGCCTTGCCAGCGCACTACACCTGATTTCTCTTGTACAGTGCAGCCTGAGCACTGCCGTCTTGCCTAGTCTTTCCTAGGCACCCTGCCTCTGCTTGGGTAGAAAGCTGTACAAGCAAACTACAGATGTCCCAGGTATGATGGAAGGGGGAGGGACAACGACTTACAGTTCCTGTAACTGATCAGTGCTAGTAAGGCATGCTGGTCACACAAGATAAAAAGCAAGAATGGGGCAGTCAGCAGACCTCTTAAATCAATGCTGGGCTCTGCTCTGAGATTCACAAATTGTTTCAGTGAAGAACCTGCAATAGCAATCCCAAAGTTCTCAGAGAATTAAGAAGGGCTGACAGAATTCCGTAGTGAATAAAGAAAAGAACTGTGCCACCTGAAGAGGACAGAGTGACATCAGCATCTCTGACTATGACCTAGAAGAGGAAAACAGGACAGGCAAAACAAATGTAACATAAGCCTTATCCACTGTACCAGTTCCACCTGTGACGTAACCAAAGATACAATCTAAGTCCCAGCATTGTCACACTCTTTAACCAAAGACCCGAAGCTGGCTTTTCTCTTTTAAAGTATGTCCTACCACTTGACAGAAATTGTCATGCCTGCAGCCACTGATGGGCTCAACGTTCCCCCCAAAGTTAAATGTTGCAACTCTGAAAGAAGCAAATAGCAGAAAGATATTTATTTACTTTAGTATCCATAAGTGCATTTTACAAGTTGAAGTTGAAGAAGAAGTTGAACTTAATGGCCATTTGGATCTAGGGGTTTTTTTTGGCTTACACAGAGATTAAAAAAAAGTCTGACAGTCCTATTCCAAAGTTCAAAGACAAATGCTTTGTTGCAAAAGGTAGCTCTGCTCCCTCAGATCCATTAACTATTTCCAGTTGTACCTTGTGTTCTATTGAAATATTTGCTTACGTGCGCACTTACAGTCAGTGAGTATAAGAATTATTAACTCTACTGTCTTGTAAAAACTTAGTAATACCATTTAGATAATAGTAAAGGAACTAGTGTCTTCCTGAGTGCAGTCTAAGGTCTATACAGTACTATGTGAAAACGTACAGGTAAACGAGGCATTCTATCTGGTGCATGTACACTTAAGATCCCAGCACATCTACATTTTTCCTCCCTTATCAATGAAGTAAAACATTTAAAACAGAATACCATTGCTAGCCATGACTGAAGTGATGGTACTGAGTGTTATCTATGTAGGTGTAGAGAGGCACTTCTTACGTCCTTTGGCTGATCTGGCACTTTATGAGACTCTTTTCTTGCTCACGAATGGACTGGGCAGTATGCTCCTATTAACAAAATGATTACTTGACTGCTAGGATAGCCGCTTTCTCGGATCTTGCTCTTATCCTTACCCAGACAACTTTTCTGATGTAAAATTGATGCTGTTTTACAGGATCAATAGAATTTGGGTTGCATGGTTGCATGCCACGTGGTGTCTGGAACCCATGCTGAACGCCACATGTGAGGCACAGCAAGCTGGTATTACTTACAAACATTCTGCAGGGGGAAGATTGGCTCAACTGTCAGACCGAGTGCTATAAACATAGGAATTTTAGGAGACTGAAGACCAGATCAAAACTGTTACAGGCATGTGACAAGGTAAATTCCTGACCCAGGAGAAATGCACTTGGCATTGTCAAAGTTATTCAAAACAGCTGTGTACATCTGACCTAGGACCTGCTGGTGCAGCATTGTGTACCTATGGTTGAGCCCTTTGTAGCAAGCTCACAGACTTTTACAGTCTTCTACCTTTATTTTGCTTGCTCTTTTTCTGATCTCTCTGGCCTTAAGTCATGGTTTCTAGACACCAATGTCTTATTTATGAACATGCAGAAGGCTGTGTCCTTGTCATTTCATTTGAGTGCTTGCCAGACTTGGATTGTTCATTGTTTGCTGTTGGGTATTTCTGATCTGGAGTGGCAATCACTGTCCTGTCTATGCCTGGCTTTCAAATGTTCCTCAACTGGGCTTTTTCTGGGAGACTTGCCAGATAAGGCCTTCCTCAAAATAAGCAACTACAGCTTCCTTCCTGTGCCCAGCATCTGCTGCTTCCCTTCTGCCCTAGGTTGATCCTGTCCAGGAATATGGTTGCACGCCCTGGAAAGCAAGTGCACACACAGACATTGGACCAAATATCTTATCTACAGAGAAGAGAGAAAAAAAAAACAAAACAGAAAAAAACAGGCAGGGAGTGTTTCCATTCCAGGTAATCTTCAGTCTAGTACTGAATCTCTGATAACACGTCAAGCTAACTTTATCAAACTGCATTGTAATATACTGAACAAAACTTCCTGGGCTTGGAAGCCTTGTTGCTAAGTAGGTCACAGCTTGTTTAGAAACTCAAAGGTAACATTTAGGATAACCATCAACAGAGCTATTTTATTGAGGAGAGCTTTGTCTGGCCTAGGATTGATATGACTGGGAAATATCAATGTACTGAAGTAGTGCCTTTCTCATTCTGACTTTCTCATTCACCGCGTGTGACCTCCCTTTGCATTTCTGGTGGACACAGTTATCACGCGTACTCAAAGCTACTATAACCTAGCTTGCTTTCACCAAGTCTCTCTTCCAGTAGATTGGCCACAGTACCTGGCTAACACCACTCCTAAGGCAGCAGAGCCTGCTTACATCCTTACTGGGAGTTTCCACTGGGAAAGATTGCTCATCTAGTAGGCAAAATAGGAAATAGAAGCACAAGGTGCTGGCAGAGGAGAGGTGCAAATGACACCTTAAAAGTAAATAAAATTTTTCAGCAGGGTATTGGCTGACCTCAGACTTGAAAGGTGCACTCCACAAGTGAGCCACCTAAAAAAGACTCTGCTCCATGGGTGGGTTTCTGTTATGGTTTTAGAGAGAAGTGAAAGTGCAGCCTACTACCCTACTATGGTGTCTGCTGTGATGATCATATTACATATCACTCTT
The DNA here is from genome assembly GCA_013400035.1 of Rynchops niger. NCBI lineage: Eukaryota > Metazoa > Chordata > Aves > Charadriiformes > Laridae > Rynchops > Rynchops niger. The sequence goes on from VXBH01004063.1 coordinate 337,049, forward strand.
TATTTGATAGAGATGCTTAGCTGTGTGCCAAACCACCTTTGCCTGGCCTTGTAAGCCAGTTCCTGCAAACACACATTCCCTTGGCCATGGTGCCAGGATGTGGACTGATAGTAACACAGTCATTGTTGTTCTGATGAGTGTAAGTATCCATGATAATTAAATTCCCCCTCTCAAGAGTAAATCAAGAGTAAGCAGTTGTTGCAATAGGTGACTACTATCAAGAGCATCCTTAGATACAATGTCCCAAGGAATTGCTTACCCCCTTTCTAGAGTACGTGATGCCATTTTAGGGATCATAAAATTCCAGAAGAGATATAGTGCCCATTGAACCTGAAGAGGAGCTCAGTGTTCACTGGAAAGATGTAGGAACAAACGTTGATAAACTATGCCAGTTCAAAATCTTGCTGCTAGCAGGTTCTCCAGAAGGAACTGCCTACAGAAGCAACTATCTTATTTCTTTAGCCAGGAGAGCAGACTGTTGAAGTGTCAGTGAAGCACATAAGCTGTGAGCACAGCATCAAGATGCAGGTCAAAAGCTCTGGAAAAGAAATGTCAGCAAGTTTATCTTTTCCAAGAGGGCAACTTGTTGCCCTCCAAGTCCCTCTTACAACACAAAAGGATCCTGCCTCCTTGTTTTTTACTTACTCTTGCAGCTACGAGGAAAGAAATTAAGCCAGTTTAAAGTTCAGGCTGTTACAAAGACCTTGTTTGCTCCAAACCCACCAATTTTCTCCATAAGTTTCTTGTTCTGCTGAGTACTTAAAAAATCTCCAGACCTTGAAAGCAGGTCCTAAGGGACTGTATGCACTATGGAAATGATACCTGAGAACATATGAAGGGCAGAATAGCCCTCATTAGCATCCACTTTTTCAGGGTCTGCCTTCTCAGCAGTTACTGCTCCAGGTTTCCTCAATGTCAATCAAAAAAAACCTACTAGACTGATACTTCAGGTTTAAACACAAGATCATTAATGAATAACTACGAAATCAGCAGGCTCCTGGGTTATTAATGAACAACACTTCCCCCTTCTGAAATCAATGGAAGCTGACAATATAGTACTTACACCAGAGCTGCTTCTACCGTGTTCTTGCTCCACTTGCTCTAGCTTCCTATGACCATTACAGGTACGGTAAATCAGCTCCCTTTCATGAAATCCCTGTATCCCAAAATAACAACTATCACTTGACCTTTTGCAGGTTCATGAACACTGATTCATCCTCCTCAGCAGCCCCCAGGCAAAACACCAGCCTTTGCTTTTCACACACACTTTGCAGATCAAAAAGCCTCATTCAGAGGCTTTTTCAAAGTTGCAAGGCCAAAGATTACTGCACCCACACTAAAGAACTAGCATATTTTATCGCTTCTGGGTTTATTTATTAGCATTACTACTTCTCTGCATTTACCTCTCAGCTATATCATTTGTGTAAGTGGGGACTGAAAATCTGCTTGCTTTACAATTACGGCATAGATTCTGCACAGAGAAGACTTCAGTCCATGTTGGGCCCACACTACGCATAATTCACCCACCCTATATCGTGAATGAGTCAGCCCAGCAATAATGGGAGGGTGCATTACAAAACCACACAGCCAGGCAGCATCCAGCCCTTGCTGATGTCACAGCTTGTCACAGTTAATCCATCCACACAACCAACCAGCATGATACATGCGCAAAAAGAAGGATGAGGATGAATCTCCATGGTTTAGGAACAAACTGGCTCCAAAAATGCAAAATACAACATCTGTTATTTATTGGAAATCACTGCCTCTGCTACAAGCCAGCCAGGACGCTGCGCATTCAGCTGAATCCTTTTATTTTTTAGAATATATAAAAATAGAATTGACTTTGATTTATACAGCATCTTAATTAGCTTCTTTCCTCTTTGAAATCAGCGTTATCTGACCTTTACCTTGCAAAGCAACTCAAAAAATCCTTGTTGAGGTCTGGCTAAAACTGACATGCCGAGAAGTGCAAGCAAACAATGAATGCTTTCAAGCTGATGCTAATCACGGCCTATGATTTTCCGTTTCTTACTCAGCCTGCTTTTGCGAGCACAGTCTCAGTCCTTCTTTCAGCAATGAGCGTGCTGTGTGTGGGGGGAAGAGAGAGAAAGGCAGACAAAGCATCAACAGCTTCCTGTGCCAAGGTGAGTTAGCTTGCTAGGAAAATATTGTTAGACTGTTGTGTCTTTTACCCTTCCACTTCCCCCCTTTAAAAACAAATTCAAGATGTAAAAGGGGAGACAGGCTATGAAAGCATAGCAATTTAGGCAAAGGCATAAGGTATTTTAGTATCTGGCCTCTACAGCCATGCAAACATATTCAAACAGATCACCTAGGCACAGATAATTTAGACTATTGTGAGATCTTGTTGTGATCCCTTGTTGATCTCTGTTTTGGCTATATTCATTTACAAAGGGAAGTAATCAAATAATGACCAGGCGACTCCAGCAGCAGGAAATGCTTTTTGACTGATCCTGCACTACAAATTTAAAGCTTCAGTCAGTGACTAAAAGGTAGGCTCAGTCATGATATGTGAGCTGAGGTGCTGGAGGACACCTTTCCTTCTAATTGAGTGTCATGTATGGAAGTGATTTTCTCCTGCATAGCACATGGCTACAAGTAAAATGTTCATTCTGGTTTTATGCTGTCCTTGATGATGGAACTCCAAATAATGTAATCTATAAGCAAAAGCAAAAAAAGGCAAAAAAAGAGGGATAGGGACACTAAATCCATAATGAAGATTAAAGAGTGGCTTTTCAGATGCACAAGGAAGAGGAATGTTGAACCAAGTACTAAAACTAGCTTGCTTCAGGCATGTAACTCCTTTTGGCATTGCCTAGGAAAGCTGTTACTGAACCTTTCTTTCCAAGCAGCAGCAGAGCTCTCCTCTGTATGTATCCAGCATTCTAACTCAAGCACCCAGCCAAATACTGCACCTTCAGTAATGAGTCTCTATGGTACATATTTGACTTACTGGTTTCATTTCATAGTACTGTTATTGTTACTCCTTTACTTTCTGTTTATGCTCCTTCTATTCTCTGCTTGTTAGCTCTATGTGGAAATACAGTTCAAAAGTATGCGAATCCAACTATAGCACAGAACGTGGCTTATTTACTCTTGGGTAATATCACAACAAGGAGTTGGAATGATTGCTCTCCCTGCTGCCAAATATGCAAAAAGAACCAAATTCAACAATGCTCTACTTAATCTGCTCTGTACATCTTGCAAGCTCATAGGTTAGACTATGAGTTAGGGTTGCTGTAATTGGACCTGAAATTTTGCACTAATGCGCAGTGTGCTACTTTTATTGCTTTTTTAACTTTCTCCATCTTATGGTTATCAAAATTGGTTTCCACTTGTTGAGATCTGTATTAAGGAGTACGTAATGGGACAACTAATGAACAGTCTAAGAAAAGAAAAACATGGTGCTAAATACTGAAGGTGTGAAGATTTGCTGGTAGACCTCTCAGCTGACGTACTTAGCTCTAATGCCTAAAGTACATATAGCACATGGTGTCTGACAAAGTCCAGCTGCTCCTGGATCTATTTGCATGGTAGATGTACTTTCAGGTGTATCTTTCTATACCAGTTCTTGCCTGCCCACAGGCAACTGTATGTCTAACTTCAACATATCACTTATTTGCAAAACAAAAAATAGAAGAGATCTTCACTACATCACACTAAGTTAATTTCCTAATTTTCTGATGTTTAATAACAGACAATGGTGAAAAGGCACAATGAAGATGTCATCCACTGTCTTGCTCTAAATATTGCGAATATTTGTGATGAGTGGTTTCTGAATACTTCAGAACTGACAAATGAGCACTATAACCCAATCTGGAAAGAGCAGCACTTTAAATGGCATCCCAGTGTCTGCTCTTGGCCCTTGGCTCTTGAATGTAAAATATAGCAAAACCTCTTACAATTAAGGAGGTAAAACTAACCAATTGCATTTATAGACAGTTTTCAATGCGATGCAAACCTATATGTCTCTCCAAACTGAGAGCTGATAATTGTATTCTGAACTGACTCTCCAAACTGAGATCTGATAATCCTATTCTGAACCCGGCTTTGACATAACAATTTAGGCTATTGATGTATTATTAAATATGGCAGTGATAGCTCTTCCACTCCATGGTCTTCATGTTCATACATAACCCTTTTTTCTTCTTTCTTCCCCCATCCCAAACAACTGCCACTAATATGAAAAGTACCTCCCTTTTTGGTACAAAAGTGCACTATATTCTGTCCTTATGAAACATGAAAATTTACCTCACAATGCAGAAAGACATCCTTTGTTTTCTTTACACACAGAAATGCGTTTTGAATATCCAGTTAAGATTACATGTGAATGCAAGGAATGGGTGAAGAAACTTCAGTATTCCTGAGAGACTACCCTTGCTACAGTAAATTTGCCTCTACAATTTACAAATATCAGTACTAACATTCATCCTAAACCAATCAGTAAGCAGGCTTTGTTTCCACAGTTCTGGCTGGTTAGGGATGAAACAACAGGCAGTTTTGTTTACGAAGCAGACTCAGACATTTCACACTCAATGGCAGCTGCAGGTATGTAAAGACTTCTCAGACATAAGGGTTTTTAGCCAATCCCCCTCCATGATATATTTTAATGAAAATCCTTTTTCAAAGGACACAACTTCATTAATGACCATGGACAGATCAACACTGTGTGTAAGGACAGTTCCACACACCACCTACTGTAATCCCATTTAACACATTATTTTTTTGTCTAACTGAAGGAAGTATACAAAACCCCTGCAAATGTTAAAGCTAAGTCAGGACTGCACTCTATTTGATCTCCACATACTGCAACTAGCTCTATTAAAACAGAACAGCAGGGATGAGTAAGAAGGCAAAGATTACCAGCCCCTGTAATGTAATGGTTTTAAGCTTATCTTCCACCTGTAATTACACCCTACAGGACAAAGATTTTTTCCAATGCTACTATTTATTTATGTTATCTCACTGTAAACACCATTGGAGTAATATCATTGGATAGACCCAAACATATATCCTGACAGAATTTCTATCCTGCTCTTGTACAAAGTTGTGCTCCTGAGGAACTGTGCTACTGCGTGCTGATAAGAAATCTGTGGTGGAACTACTGCAGCTACTTTGTGCCTTTGGTAAGTTCTAATCAATTTGCTCTATGTTTGTAGCGGGAAACAGAAGGAGGAATTCATAGTAAAGGATGGTCATACTCAGGGTATATACATTTGCACTGAACCTCACAGATCTCAGAGTTTCTCCTGCAGCAGGGACTAAACAAGATTTTTTTTNCAGCTGCACTGGACACTTGCCACAGCTAGAGAAGGAATGTTTTAGGCGTAGTACATAGGGGCTTTTAAAAGAGTGGATGTTTATTTTTAGTGCTCCCATCTTTTCTATTAAATAGCAACCAAATGCATGCTTTTTAGGCACATCATCCATCCGCTACGGTTTAAAGGTAAACTGTAGACTAATTGAGGCTTGAGAGCATTTTAAATAATGCATGTTAGGCTACAGTGTTTTTTATAATTCACTGAATTTATGAACTTCAGACACTTGCACAGAAGGAAGAACAAGGCTATTACATTTGCACTATGTACTTTGAAGACTTCATGTTATTGATCGCAGCTCAGTAAGCAAACACTTTTAACCTTCCCTGTATGACTAATTTAGCACTATTTTTTAAAATATATAATTAGGTTACCAGATACGAGTTTTATGTAGCAATGCCATGAATTGTTCTGAAATCTTCTGAAATCCTCAAGTAAATGTGTCAACGAAGCAAAATGTATTTTATCTTGTTACAGCATTTATTTCATAAATACCCTCACATAGATTTTGCTTTTAACCTTTTGCTGTTCTTGATACAGTTAATATTAGCCATCTGTTCATAAGGATAAACAGTAAGTCACACAAAGGAAAATCATCTGCAAACTCTCAATTACTAGTCAATGGTAATTTTTTTTTTTATTGCAGTTTCTATTCTTAAATATAGTGTTTCATTGTAGCATGTCTTGCAGTCATGTTGGCCAATTACAATTGTTTCTTAAATACACAATTGAGCATTTGACATGGAAAGGCAGTCCTTTTAAAACTTAGTCTTGCTTTGTTAGTGTCAGTGCAACTCAACCAGAATGCCCACTCAGAAATTATTGTTGGACTGAAGCCTTGATGAACGGCTTCATGCTATGGAGTGTGAACGAGCACCTCCATAATTAAAGCACTGATGAACCTTCTGCTGTCAGTACTTCTGTATGTTAAGTAAAGCTTGTTCATCGTAAAATGCAGTTTCTTCAAAACTAGATTATTTTCACAACTTCCAAAGACAGAATAATAGTCTACTTCACTTTGTCACTTTTGTCCCCATGTGGAAATGTCCTCTTGTGCTGTGCCTAAATAGTGTTCACATATTTCAAAATTATAATTTGAAAAGTCTTTCTTTTTAAAAATTCAGAGAAGTGTTATTTTTAGTCTAGCTTGTTGCAAAACAAATTTACGATGAACTCCATGAGGCAGGGGTCAAGTGATAACCTGAACACCCTGTAGTACTCTTAGGAGCCTGATATTGGCTCCTAAGAGAAATGGAGAGAGATTGTTGGAGAGAAATGCAGAGAAGTCTCTTTCAAAAAAATGTTAAGTGGGGCGAAACCTAATTATTCTACAAATTCCAGGATTGAAAACACTAGAAGTCGCAGAGTTTCCAAATATTGGAAACATGTTGTAAAGGAGAACAGAGTAGGCAAGTTTACTTTGGTCCTGAAGCAGATAGCATGCACATTTTAAGAAATCATTAGAGAAGATGATTCTTGGTTATGAGAATTAGGTAGTAAAATGGATGATAGGACAAATTTGAGGCTGAGTTTAAGTCACTTTATCTTCAAGAAAGAAATACCACAGGCCTGAAAATAAATTAACAGAAGCAATAAAGCCATTTTCTGTTCTGTGGTGCACAAGACCAAAGAGACACACTATCTTACTGCCACCAGTGTGCAAAATTCATTACGCAGATTAAATGCACTACTGCTTCCCTTTTATTCTAAGAGCTACCTTGGGAACAGCAAAGGGACAGAAATGCTTGACAACACTTTCTACAGGAAACGGGCAAGAAAGAGGATTTTACTAAGACTTAAATGACCTTCTTTAGCTTTTGGGATTAGAATGTCACAACTACTGTCACCAGGTTTGAATTCTTGGTAACAGCCAGTAGTTTTAAAAATCCATGACTACTTTTGCATCACAGAGGTGAGATATGCTTCCCTTTCTGTTCCACCCTCATGTTGGTATTTTGACTTCTCATTTCCATAATTTTCATGTTTTCTTTTTATTTTTAAAGAGCAGCAAACAACTTTTTGCGCTGGGATAAAAGACGATGTTGGAACCTGGCCCTCTGTAGACATGCTTGTGCACTACATCCCCGTCCAAGCACTCCTGCTGGTGGGGAAGGAGGAACCATCTTTATCTATCCAGCAACACAACCTTTTTCAGGCCTCGCACCTCCCATCTCAGATTCTTATTGCATGCATGTTCGTGTTCTTCCTTGGCTGAGAAACATACACAACTGAATGCAGTTCCTGTGAGCCCTGGCCTTGTGCCCAATCTGTTAATCTGCACTGCTTAGTAACCATTAAACATTATCTATCACCTTTGCGGAAAGGAGGAGATGGATGATTATTTGTCATTTGGATAGGTCTGCACCTATCCAAAGAGCTAAGGTAACAGAAAAGGGACTTGGTCATTTAAATACCTCACAAAGAACGAACAGAAAGTCAGTCTTTGTCCTGCTGATCTGCCTACATTTTACAGTCTTCGGTTTACACAGAAGCAACTGAGATCTTGTGATCTGAATGCGCTGACGTGTAGGAATGGAACTCTGACCTCCAGCAGTCCCATCCTATGCACTGAGCAGAACAGTACTTATTCCAGCCTGCAAAATGGACAAATCTCAGGCAAGACTGCAGTTCTATTCTTACACCTTGAATATGTAAAATCAAAAGCTAAACCTATATGGGGATGCATAAATGAGATCAAATCTCATATGAGAAGCAGCTTCAAAGGTCAGAGATGTGCTAGACTAAACTCAGCATAATTTTTGGATCAGTGTTAGTTAATTAATAATCTTACACATTATTTAAACTCAAATCCTCAGCAAGTGCTGCTTATATATCCAAGTTTTCAGAGCAGTACAAGTAACAACACACTACCAAGCAGCAAGCTTAAGATTCCATTCTTCCCTAGAGGAATATTTAGCTAATAATTATCCTTTATGCAAATAGAGCAATGCCTGAGTGAAGACTTTCATTCATTCCAACGTGCAAAAACAGAGCTGAACACTCCTGTCAAAAAGCTACACAGGTAAGAGATTTGTCTCCCCTCCCACACCTCTGAATTCAGGTTTTATTTGCTCTTTGCCTGTTTTAAAAGGTGCAAAACTGCCTCTTTTCAGTTATTTCCACACTGGTGTTGCTTTTTATGTTTTGTGATTATACTGTTCTTCATATATATTGCTTATAAGGTAGATACTGGACAAAGGTTTGTAAAACATGTAGTCAGCTGCAACTGGTATGGAAGTAATCTTTCCTGAAAACTGGTCTAAGAGTTCAAGACCAGCCATTTGGCTAGTTTTCATTTGTATTTAAGAAAAGTGGCTTACATGAAGCTTATCTAGTTCTCAAAGTATTCAATTATTATTAAAATTTAACATTTTCTTAGTGATTAAATATGAAAGAGGGTTTCCAAAGTATTGTCCTTCTTGCATGTAGTAAACCCAAGATACCAGTGAAGGCAAGAGGAAAAAACCTGAGAATGGGGTATCAATTTGGTTTTCTCTACAACAGCTTAATGTGATTAAACAAAGTCCAGCAAAACCACAGGGCAGAAAACAGAGCGTAGTGTTTAGTTTTGTGACTGATGACTAAAGCCTTGGAAACCTTTCCAAGGTCTAATCATTCCCAAGGACGATCTGATGGGCAAGCCTTTACAACAGCTGCTGGCTGACTATGTGAGTTCTACTGTAGCCTGCTCATCACTTCTGGGATTGTTACATGTCAGTGGCTGTCATCTTACTCACTGGGACACTGGACTGAGAATCCTCGGGAAAACATGAATTGAGTCACAGCTGCTGGTGAATGCACGCATTTGAAAAAGAGCCTAACTTGCCTTGGAAATTCTAATTGGAAGTAGAAATTGCAAATTGGAAATTTAAATTAGAAATACAGAAGTCTAAAAGATTGCTTGACCCTCAGAATAACTGCATAGCATAGCACTGTTAATTTGCAGAGGTCTTAGATGAATGTTCTGGCTTTCCTGACTCGTAAAGACCAATAAGCTGTATTATTTTTCCCTCTTTCACCTTTAGATTAGCATAATGTTGAAACTCAGCAGGAAATGTTTTGAAGTCACAATATTTTGTTCACATATAGGAAAAAATGAGCCCATCAAATGTCACACGATATTCTTAAAAAGCACTGTGATTTTCTTTGCCTATAGTCCAAAAGCTTGCTAGGTCAGTGTTTAAATAAATGGTTTTGGTTGCTGGCACCTTGCTTAAGTTTGCTTCCAAGAACATCTAGGTCCTGGTACTCTAAAGCTAAAAATACAATAGCTTATGCAAGACAGAGAGAAATATCTTTTCACTTGTTCTGTTTTGTCACTTGATCCCTTCTAAAACTCATAGGTTATGTCAACATTTCTAAGTAATTCTGCACAATAAAAGCAGATTAATAAATCAATGCAGTAGGTGCTGAAGCAGTATTGCATTGTATTATATGCATTTCAGGGGATATTATTTCAGACTAGTCAGGTCCTACAGACTAAATGTCCTCACCACATCTGTTCAAATCTTTCCAAAGAAACAATTGCTGGGTCAGGTTTTTATGCCACAATAAACACAGTGCACTAGGGCAGAGCTTCTGGGAATTTTCCTCTGAAAAAAGTCTGGTTTGCAACCGTAACATACCTCTGTACATTGAATCTATGCACTGTAAATTAGGCTAACCAGGGATGTTTTTCAAAACTTTGTTAATGGTCAAAACCAGAACAGTAATGTAGTCATAGCCTTTAGGAACCAAGAGAGGTTTCTTACAGGCAGAAAAGGTTGCGGATACGAAAGATGAGTAACAGTTTAACTCAACACCTACAAGTGTTTTAAATCAAATGCTTAGCTAAACTGACATCTCTCATGTGTTTCTGTAATTTATGCAACAAAAATACAATGAAACTTCAGCTGATAAATACAAAACCTGCTCCACCCTCATTAGTTTTTTAGCTGAATTTTCATAGTTCGAACATAGAGAAGACTGCAAGCATCACTTAGCTTAAACTATATAAAGGGCTCTATCCTAACTTATACTTGCAATCACTATTTCACCAAGAGTGAGAGATTCTGGTATAGAGTTGTGATACACTGTCTGACTGCTGTCTGAAACACAGGATTAAAGAGATCTCCTTATCATAGAGTGGCAGGCTCACGTTGCCTACTCCCTCTTGGACTTTCTAGAGATACCGCTTCAGATTTTCTGGTGGACAGTCAGGATGGGGAGACAAAAGAATACATCAGAATAAAGTTTTTTTGTGTTGTGCTGTTGCACAAAGAACAACTCATCCAGCCAGAATGCTTATATGTGTATGAGCAGAAACCGCTTGCCAATGAAACTACAAAGAGAAATCCCACTGAACACGTTGTGATGAATGTTTTGTCCCCTGCAGAAAGATTTTTGTCAGGTCAGTGGCATGGTGAAAAGACAGGAAGAAAGATGAGACTAAGGCTGGTTGGAAAGATGGCAGCTTGTCTGGCTTGAATGGTTCTTTGCTTTGTTTCTCTTTTTCACAAGATAAACTGAGTCATTGCATTGAACCTGAAAGAATGAGTCGTTCATACAGTGGTTCTGCTCATGCAGAAAAAACCCCCAAACCCAAAACCTTTTGCTTTTGCTCATACAGTAAAGGGCAACTTGAAAAAACTTAACTGTGAAGATTCCAAACACCCAAATATGATTAAAAATAACCAAGACTACTTTTCTTTGTAATGATATGGATGATATATGTGTATATGAATGTGCACACAAGTAACTTTCCCTTGCATTAAACAGTTGAGAATGTTCTGATACCTAAGTCAAATGCAATGGATATACATGTTCTATGCTATATGCTGCTTCATCTGCACATCCCTGCTAAGAACAGCTCTTTCAGCAAACAATGGGAAGACTTCATGTGAATAAAATGTAAACATTATGTTCTGCAAAGCTCTGGGGGATGAGGGAGAGTCTGAAATAGGGGCTGTCCCTTTTCTTACAATCCACTTGGTATGGCCTGAGCTGAAAATGGGTCAGTTTAGCGAGCCAGTAGAGGAATCTATTTACTGATACCCCTAGGGTTCCTCAATATTGCTCGAGTATTACCACTGTGAAAGGATGGTATTGTATCTCAGCACCACAATCAGAAGGATGGAGTCCACTCGTGCACAGGATCTGCTCTCCACCCTCCTGTCTTTGGAGATGGCAGGAGCATTGGAAGCTCCCAGCTCCCTGCTAGGCTGCACAAATGTACAGGGATAGCATGCAGCCATGGCAGAATCCCCTTTTCTTCAGGTGAAGCAACTAGGTATTACTGAGCTATAGGTATCGCAGCCTGAGAATTCTTGGATTACACAACTGAAAACTGTTTTGATGGTAACATCGTCCCTTCCATTATTTGGTACGGTGTTACTATGTTCTAAAAGCAACCATTAAACCCCAAACATTAGAGTTTCCAGAAACCAGTAACATATCAGTTTAGAGCTGTTTTTAGTGTTTTACAGCTAGCATGCTCATTTGACATGGATTCTGAAAATATATCTAGCAGAATAAATGGTTATTTGCAAGAAGTAAACCCTTGTTTTCAGGAGAAAAAAGAACTGAAGAGAATGACCTCCTGTCAGCATTTGGCTGTGTTTTAGCTTGAAAGTATTTATTCCACCAGGAAGGTTTTTTTGAGCTTTGTCAAAAATGCATCAAAACTGCTGAAAAGATACATGCTTTATCATTATAGCATTTTTTTTTAAATTGGCTTTTACAAAAAGCTACTATTCTGATTATCCAGTAAGGCAGTACAGCTGAGATATAATACTAAATTATCATTCAGGCACAACATCTCTTAACAGATTTCCAGAGAAATTATATTCCAATAATCCTATGTATTAAAAGCTATTACCATCCCTCAGGAAGCTGCACAAAAAATGCATATGTGCAAATTTTAATGGTTTTTTTTGTAAATACAAATTTACTTGCAAGTAAATTATGTGAGTTTAGAGAGAGGCAGACAGCAACTGTACAAATATATGAGCCTAGTGTACAGAAGCTGCTGCCATCTTTTTTATATAGTCTATCAGAAGCACCCATTGGATATTGAACTGCCCACTAGCTTTTAAGTATGTAGAACAAGGGCACCGTATTTGTTTCTTGGCTGTCTGAATTCACTTGGCTGTAAGAAGTGGGTGGCATTTGAATAGGATTTGCTGTCCTCATGCACAAGCCTCTCGTTCTCCAAACTAATTTAGTTAAGACAGGAAGTGTTGGGGTTTTGCATCTTAAAAATTAGTGTCTTTATTACAGTTGCTAGCATTATGTATTTTATTAGCTTTAATCACATGCTCTTTAGTACTTCTCTTGGTGTTGTAACTTTATCTGTTTCTGTCACCTCTGCATTCTAACGAAGACTAGATCCAATGTATTTCCTGTCTAAGCAGATCCTGCCTAGCATAACCACACAGTACATTAGAGTCTAAAGAAATGTGCCGTAACTAATAAAAAATAGTCATCAATCTTTCTAAATAATTACATCAAATTGTAATTAGTTTTCCCTTATGATGGAAATAAACTTTACATACAAACAAAGAAACTTACACAGTGGGAGCTAAAAACTATTTAACGTAATTGGGATGGATAGAAATCTACTGATTTTTTAAAATATATTTAGACAACAACATGCAGGTCATTTTCAACTTGGGCAATCAGTCCACACATCTCTAACAAGAATCTCTTTTCTGCGTTTTACCAAATTATGAATTACCTACCTGTAACACTTAAACATCCTGTTTCAAGTTGTAGTTAAACTTTGCATGGCCTTAGAAATCACGCTGTGTCATTTAAACTAATACCTGAGCATTTGTTTAAGACTTTTCACTAGTTACAGATAGGCATCTTCATATTGTTTTCAATTTGTTGGCAAAAGGTATTTGTTAAAATCTTGGAAAAAAAGTTCTAAGCAGGACAGATAGAAGACTTTATAATAAGCCGCTCTCTATTTGGAGTGCTACAGATTGAAAGCTTACAGGCTGTTGGTAATCTATTCTTTTGCTTATCAATTATGCTTCCAGTTGGGCTCATAAGCCCTTTTTTTTTCTCAGCTTGGAAGCCTATAGGTACGTAACTGGCTGTTGTCAAACATTAACAAATCAAAATACTCTTCTTAACAAAAAGTAGGGAGTTTACACAGAGAATGATGATTTCTGTTATTAGAGTCTAAACTTACTATTAACTGTTAAAATCATTAAAAGATACCAACAGAATACTGTGCCAGTGAGCGTACTTCAAGTTTTAGGAAACTGATGTGTATGGGTTCTGTCTCTAGATACTGAAAGAGGAAAGAAATAGCTTTTACTTGCAAGTGAAGACAAACTTTGGCATTATGTTGCAATGTCACACCTGGCACCAAAATGCAGATACCCTGGCTGTTTATGACACTGGGAGAGGCTGGGCTTGAGAAGTTCTGGCCTTGAGAAGTTCTTCTACCCTAGAGATTCTGCAAACTGTTGTACTAGCACATGCTCTCTTCTAGGTTAATAAGAGTCATCTCTTAACTCTCAGTACTTACATTCAGGCATCCAGACTTTCCACTGCAAACCATAAGACAAGATTTGCCTCTTGTGGCATAGTCTGTTTGACATTTTCCACCTTCCTGCTCCTATCTTTATTTTTAAACTGTTTAAGACAGATCACTTGCATGTTATACTGTTTTGCCTCTCAGACACATGCCCACCTACTCCATAATGATTTATGAAGGAACTAAGCTAACTTAAACTTAATCTGACAATTCAGCAAGAATGCAGCGATTGAGTTTGGTGAAAACAGTTGTGTTCATAGAGGCAAGAGACACAAAAAGCACCTCTACCTGGAGAACACAAATTTTGCACTTTGTTTGTTCTGCAGCCCACAAAACTATTTGTTGCATCTTATTCCCTAGCACATCTAGCAAAACTAGAGTGACTATGGGTTTAAACTTGGAAATGCTAACATGTATCACTCTTATGAGATGACAAGAGATTCTACCAAGGTGCATGGTCCATATGTTGCAAAATTGGTATTTGTGAGGAGATGCTTATTAATTAAGGGAAGCTGCACATCAAAACAATCTACAATTCAACAAGTTAATCTTATGTAGCAGCTTCTGAACGTCCATCAATAGTTCGTCTGCAAATTTTTGCATAAGACTAAATTTTTGCTCTCCAGAAAACTCTGCTTTACAGCTTCTATGAGCAAAATTTTTCTCCTGTGCATTGAGGACAGCTGCAGTGATACATCATTATACCACACGAGTTCCACATCAGTGACTACAAGATGCATTGTTAGAAAGACCATAGCCTGCCTCACTAGTATATGTTTATTTCACACCATCAAGTGCTGCCTCTGATCACAGAGACCTCTATGATGGAGCATAAGGAAGAGTTGATGGAAACATTTGTTGTACAAAGAAATGACTGACTCAAGTCCATTTTTCCTTAGTAAAATAAACTGGATTCAATCGAATGTACTCTTAAATGTCTAAAAGAAAGGGCTTAATCTGCAGATTTCTTAGTGTTATGTGCCACCAGAGCCCTGTGATGGTGTTCTTGTTGGGATGATGCTTCCTCAAAGGCACAACTGGGTGACAAACTGTGCTCAAAGCATCTGTGCTCAAAAAACTTTCATGAACTGCAACCTAACGGCTGTTTTCTTCATACTGCAGGAACACATACCACAAGTGAAGACTGGGACAATGGAAAGACCACTTGAGGCTATCAGGATGGAAAATAACACTTCTTCCTGCTTTCTTATGGAAAGAAAGACTCGTGCCAAGATTAACAGAAAAGAAGTCATGCTAGCTAAGCTGAGGAAAAGCTGCTCCTGTACCCCAAAGAAGCTGAAGAACTTTGTCATGGAGTTCTTTCCTGTTTTACGATGGCTCCCTAAGTACCATTGCAAAGAGTACATCTGGGGGGACGTTATGTCTGGGTTAGTGATTGGGATCATTTTGGTGCCCCAAGCAATCGCTTACTCACTGCTGGCAGGTCTGAAGCCCATTTATAGTCTTTACACATCATTCTTTGCCAACATCATCTATTTCTTAATGGGCACATCCCGTCATGTCTCAGTTGGCATTTTCAGCCTGATAAGCTTGATGGTAGGACAAGTTGTGGACCGAGAACTTCTCTTGGCTGGGTTTGACTTGAATGATGATGCTCCACCAGCCTTGGGTGATGGCTCTCTGCAGAATGACAGTCAGACCAACACAACTGCCTTCAACCTTACAATTGCAGGGATGAATGCTGAGTGTGGGAAAGAATGCTATGCTATTGGCATTGCTACAGCCTTGACATTTGTGGCTGGAGTGTACCAGGTAAGTGGTTGCTGACTTCCAGAGGCATGATATAAGGTTCCTAAAGCTTCTTTGCATGACATAAGCTTTAGTTTGACTCTCTTTCAATGAGAGATACAGCGTCAGTTCACTTGAATGGCCTTGGACTGTTTTCTCCAGGAAGCCTAACTGTAGGCAACTCAGAGAAAGCATGAGGTAGGCAGTTTTCTTAGCTACTAGCAAGCACAGGTAAAACAAGTCCTGTGCAAGACTGTTAACATTGTTTTGACACTTTACTGCCTCTTGGCCTTGTGTCTTTCATGGGACAATGAATCCAATACAGATCCTACCATGAGGGGAATTCCTAGGCAGCTGGGCACTTCTACAGTGAATAAATAATTCTGTTCCCCTAGATACTTTAATAAAGGTGCAGACTCACTCGTCTATTTCTATGCAGGTTCAGAATGTGCTACTCAGTGTTTATTAATGGGACTATGTTGTACCAAACTGCTGTTTAAAGATAATTCAGAAGCAGAAAGAACAAGAGGGGAAATAGATTGACTAACCTACTTTTCAGACAATGGATGTACTAGACTTTTTGAGACTTACCAACATACTGTCCAACACAAGGATATCAAGAGAACACAGAAGGAAGCATGATGAACACGCTTACCTATTAATTGTATAAATATATGATATAAGAAAGAGATAGCTATCTTCCTGTTTACTAAGAGATTTCAGGTCACGTTTATGACCTTGTGAAGCTGTATTTTCCAAACCCATCAAAGGAAGGAGAAGCAACTAGTTAAGGACAGTATTCTGGGATCTGGGAAAGTTTGTGAGCATTTCTGCCGCTTCTGACATTAGGCATGCCACAAAGGCTGTCTGTGCTCCACTTCCCCTTCTAAAATTAAAAGTTGTTTAATATAAGAGTGCCACTAAAGAAGGGATCTTAGCTGTTGTCATTCAAGTTCTGTTTACAAAGAAATGGCCATAAGTTTCAACTTTATTCACTTTATAACGGGAAAAAAGAAAAGTGGTTTTGGTATAACAGAAGCATTTTTGGATACATTGCTCTTTTGCATGGGAAATAAAAGTCAGACAAACCATTTAAGTGGAGTCACTTCAGACCAATGTTTGATTGACCCTGTCTCAAACTCCTCATTCGCCTTTTGGTTTGTAGTATCTCACAACAGTAAAAGCAATCACATGTTTTAAAAGCAGACTGGAAACATAAAAGGATAATTCCTGTTTTAAGATTCAAATAGTCAAATGCTATCTTCTTCCAGCTAGTTCTCTCCCATCTGTACTTAATTATTTGCAGCAACATTTAAGGCTCATCTCTTTTTTTTTTTTTTTCCTGTGTCTCCTCAGGTTCTAATGGGAATCTTTCGTCTGGGTTTCGTATCTATGTACCTATCTGAGTCTGTACTAGATGGCTTTGCAACTGGTGCTTCCTTAACTATTTTAACAGCTCAAGTGAAGTATCTGATCGGAATAAAAATCCCACGTAGCCAAGGGCACGGAATGCTTGTTATTACCTGGATTAACATTTTCCGGAACATTTCTCAGGCTAACCTTTGTGATGTCATCACAAGTGCCATTTGTATTGTGGTGCTGGTCGCTGCTAAGGAACTGGGAGATCGGTATAAGCATAAGTTGAAATTTCCTCTTCCCACAGAGCTGGTAGTTATTGTTGTGGCAACACTGGTTTCACACTACGGGAAGTTAAATGAAGTGTATGCATCCAGTGTTTCTGGAGCTATTCCAACAGGATTTATTCCCCCCAAGGTACCACATTTCAACTTAATGCTCCGAGTTGCTGTAGATGCTTTGCCTCTTGCCATAGTCAGCTTTGTCTTTACTGTATCCCTTTCTGAAATGTGTGCAAAGAAATATGCTTACACCATCCGAGCCAATCAGGAAATGTTTGCTGTGGGGTTCTGCAACATCATTCCATCTTTCTTCCACTCTTTTGCAACCAGTGCAGCTCTGGCAAAAACACTCGTCAAAACATCTACAGGCTGCCAGACTCAAGTCTCTGGAGTAATTAGTGCAATGGTGGTTTTGCTGGTGCTGCTCTTCTTGGCACCTCTCTTCTACTCCTTGCAGAAGTGTGTCCTGGCTTGTATCATCATCGTCAGCCTCCGAGGAGCCCTGAGGAAGTTCCGAGATGTGCCAGCACGGTACCATGTGAATAAGGTGGACACACTTGTTTGGGTCGTTACCATGTCTGCCTCTGCCTTGATCAGCACAGAAATAGGGCTGTTGGTTGGCATTGTTTTCTCCATGTTATGCATCATAGTTCGGACACAGCGGCCACGGACAGCCCTGCTCAGTCAGATCCATAACACCAGCTTTTATGAGGACGACTTAGAATATGAAAATCTCTCATCAGTTCCAAAGGTCAAAATATTCCGTTTTGAGGCCCCACTTTACTATGCAAATAGAAACTATTTCCTAAAGTCTCTGTACAGGTTGACTAACTTGGATCCTAACCTAGAAGCTGCTAGAAGGAAGAAATATGAGAAGAAGGAAAAGCAGCATCTGAAAAAGGGAGATCACACAACTGCTAATGGACTGGGAATTGGAGAAACTGCTCTGCAGCTAGTTCCTAAGCAAATTGATTTCCAAACCCTTGTTGTAGATTGCTCTTCCATCTCATTTTTGGACACCACTGGAGTTAATACTCTAAAGGAAATCCTGAAAGACTACAAGGACTTAAATATTTCTGTTCTCCTGGCTTGCTGCAATCCCTCAGTGATAGACTCTCTGAAAAGAGGAGGTTACTTTGGGCAAGATTTTGGGAGTATGCAGGAAATGCTGTTCTACAGTATACACAACGCTGTGCAGTTTGCAAAAGACCAAAAGCTTTCAGCAGATTGCTCAATTTAATCCTGTGTCTTCCTGGACAATTCATTACAAAAGTGGCAGACGGGAAGGGGCAGTTTGCAATAATTAAATTATCAGACACACTGTTGGCTGCGTACAGCAATGGGCCTATAAGCCATTCTCCCTTTAAGAGCTCTGCTGTTTGTCAAATGCCACATAGAACAGCCCAGCCACTGGGGATGCAGTCCAGGACCAGGATGAAACAGGTTGGATTATTACCCAAACCTTCACTTTAAAATGCAGGTGATGTGCAATAGGGCAGTTCAGGATTGACTTCCCACCTTGTGCCATGATCACATGTGACCCAACATATACATCATGATACTGTTGTGCTGGAAGGTCTGCTCAATGTCAGCTGACTCTCCCATAGGTTTAATCGCTAGTTTGTTTTAAGATGGCTAAGCCATCTCCATGAAAATGCAATCAATGTAGCATCTTGGACATATAATGGTTTAAATTCTGCCTTTCAAGGCCCTCCCCCTTTCATCATTCTAGGTGTGCTTCTAAACAACTAGAAGCCCACTATTTGCATACTAATAAAATGTATAAAATATTATTGAATGTAGCATGTCTCTCCACCTCGATTTCACAGCCTGGAGTCATCTATGTTATCAGCTTCAATCTGTGGTTATTAGTTACTGAAGGTTGTGGTACCCTTAGTGACGCTGGAAAAAATACGACTCTGATGCACAATTTTGTCACTAGTAAAAGGATCAACAGGATTAAGAAAAATGAATGGCTTTAACTGGCAGTCACACAGTTACCCAGGCAGTTGCACCATCCAATAAAAATAAGTTGCCTCTGGTGGGCAGATGCAACTCCAATTCAGGAACATATAAGGACCATCAAACGTAAAACCTCAGATGCAGCACAGCATGTTCTTCCTACAAGTGCCTGCCTGGCTGCAAAAAAAAATGTGAGAAAAGAGGGTAGGGTGGGAAGGTAAATCTGTGACCTGCCTAGAAGGGGAGTGATGGGTCAGTCAAAACTGTCTGGCTGGTCTTCTCTGACACAATCAATGCTATAATGAAACTTTACAGTAGCACAACTGGGCCAAGTAAAGGGAGCAAAGCTTTGTAAGTAGTGTATCCCCATATGCTGTAAAAATTCCACCACTATTTGTATATACTACAGATGTTTGGGTTTTTTTGTTTTGTTTTTGTTGGGGTTTTTTAACTCCTGTCATGTTATTCTTTGATTTAAGGTCCACTAAACTATGTTTTCCAGGTCTGGGTTACTTTCTATAAGAATTTGCATTAATTGCTGTTCATTCTGCTTTATGTCAAATGATACCACCAGAGTCAGTTTTGTTGTTATATATGCATGTTTCCTCTTTACAAATAAGCATAGATTTAGATTTTGATTGTAACAGTTAGTATTCATGGCATTGGCAGAATATCCTCTCATATTCCAGCTTATAATTACCTGCATGAAAGACAGGACAGTTGCACTATCTTTTTCTCCTTATTCATGGTTGGTTCACACACAGCACCAAGCATGGAAGAAAATTCTGTCACACCTGTGCCTCTTACAACTAGCAGACTGTAGAAATAGGTTTCATGTATGCAGAAGCCATTTCTCTGCTGTGCCATTTAAAAAAGTAAACAACAGGTCAACACATCATATGACTTGCTTATTTCAACTTTCCAGGTCACTGAATGAAAGAACACTCAAACTGAGGTTCTCCAGGTGTCCCAGAGCCTGTCTGGCTCTCAAGAACAAATATTTTGTTAAAGGAAAAGCAGTGCACTCTCAAAAGACAAAATAAAAAACAATAAGTCTTCACAGGGATTGAGAATAACACAATATTAGGTAAGTGATTCAATGCTGACATTTTCATGGACTCATTATAAAAAAGCATATCAGCTGCACAGTTAGTACTGCCAGAGCAGTAAAACCTGACACAAATGTCTGTCAAGATTAAAGGATTGACCATTGGCAGCACTTTTCTGCCATAAACAATTTAATCCCATTATTCTTTAAATTGCTGGGTTGGTATGCCTACCTGCTTTCTGTCATAAAAGCAAATGGGCAGAGCCCAACGACAAACTATTGCTTTGTGTCTGCTTTTGTTTTTAACCATTCTTTGATCCGGGGATATCTCTTTTAAGGTCCTGCCAGGGCCTAGCATGAGGAAGTGTGTTTACAGGAGTTACTGCCAGACAGTATCAATGTAGACACCCTTAGGCTGTTGCGCCAAAGCAAGCTGTCATTGGAAGTCAAATGCAACTGTTTCAGTACAAAACAACGTCCCAGCAATCTAGACTTCTTTTATCTTTATGGGTCAAGCTACCAGCCTAGGACACAAAGGAAAAAATGCAAAAATGCCCTTAACTCTAGATGAATCTCACCTTAAGACAGAAATTAAAAGAGAGATTCCAGCAGAAGGGGTATCCTTGCAACAGTTTCTGGAGAAAAATTAAGAGCGGCTGCCCTTATCTTATCCAACAGGCCGAGAAATGAAATCAAAAGTCTCTTTTTCATCGTAATTATTGTAAGAATGGCACTGAAGTTTCAGCAAAGAAACTTGGCTTGCATAAGAGTGGGGTAAGCTTTAAGACTTTTATTGGAAATAAACTATTGACCAGAATAAATCAGAAGAACAATTTTCTGTTGGCAGAGCTGGCTCACAATCAAGTTGTTGTGTTGGACAATGTCAAACACAGCAGGGGAACAGCTTTCAGTGCTATTATGCGGGAGTGATGATGCTGGGAGACTGTAAATTATTTTTAAGCAGTATGTAAAAGGTAACTAAAAAAAGCAAGCCTTTTAATGTCACGTTTACGTTTGCTATACTGCATTATGCCCAGATCAAAGGTATGAAGATTGAAAATGTTGAAAACTGCTGATTTTCTTGTATTCTACCAGGAATTAGGTACTGTGACTTGGAGAAGAGATGGGGATAGGATTGTTAATTCCAAGTAGGTTCATACTAATGTTGAAATAAAGTATTATATGCCTTTTAGGAAATATTATATCCAACATGTAGATTGACTATATTTTTGTTCACTGTGGTGCCTTGTATAAATCATGTATCCAACAAACTTTAGTACTGTTACATAGGAATAGGAAAGGGTTCTTAACTTGCAGACTGCGTGGGTCCCATGGAGCTGGACAAAGAGTTGGGAATCTTTACCTCAAACTCTCCTGTTAACCAGTGCACCATGGCCAGAATGTGTGGTCTAGGTGTCAAAATTGCTGTATTTATTGGCACTGGTAACTAACAACCAGGGAACTGTCCGATCCATGAAAGACACCTTGGGTTCCCCCATGACCATTAATATTCCTGTGTCACATGACATAGAGACCAATGTGTGCTTTTGGTTGGAAAATAAAACTACCAGTTCTTTCAAAAGAGCTTGTCTTGTGGTATCCTTTCATGGGTGGTGAAATTACAGGATAACTTGGAATACAGAAAAAGATAAGAGGTGGGTCTGCTGTCCTAGAAAAGGGTTAAAATATGGGCATGCACTCGGCATTGGGGGCTTAGAAGACATAATGAGAAAGACCA
Organism: Rynchops niger; assembly: GCA_013400035.1. Classification (NCBI taxonomy): domain Eukaryota; kingdom Metazoa; phylum Chordata; class Aves; order Charadriiformes; family Laridae; genus Rynchops; species Rynchops niger. Next base: position 359,049 of record VXBH01004063.1, read on the forward strand.
TTATAGAAGTGAGACGGGGAAGGTGGCAGTCTTTTATTTGAGCGCATCTGCTTCTCCAGAGGAACATTCATGGCACCTTTTTACAGATGGCACAACTGTAAGGAAAAGCAACGCCTGTATCTGTTAGCCTTCCACAAGCGGTGGTGTCTCCTAGTCCTGTTTTCTCTAAGTGCTCTTCTTCAGTCAAGTACCTACCATCACCTTCCAAGAAGTCTTCTCTTACTCACCAAACCCAGGACACAACATAATTTTGGTGTTACAGGGTTCTCACTCAAAACCACTTTATATTCTTCTGGAAATCACTGGTTCAGGAAGAGAATTGCACATGCACAGAATTTAGCATCAGCACTGAACTCCTGTTCAGACTTTCATTCTTGCCCCTGTTGCTTCTTTCAGTCCCAATGTTTGTCTGCAGGCTCCATGCTCTCTCTTTCCAAACCATTGCTGCCACTCAGTCCGCTGGCTGTCCTTTCACAACTTAAATGTCTTCTTGTCTTTGACAAATGCACATTTTTGCAAAATGAGCAGTTTTAGCTTGGTTCTAAACTGTAGCGAAGTTTCTAATTTCTACATGTCAAAGCTGCGCTAAGTATTGAGGCTAGTGGGTTAAAATCCTACCTTTGAGGCACTACAGCATTTCTGGGGCTTCTTGCTTGACTGCAAAGTTTCCATGCTTCTAGAATTTTGATTGTGTCACGACTGTGTCCCACTTTGAAGGGCTCAGTGCCTCACTCCCTGCACAGGCTGAGCAGAAACCATGACAGACAGAGAAACCCCCGAGATCTAAGACAGGGACTCCAGTGACAGTTGTCCTTGCCCCTGCTGAAGCTGGGTCCTACAAGAGTATAAAACCCACAGCCCAGTAAGAGAGGGAAGCACAGCACAGAAAAGGGTGTTTGCTGGGTAACTTCCACAGCAAAAGATGGCAAGGAGGAGCTGTGTTACCTGCTATATTCACAGATGGACTAACATACAGAGGCAGCTCTGGGTTACAGACGCAATACTAATCTCCGTGCAGGACCTCCAAACACCTTTCCAAACAAACCTACATACACAAGCACACCCTAATACCTGCGAAGAAAACTTCTCCTGTTCCTTAGGTACACTCTGAAATCCACTACTCCTCTGCTCACATTCCATTTACAGAGTCTCAGCTCTCCTCCTTATTGCTTGCCCAAACTCAAAACTGGTAAATTCCCATCCTCCTGTGTCTGGGACAGCAGATGCAGTAATGATGTGGATTGTAAATATGCTCACCTCAGCAACAGCCTAAGCCAGGCAAAACTTTAAGAGCTATCAAAACTTTTGATGGGGTTTTTATGGTTCATTTTTCCTCACAGACCAATCACTCCTGTTCTAGGAATTTGTATTTGGTTCTTACCAGTAGGCATATTGGTATGAGTGTGCTTAAGCTCAGTTAAATGGGACTTGAAAATCAAGAAATTCCAATGCTGCCCTCCTAAAAGTCTGACATGTATTTCCCTAGAACTAGAAATGCTATTATGTATATAAATCCTTTTCAAAGAGGATATTAACTGGTATTAACTAAAGTCACCTTGTTTTAGTTGTCACTACCTGTCACCCACTTGATGCAGTACACAGGTGGGTTCAGGATGCAAAACAACCCTCCCAAGTTAAGTGGAAAGAAGATAGAATTAGTAATAAAATAGTGGCAGCTTTCATTTGGACCTCTCATTAAGTCAGACCTGTTTTCATCTCATCAATCAGAGGGTTTTTTTGCTGTACCATATCTCCTAAATTAAAGGACAGAAAAGTCAGATATCTTTCTAGTCCCTCAGCACTGTCCTTAGAAGGGCTAATGGTTAGCAAAGCACATAACAGGATGGGTGAGAAGTCTTCTTTGGGACAGGATTGCCACCTGAAATGGTTTGGTAAGGAATGGACTGAATTTATGCCTATCACCCTATTCCAACCCATTCCTAGCTTTCACCAAAGACTCATCTAACCTAGAAAGGGAGCATAACACTGTGACCTGAATATTAAAAGTTGACCTACAGCCAGGAGGACCCCTAGGTACATGTGCAAACAGCTAGGATGTGGATAGGAACCAAAGTCTCAAAGTCTGTTTTTTGACAGGAGCTCTTCTCAGTACTGAGTAGCTGCTGGTGTTATTGCACTAAGCTCAAACTCTGCTGGACTCGAAGGAACAGCAGCAAGGAGTGTGAGAGTGAACATCAGTGTGAGTCTTGAAAACAGCTGACCATTGCCTGGAATCCAGCTATAGACCTCCCTCTGTAACACTGGTCATAGATGCCCTGACTGCAAAGCAGAACTCTTCCTTGTTTAGGGAACCACTGAGAGACTCCGCTAGAGCTCTATTTTCAAGATTGTGCCAAGCAGTATTTTAGAAAGGATGCACCCAGTTAAAAAAAGCTACACTAGAACCTTGTACACACAATGGTCCAAGAAACCCATTTCTGCTAGCCTGAGGCCTCTCTAGAGGTCGTGGTACAACTCGGAATCAAGATGCTGAGGCATGGACATGGCAGCAGGGGAGATGTGGAATGACTGTAGCATATTACCTGAGATGGCCTTGGTAAAACTTGACCAGCACACCCACAAGATCCTTCAGATGAAAGGAAACCTTAAACTGATCCTTAACCTGTTGTTAGGGTGCAACGCATACAGGTTAGCCCCATCTCTCTCAACACAAACTCTCTCTTTCTTAATCTCATACACCCTCAAATTGACTCCCCTCCATTGGCACTTACCTGACTTACATGGAAGCAAAGACATGCCCAGATTGCAGCTATACTAAAAATATATCAAAGTGAGCAGCTGTTGGACACTTTAATGCGTCACATTTTTCCGGATTTTGACTTGAGGTGTTTGCTTACCTGAGAGCAACTAATTCCAGTAACCAGTGAATTCGAACTTGTTCAATGCCACCATGTGGAACAGAAGAAATGTAGGCAAGGTTCATCTCTTGGTCTTTGCTCAGGTCAAATAAGTCAGCACGGCTGTGAGGTAAAGGAGGGCTTCAGGATAGGAGGGACAGAAAAGAAACACATTTCAACATTAACTGGCAGCTCCACTGGGTATCCAAAGACCCCTATCCCCATACCACTTCCAAGATGCTCCCTGGCATGACAAGCACTGTCTAACATGAGAGGAAAGCAATATGGAGTTGCAGGTTATCTGGGGCTAACTGGCTACGCATGTAGTCTGGCAAAGCAGAACACAACTTGGGTGTATCTCATTGCAATGCTCAAAGGAAAGGATTACACACAGTCATTGCTGCACAGATAGCAACCTTAGGCAGCAGTAGCCTGAAGAAGCCATACATTGGCAGTCACCTTGTCTCTGAGTAAATAATCACAAGGGAACTCAGTGTCTTTTAGGCTTTGGAGTGGAAGTCAGACTTGCTGAGGTCTGCAGTAAGACAAATATGGGCTTCCTACTGATGTCCATGCAATGACACCAACTCTTGCTCTGCTGTGGAAGCTACACTCTAGAAACAGAATTAGACCCTCAGAGCCTCCACATTCTTCCGCCATGTTCACCTCACTCCTAAGCTTAAGGAAGCACAGCAATATGTGGCTTGAGGTTTCTATGTTTGATACTCTAAACAGTTTAACCTGCTCACAGCTATATAGCAATGATCGTGACTTTCATGGCTACTTATTCTACTGAAATTAACATAACACTGCAGCAAATTTCTTTTGCCTCTATCTCCACAGATAAAAGGAGGAAGATATCACCCCTACCCTCCACGAGTCAGAAATTTAGAACACTGTCCAGTTTACTGAGTTTGGGCATCCTTATAGGTTCTCATTAAGCTTTCTGATAATGTGCAAATCCTGAGTGTTAAAGTATTTGTATTATAAGAAAGATAAATCAACATTGTCCCCAAGGTTTGGTAAAATATTTCCATGTGTCTTCATGTTGCAAAGACAAGTGACTTGTCCTGTAACTACAGACTGTATATTAACTGCATAAGTGAAAAACTAACATAGTTTATGCTTTGCCTACTATGATCTGTCTTCTCTGATGGGTGGATCAGCTCTGTACTGACTGTAACTATGCTGGGAAGAGTCATACTGTCATTCTCTCCTGCTCTTTACCCCTCCAAATTTTCATCCCACCTCCAAGGACCAAACCGAATGAACCTGCTTCTGTATTACCACCTGTGCACAAAAGGGGAACAGCTTTATCCCACCTGGACAAGAACTTGAGGCAACTTTTGTCAGATAAGACACTTCCTATCTACTACCCCATCTCCTGCATCCTTATCTGAAAGTGCAAATCTTGACCCAGATTACATTCTTGTCGTGCTTCATACAAATCACCTAGCACATGTGAGTCCCTCTGTGCAACTTCACCAGTATATAAGGCACTTAAAAAGCAACTCCCTGAGATGCCTTCAAGTAACACAAGTACGATTGAGAAGTTACCAATTCCATTCTTTCTAAAAACGTACCAGTCATTTGGGTCTTTTTAATTGTTCCAGCAGATAATGCTATTTTTTTACACATATACATATAATGTATATGTTTTTTGAAGGAGTGCTTTACTACCACTCTGAGATTGAAACTTCCTTCAGTTCAAGCAGAGGCAAAGATGGAAGTCAAAGCATAAAGCATACACTTATTTTTACTTAGTCCATGTTGAATAAACACTCCAAAATTCATGTTCTGCTAGAGAGAAATCTAGCAGAAACCATGATGAGATACAGAAGAAAGCTGGTAAAACAGCGGGTTTTGTTAGTGGTAGTATCAATATCTGCCTTTTTCTGTTCTGAGGGGAAAGCGCCCCCCAAGAGAACATAAAGCCTTGCAGTCCCCCAGGCTTTATCAACTGCCAATACACACCTATGTATTTGCCCAACTGTTTGAAACTGTGATGTAGAAAAGAAGCTTTAATAACTGGAACCCAGTTCTGTCACAGTGTGAGCTTTCAAGGGAACTGGGATCCTACAGCTTGAGAAATACCTGTGTTGGCCAGATGTTATAACTGAATAGCTGCTGACCCATGGAGACCCTCTGCTTCTGCAGCTGCTCCTCTGCCTCCCCCCACATGCTTTTCATGTTTGCAGCTTTCCAAAGTTTGTTTCATACAATTAAAATCATAGGTGTTTCTTGGGATGTAGTTTAAATAGGCAAAACACACTGTTTTTTTAAAGCAGTTTCTCGTTAGTGCTTCCTAACATTGCAAGCAAAAATCAAAACAAAAAAATGAAACAGCAAAAGAAAAATAAAATTATAGAAAGCACAAACATTTCTCTTTATTACAATGTATTTTAGGTCCCATTCTATTTTCCCACCAACATGGAAAAGTACTGGAAAATTTTTCAAGTTTTGTCTTAGGCTACCTTTAAGCACTATACAAAAAAATGCACTAATTCCTTTTTGTCTGTCCAAAGCACCCGCTGATGATTCCATCCCTGTTGCAACTTTTTTTCCTACAACTGTTATTTAACCACTGTCTGCCTGAATGAAGGAGTTCATAATCAGCTTAGAGTAAGACCAGCACGGCTGCGGAATATACCGTCTCTTGTTTTTGATCCTGCTAGAAGCCTTCACATATCTCACAAAACTTGAAGGCTGTTCAACTCCAGTTAGCTCAGCAAGACTGGGATTTCTCTGAGAAGCAAAGCAATACCAGGACACAAAGCGAGCGAGCTGGGATATATGCATGCTCCCACCCCTCCCCTTGACTTAGATCTACCAGCCTATCTGGCCACATCAGGAAGACAGTGCATGTTGAAAGTGTCCCGCAAGAAGAACAAACTCCTAGAACTAACAGGCCGGGAAGCTTGGCCTGGGCCCGTGGCAATGGAAACACTGAAAAGAAAAGGTAAAGAGCTCTGAGTACCTCAGTTGCGCTGGGGATAAGGAAGGACTTCACAGTGTTCGAGGACCCTGGGGGCAAGGGAGCAAGTCAGAGATGGGATGCGGACCGGCCCTATCTTGTCACCCAGCCCTCTGTTGTGACCCACTTTGTTCACGTTAACTGGCCACGTCCCAGCGCCAGCTCCACGCAGGTGACAGACGACAGGCTCCGCAGCAAAGGGCACAAGGTGTCACGCCCTCTGACCCCACAGCAGCAGGCCCGCAAAAGCCCACGCTCCTCCAGAAAGGCCGCGTCCTCAACACCCGGGGGATCCTCTCCTCGAGGAGGGCCAGAGGAGGCCGGCTCTCACCCCGGCCGCTCCCCGCCGGCGCTGCGCGGCCTGCCGCCGGCACTGCGCGCTTACCAGAAGCCGGTGCTCCTCCAAAAGTGCTGCAGGGGCCGCTCGGCTCGCCCCACGTCCACGTCCACCAGGCAGGCCGCGCACCCCGCGCCCAGCTGCAGGGCCAGCCACAGCAGCGGGCCCATGGCGGCGTGGGGAGCCGGGACGGGCCCAGCCACACCGGCGCCCGTTACCGACGCGCCACAGAAGCGACGCCAGGCGGCCGCCCCCAAGGGCTCCCGGCGGCCGGCCCTGTGGTGAGCGCGTTTAATTCGCTTCAGGAAGCGCAACTGAGGCAGCTGGTCGCGCAGTTGCTGCCGGTGCTGCAGTTCGCGTACGTACCGCACGAGGGAAACGTACCCCTACGCTGTTGCTGCGCCCCGGCGCTCTGGGCTGACAAACCCGGAGGAGGGGACGCGAACGGGATGTGGCGGCCAGAGCAGCCTTTCCCGTCAGAACGTATAGGCAGAATTGAAACCGCGTCCGGTTTTCCCGTCTAAAGGTATTTATTGATCTCAGTGTGGCAAGAAAACTTCAAATGCACTTTATAGCAGAAAGGCTGTAAATTGACTCTCTAGATGTTTATTTCTTACGGCGTCTATCAGGACTGCGTTTTCCATGGACGTGGGACTCTCTTCCTTAGGATCCCTCTCTTTTACATCCTGTACTGCCTTCAGGAATCTCATCAAGCCTTGCCAACTAGAAGAAAAATGCGGGGAACTGTGCCTCCCTTCCACATCCCCAGATACTCTGGTAGCATCTCGTTTTGTGTTCATTCTTTCTGATTAAGTGTGTGGATGGGGTACTCCGGTCTGATTTCAAGAGGGCCTTTAGCAGGGTTTAGCAGGGGAAATCATGGGCCCCTGTGACAGGGGAACTGCAGGGAGCTGCCAGGCAAAGAGCTGGGCTGCAGATGATCTCCAACAAGAGAACAGAGCGACAACTGCGTTCACGGGAATCAAAGCTATCAGTCTTAGTAGAGCAACCAAAATTTGCCACCCCAAGAGCTTGGGTATTTCAGCCCCTTTCAGCAAAGCAGTTGTGCCAGAGCTACCAGAGGGAAAGTCAGACAGACTCCTCAGCTCAAGAATATTGCAACTAGGAAAAGGCTCTGCACAAGTAAGTTTATGCCATGCGTAATCCTCCTTGAGCCAGGAGGTCCGCTGTCTCGAAGGAGTGGCAAACTGGGCCCCATCTTTAAGAAATTGCAAAGTGGCTTGGTTCCGATTGCTGATGTCTTATTCATTTGCAGCTTCATCTGCCTCCTCAGGCCTTCAGTCCCTGTGGGAATTGTTGTGAGTGTCCAAGGCTCACAGACAAGATTCAGGCAATAGCATTACCTCCTGTAGGCTCAGGTGGGAATGGTGATCTGGCAGTGTGACTTGATTCTGGCAAGGGTGATTTCCCCAGATTCCCCAGGACTGCACGTGCTGTGGCTCAGCTCCAGTATTCCACTGCCTTGGAAGAGCAGCAAGGCCCACGCTGAGCTCTAGTGAGGTTTCCATGCAGGATATTTAAGAAATTGTCTTTATTCTTACAGGAAATGCCAGCTTGGCAATGAGGTTTCTGCAGGGGGATACTTGTTTCCTCCAGACTCTCTGTTTCTGAGAAGACCTGAGGAAGCTGTTAAACAGGCAGTGTAAGTGCGAACTCAAGTGGGATCTGACATCTGGGAGCCAATAGGCAGGGAAGTCAGCCCTATGCTGCTGGCTGCACCCCGAGCTGGGGCAACAACTGCCTTTGGGGTGAGTGCCACTACGTGGCATTCAGTGAGGGCTGCATGCATTTTGCCAGCTGAAAAGATGGTGCATGGGGGGAAGAACTTCACTGACCTTGCCTCTCTTGTTGGCTTCTCCTCCAGAGCAATAAGCTGGAGGAGATGAACACCTGATTGCCGAACACCGTACTTTGGTTTGTTGCTTATTAATAGCAGTACTCCACCTCGCTGTCTTTAAGTGTGGAGGGTTCATTGCAGGGCAAGCACAGATACCAGCACCTCCAGCACCTAGCTGCAATAGTTTTGAAGCTATCCCTTAAAGAGGAGCCAAAATCTGAGCCCAAAAACAAAGACCTACCAGCAAATTTCAGCAAAAATGTATTTGCAAGGGAGAAACCCCATGGTTTCCTACCACAGACTTTCCCCATTGGCATCAGGAAGGCTTGAGCCCTTGAGACCACCCTGACTTTCCTTCAGGGACTGTCATAACAGAGCTATTGTGCTTCAGCTTGGCTGATTTCAAAGTCACATGTGGAAAACAAGGTGACAAACCAAAACTATATTCATTTGACCAGGAAATCTTCTCCATTCTTAGACCAGGAAATCTTCTCCCTTCTCAGATATGTTATCAAGCGTGTTGTAGAAAGTCCTGAAACACAACAGAACCATGGATGCAGATGGCACCCTGTTGGCGTTTTAAAGAAGAGTCTGTCAAAGCTCAGGGAGAGACTCTTCCCCAGGAGTCTGACAAGACATGATCTACAGAGCATTTCCAAGAAGGTCCTTCTCAGAGATTAGGGTAGTGGCTTAAGAGACTGTCTCCCATGTTTTCTACAGTTTTCCTCAAGGCCTGGCAAAGTGCTACATCTAGCACATCAAACACATCAGATCAGAAGCTGGGAGACAGAAGATAAGACAAAACCCCTGCCAGAGGAGAGACAGAGAACTGGGAGCATCTCTGCATCACCTTCAGGTTTCTTATGCCATGTCTGAGAAAGCAGCTAACAAGGCTTTTCAAGGTAATTCTTGTGAAGAACTGCAATTCCCAGCAGAAAATATTTCCTGCTCACCAGAACTGCCCTGGTGCCTCCTGCCAGAGAAAGAAACTGCCACAGAAAGAGTTACCTGCTCCCTGTGAAGGAACATGATATGCCTCTGTTCCCAAAACATCTGCAGGGATGCTGCAGGGAGAGCATCTGGGGACAGTGGTTTACTTTTTCCCAACCAAGTTAGGCAATTGGACCAATGTGTTCCTGGAAGCATTTGTAGGCCAAACACCAGGCTACACCAGTGAAACAGGGTGGCCTGCTCTGCAGCTCTCCTAAGCCTCTTCTCCCAGGGACAAGGCAAATGCCAGGATTACCACAGATGACCTCCAGCAAGCAATTTCCCAGGTGTAAAAGTTTGATGCAGAGCTGAACATGTATGTCCAGCTCGCTCTAAACATAGTTCTAGAGACTGTCAGGCAGATCCCTGATAAAGACCCTAGCCAAGGGGAACGTCCCCTATTGCCTTTGACTTTCTGCTCATCCAGGGGCTGAGAAGTGCTCAGCAGGATGTTTTCTGTGCAGCATTTTACCAGGGAGTTTTCCCACAGCTGGCACTCCCCATCAAAGGACACTGGGGATTTTACAGCAGCCTCCTCCTGTCACCCTGCACAGACCTGGAGCTCTTCCTGTGCTGAGGCATTCCTGAGGAGGTATATGGGCAGTGGAAAAGGTGGGAGAAGGGCAGTAGCGGAAGAGCCGCGCTGTGCACTGGCCCTTTCCAGTATGCTTATGCTGTTACCAGCTTCCCAGTTACCTGGCCAGCTGTCTTAGTCTGGACAGCTAAGAAATGTAAAGCCTGTTATTCCTGAGTTGAGTTACTCCTTGCAGAAAGGCTATGCAAAGCATTTGGGCCCAGCTGCTCTCCCTTCAGTGTCCCTGCAGATCTTTGAGGAACAGCGACGTATCAGGCTCCTTCAGGTTTATCAGGGAGCTCTTCCTGCTGTGTTCTTTTTTCTCTGTCAAAAAGTACCTGCACAATGCAGAGGAAACCAGTGCACAGCAAATTTTTTTTTTTTTCTTTTTTTTGGGGGGGGGGGGG
>VXBH01004063.1:377806-393312 GCA_013400035.1 Rynchops niger
TTGTTTCCCCCTTTTTCATTTTTTACCTAAAAGGAAATGAAAATGTCTTGTGAAAATGTGCATAATTTTCTGACAAACTGTATAGCAATGGTTCAGAAAAATAGCTCTGCGCTATTTAAAACAACACTGCTAAGACATGCTGGGACAATCTACGTACAAGTTTGTGGCGCAGTGCAGACGCAGTTTTAACACAGAGATAATAATTTTCTCTTTCAATGAGGACAAAATTCACCAGTTCCTTCCGGAGAAGAAAAATGTCCCCTGAGAAGAATTCTGACCAAAGTTCTCAGCGGATGGGAAATCCAAGCACACTTAATGTACTTTATTGCATGCCAAGGATCTGACATCAGTGCTTCTCTAAACCTGCATACTTCGATAGGTTTTCATGGAATCAAAACAAAAGCATTTACACAATTTCTCAGTTCCATGTGGAATTGTAACAGGACTATCAAGGTCTGACAGACTAAATTCCTGCCTGTTCCCATCATTCATTTTGCTCCAAAATTTCTCAAGATTTTGTCTTTAGTTTTTGCCAGACGGGCTCCTGCTGACCAATTTCTATTGAAATCTGATCAGAAACAGAAATAGGGGCCTAGTTTCAGATGAAACTATGATTGTGAATATGGATGATTGTCCAGGAAGTATCCCTCTGTGGTTAGTGCCCTGAAGGCCACATTTTCCTCTTCTGTTTTTGTTGATTCCATGATTGCTCAGCTCTTTGGCTGTTCCAGGTGTTCATGTCACCATTGAGATTTTTTTCCTCTATGCCTTGTCCCCTATGCCCGTTTAGATACTGACCACTTTGAAGACGGGATGTCTCTCAGTGTGTTTGTGCAGAGCTGATGCAAAGTCAGTCTTTTTGACACTGGAATATGTGGCTGCCCTTGCATCTTCACTGCCCAATGGCTTTGAGAAACTCCAGAAATCTTTAATGACGCATTGGGAAAATAGGTGGAGAGACAAATATTGGGTTCTCTCAGATCCAACTTTTTTACTTTTGTTATTCCAGGGTGGGGATATGGTCTTTAGGAGCAGAAAGGGAATAAGCCAGGTTTAAAAAAAATAACATTAATACTTACTAATCAAAAGGGATCAAAACTAATCACAAAACTGATCATAAATAATCCCAAACAAGATAGTTTCTTCAAAAGCCACAGGACACTAAGAATGAGAACATCTCACAGACTCTGAACAGAACAGGTTTACTTAAACTTCCCAGATCCTTGGCTCATTTTAACAAAAATGGGAGAGTGGAGTTCATTTTTTTATATATATTTTTGCTCAGCTATTTTCCATTCATTTTCACTGGATATGGCAAATTCCCACACAAACTTTTAGAGGTATGTGTTAAATATATTGAGCCCTTACAAAATACTGCAGCACCTATCTTGCTTCCAGAAGGATATCCTTCTCTGTCAGAGTCCCCTTTACCTTGAGCAAACATCCTTACAGTGTCCATTAAAATGTTGTGATGCCCTGGGAGGTGTTGGGAGGCTAGACATGAAGAATTTTTAAGAGAGACATTTGTAAATCATTCCAGTATTCCAGAATAAGGAGTAAGGACTGAAGTCGTGACAATTCTTAAAGAAAGTTTATGGTCTTTTTATGATCTGTGGAGAAACTGTGTCCTTCAACACTTTCATCACGTGGGAGAAGCGCCTCAGATTTCAGGCAGAGGTATCACAGGTTGGCTTAGTTTTATTACAAGGGAAATCTGAGAAGCAAATGTCAGAATTCCTGCTGACATGGATTTTTCACCTCATGCGTTTACACATTCCCTCAAATGTTGCTTTTTTTGGTAATGGCTGGGGTACCATCTGGGACCTAGACTTTCAGAGTACCCAGTGCATTGTTAAGGCTTTTCTTCAATATCAGCTATGTACAAGGGTTTACTTAGGTGTCCAACCTGACAAAAGCTTTTCTCTCACTTAGCTTCTTTTCAGTTTCTGTCCTCTGACAGAAAATGAGTGACAGAGGAACGTCAAGCTGCCTGGTCTAGATGTGGTGGGTTTCTGAGGTTTCTATCCCAGGTGGAATCTGACATTTAATGAGACAGGAATGCATATGGTGTTATCACCATGTAGTCAAGCATTTTTTATCTCTGCTGCACTTGGACATGCAGTGGGCAGGAAGCTTCCAGGAGATACATCTATGTTGAGAAGAATTATCCTATATCTCTCTCTTCTGGTTGTCCAAGTGTTTGGTGTTCTTCCTACTCCAGATTTTGGGATAAAAATGAGGAGACGTGCTGTATTTAACTTATTTCCTCTCTGAGGGTTTTATTTTCTATATATGTTGCTAATGGTTGAAGTAGGAATAGAAAAACTGTTCTTTATTTCAGCCGAGCTTCCTGTTCAAAGAATATTTATGTCATCACATATTTTTTTCTGTCTACTCACTGACCTCTCCAAGGCCAATTTATATTGAATTTTAATCTGGCTTGATGCCTATACACAGACAAAACCACATTGTCCCCCAATAATTCTTTTCTAGGGCCATCATGCTCCTCCTATTTCCAAGAAACATTCCCTGTTGTGCTAAATCCCCTAATGTTCTTCTTTTCCTTCATCCCTTTTAGGATAGGAAATTTCAGACCTTCAGTCTGGGACTTTTTACTGCAGCCATATTCCCATGACTCTCTTGCTCTATATGACCCTGTACTTTTCATTCCAAGATGCATACCCTTTCGAGTCATCATACTCATTGCTATCATATTTTCACTAACAATATTGCTACTATACCCATTATCCTCATTACAGGAAGAGGACATTAGAGGAGCCCCCTACACTCACTGAATCCAATAATCCATCATTTCAGGATATTATGTCAGAGCATCCTTTTGAGAATTTCCATTTACACTTCTGCTTGCTTTGTTTTTTTCTCTACTTATGAGATGCCAAATTTCTTAGAAGTAAAATGTTGGCTATACTAACATCCTTGGAGGCACTGCAGATGTCAGTGTAGAATTAGGTGGCTTCCAAAAGATCCTACCCAGCCTTGTGTGGTCTTTACATTATTTATTTTATCACAACTATGTGCACAAACAACGAGATTGTCTGCTGGTCTGTCTCCATTATGTCCCTTCGGAGCTGCTTCAAAATGTGCCTTGATTTTCATTTGGGATTAATGGCATGTCTGGCAAAGAGGTCAAAAAAGGGTACAGGAACATCCAATCCACGCCACCCCGCAATGTGAAAGTATGTTTGTGACAAAGAAAGGTATATGTTTTTTTTAGTGAAGTGTGGAAACATGTATTTTACATGTTGGAAACATACTCCAAGGGCTTTTCCTTTAATAAGAATGCTAGAAAAGCCAAAAAGTGATGATTGATTTGGGTTTTAGTTCCTTGAAGTGGATCAGATTTTATCAGCCTCTGTAAATCTCCCTCAGTTTACAAGACCTAGTCCAAGCTGGAGGGCTCTGTAGCTAAAAAAACCCATGATGCTATTTGACCCCATATGTACAATGGAAGGTGCTTTGAGGATGTTGCCATCAGAGATGCTTCAGCTTATAAAAGATGGATCTTTGTGTTTTACTGTGGGTACTGCAGCTGCTTACCAGGTAGCATTATGGGAATAGGCATTCCTATTAATGTACTTGGCTACTCAGTGTGTAATGATTGCCTGGCTTTCCAGACTTTATAGCCAGGGCAGCAGGGGGAGTCTGGCAGAAGTATTGTGGTTCCATCTCTTCAAAACAAAAGAAAAAGGAAGAAAGGACTGTATCACCAAGGAAGCTACTGAACTAAAGAAATTCTGTCCTCAATATGTGGAAATGCCCTAATCAATGCAAGCTGCAAGGTCTCTTCCCACCCATCATCTAAAACCTAACAAAAAAATGCTTTAATGCTTCATCCTGAAGCATAAGCACATTACTGCGCACATTTGCACACAGTAACCATTGAAGTTCCATCCTCGCTCATGCTTCATATCTCCTGCACATTAGAAGTCTCTAGTCAGTGCCTGGTGTATCAGAGAGCAAATGCTGTTGGCACATGAGGTCCCAGAGCAGGAGAGAGGCCAAAGCCCAGGGCTTAATCGTGAGTGACATCCAGGATTTGCTGCAGGGAGCGCGGGAGGTGAACCAGCTGTGTGAATGTACTCTTCACGATGTGAGACTTTACAAGCTGGACTGTACTAACACTTCAGCAAAAGGTAATGACCTGGAAGTGCTTCTATGATAGTTGAACGTCTGCCAACGAGGCAGTGAAAACTGGATTCCTAATATTCTTCTGATAAATACTTGATCAGCCTGGTTTGTTGCAGTGGTATCCAGGAGTCAAAGAACACAGTGGATCCCAACTGCACTCAGCATTAACACAAGTTAATAGAAACCTTCTGCCCTGATGAGACTGTAATCGGCACAGACAAGGCAGGTACAGCATATGAAAGGTCAGAGCAAACAGCAATATAATGCTTTATTCTTCAAGCACCACAGAAAGAGCTGTGTTTCTTCATTTCCTCTCACGCCACAGAAGAAGAATAAAAAAAAAGGAATGGGGAAGTGCTGCTGTTGATATTGCTTCTATGCAGCTGTAGGAATACTGGTTCTCTAAAGAATTTAGGGTTTGGCAGTCTGGTGTTGCCAGTTGGATTTCCGTGAGGAAATGGCCTCAAGTTGCACCAAGGGAGTTTTAGGTTGGGTATTAGGAAAAATTTATTCACCAAAAGGGTTATCAAACATTGGAACAGGCTTCCCAGGGAAGTGGTTGATTCACCAGCTCTGGAGGTATTTAAAAGAGGGGTAGAAGTGGTGCTTAGCAACATGGTTCAGTGGTGGTTTTGGTAGTGTTAGGTTAATAGCTGGACTCAATGATCTTAAAGGTTCCTTCCAACCTAGACGATTCTATGATTCTATGTCAAGCATTTATGGAGAAGATATGCCAGATTTGACATAGGTAGAAGGGCATGGCTCTGCGCATGCACACACATGCAAGTGAGAGGACAACAACGTATTCAGAGTTGTGTGAGAGGGAGGGTGTTTGCGCACATGTCTCAATGTGAACATAGGAGGTGGTGCTTCAGCACCGCGGAAGCCAATACATGTTTGTGCGTTGTGTTGTGTTTTTCAGTGTTGGAGCACCAAGCTATGGCAGGTGGAGCAGGCTTCGGAGGACAAAACATTAATGGAGGAAGAGAAGGGGGAGCACAGAGAGAGAGAAACAAAGTGATCTCAGATATCGGGGTAAAGAGGAAAAGGCGGGAGGTCTAGAAAGATAGAGGTTGTAGCAGGCATAAAGGGAGAGAAAATAATAAGAACAAGTAACAGGAACAAAAAGGAATAAGAGAAGGAGAAAATGTACCACTCTTCTCTCCTTCCCCCATCTTTCTCATCACCTCTTGATCCTCTGCTCCTTCATCCACAAGAGAGAGAGAGGCAAGAAGATGGATAGATAGAGAGGAGAGGAGAATAAAAAAAATGAGAGGGAAGAAAAAAAGAAGGAAACAGGTTTGGAGGAGACCAGCAGGTAGTGGAAGGCTTTGTGGTAATTGGAGTGTTTTCAACATGGACAGATGCAAGGTGAAGGGGAGAGGGAGGAAAAGAAAGTGAGTGCAAGGGGGCAGGCAGAGGCCAGATCACTGAGGGATGACACAGGAGATTAGGACAGTGCCATGATGAAGTGACAGAAGGATAGTATGAGAAGGAGAGCAATAAAAGGACTTAAAATGGGGAAGGTGGGAGATGGAACTGAGATCTAAAGCTCATCAGACAAGCATTTGCCTACTGAGTTGAGGGGAGGGAGTAGGTCTGGGGCAATGCAGTTCAGGAAAAAAGAGCAGGAGTAACCAAGAAAAACAGCTGAGACAAAACACCTCCTGGATGATATAAGAAGGGAGAATGCAGGGAGCAATGATTTGCTCTGCCTTAGTAATAGATGAACACTTGTTAGTGAAGGATAACTCTGACAACACAGTTAATAGATTCTGAAATTTTGCCTCCAGAAGGTATAAATCTTTGTGACTATTTCACCCAACTACTTGTGTGAGAAACATCTCTTGGTGATTTCCACTTTAAGCCCAGTGCTTGCTGAGATAGAGCACTTCTTTCACGGGGTTTTCACAGAGGTGGCCTCTGCCTCCCTGTCTAAGGTCTGCAATGCCTTGAATGGTTAAAAAGCCTGCTTTATTTCTCTCTCAACTGGATTTATGCCTGACAAGTTATGGCAGCTTTGCCTGAAAGACCTGGAAGGTGACAGTCTCCAACTGCCATGAATTAAAGCAGAGCATTTTAAGGTAAAACGTCAGTGTTCACAAGCAGTTGAGTTGTCTGCGCAGCACAGGCACGGAAAAAGCACTAGTCACAACGACCTCTGCAAGATAAACTATTCCTTCATCACTCAGAGCCTGCAGCGCAGCTTCACATTTCAGCCTTTACAGTTTGTCCTTCATTTGCCTGTGCAATTAAAGCACCTCCCACTCTCAGAAATCTCCCCTCTGTCTGTGAGTTTTACCAAGTTCCCTCTTTACCTTTACTTAGCTAATGCACAAGCTATCCAAGGTTGACTACAGAACTGTCAGAAAGGTGGCATCAGTAAGACTGATACTTTCACTATCCCATTAAAGTTTCCTTCCTCGCTATCATTTTTATTATCATTAGGTGTCTCATACCCAGGGAAGCGCTGTGTGTGAATACTCAGATAGGAGTGAGCTGTAGCTGAGTTAATTGCTTCCTTAACAGCTGTCTGCTTGCAAAAGTGGTAAGTAGCAGACTAGACATAACACGCAGTGCTGCTGAAATCCCTGCCACCTTCACAGCTATATCAGCGCAGCCCTAACAAGCAAATGTATGGGTAGCCTTGAGCAAGAAAACAGTGAGATGAGATTCATCCCCCCACAGTGCATCTAGACCAGCAGTGGAAGGGAGAGCACCTGCCCCTAGATGCAAACTCACTTGCCTAGTTGTAGTTAGCAAACAGTTGACAGGGGTGCGAAATGAACTCCCACTGTGGGTTCAGTGGCTTTCCGGAAGGTGGTAAGGACATGAGTGGCTCACCATGGAAAATGTGTTCATCACAGCCCTGCTGCAGATGAACCCATTGCTGTCAAAGCCTACAAGCAATTCAGATACGGCTCTCCAGCAGTGAACTACTTGGCTTTAGAGGGAAAAATCAACCATTCCAACCCAGTCCTGACTCCAAAAGTCAGGATCTGTCACTAGGATTGCCAATAGGACCAAGGAATGTGCCTTCAGCCAGAGTTACAGGCAACCCTTCATATGGGTCATGATGTTTTTTTCACAGTCAACACCATGCAACTTTTACAATCTCAAGCTCCAGGGATAAAGTGCATCCATGTGCTAGAAATCTTTATAGTGAGCAGATTTGGTGCATCCCTGAAAGCTGCTTGTCCTCTTTTGCCTGAGACACCTCCCCTGAAGAGAGGAAGCCAGAAATTTTGCTCTGAGTCAGTATGTTCTTGGAGAGTAAAAGCACATGTGAAGGGACTTAATCAGCCCCTTCTTCCACACGTGAAGGGCAAAGGAAGAGTGGAAGCCTGTCAGTACATGCTTGCTGTTTGACCCTGGCATGTTGATACCTTCCTTGGCCAATTCATGTTAGATTCAATTAGGTATCTTTCCTAGTGCCAATGATCACAAACTTTTTGCTCCGCTTCCAGCTGAATTCCTTGTCACTGAGGCAGTACTTCAGCTGGTCTCTCTGGACTCTCCATCTGGATGCCTCAACAGCAGCTTGTCATGGCCCAGTTTGAACATCAGCCTTCCTCTTCAGCCTTTCCCAAAGGCAGCACCCACTCCAGGGGGTTCCTTCCAGCAGGGCAGGTGTGGCACAATCCCTCCTGCCATGTGCCCACGGAATGATTGGTATTGCCTCCTAGCTCAGCTTGCTTCCCCAGTCCCTTTCTCCCCATAACAAAGCAGCTCTTTACCTCAAGTGTGGCAGTAAGGGTCACCTTGCTAGCTGGCCTGCCACTGGTCTCCTCCTCTTCAGAGGGGAAATGCACTCATTACCCTTACCTCTGAAGACCTTTCAGTTTAACTCAGATAGGCGTTTACAGGTATGTTAACTTCTCACACACGATTCCCTGGCCTGTTTGGAAATGTCAAAACATTGTAATTTGGGGTCAGTTTGTTTTCAAATTGCATCTGAGTATGTTACCATATGTCATCTTTCTACAAGCTCAGGACTTTAACAAGAGTGCATATGCCATGACTACAGCCAGCCACAGGCACCTTGTGATGCCGCATGGCTGCATAATTGTATTAGCCACAGTGCACCATGGGCAGCATGAGTTCAAGAAGGAAATATGAGCTCCATTGGATAAGAAGAGAGAACCACAAGGTTATGGACCTGGACTGTTAACATCATTCTAACAAACATTGCAACTTGGGAAAACCAGACACAAAGCAAAAAGTTTTTTGTAGCTTTTACTTTTTTCTTCCTTGGAAAATGTGGCAAAATTGAAATTTACCAGAAATATTACTATGATGAAACCCACATTTTCATCTTAAAATTGTTTGTAAGGAGAATTTATATTTAACTTCAGCGTAGAGATGCCTCAGCCATGCCTTGTAGTCTTCACTTACAACCGTGTTTAGTTTGCTGCTGCTTTTGAGAGTGCAAGATGACTCCCAGCTCCCCAAACACTCTTGTGTTTTGATATTTTTGGTTTTCTCATCGCTCTGCTCAAGGCTCCCTGACTCCAGTGAGCTCTGGAGTAGGACTGCTGTTAGTAATACTCCAAGACTGCCATTTCATTCCTCAAAATTTGCCATGGGCTCCTTTGCCCACTTCAGATATCTTCTCTATGCAGGCAACTCATTCCTGAGTCTCTTCCTTCCAGACAAACCTGTTCCCTCCGCCCCATATTTTAACAACTTGTGTAGAAGATAAATCACTTTCTCATCCTGAGCTGCAGTATTGCCTCTCTCTGTTCTGCAGTGTGAAGGGACTCTTTTTTCTGTTTATGGCTGTTCTCTTCTCTCCACATTTCATTGTAACTGCCTGGAAATCAGCAGCATTTCTGTTTTGATCAAATCATTCATCCAGTTATTCGGACTTGTTCATGCTGGATTGAGCACAAAAAATGGAGATTCCCTACCCAAGCTGCTCTCTGGCGGGCCGGATGGCACCAAGTAACCTGTGCTGCCTTTCACCCCTCTGCAGTTAAACAGGGCCCTCAGCGTCTCAGACCCGTTGCCTACACATTCTTTTCAGGCATTCCTGTTGCAAGCTGAATACTGAATACTGAATTCAATACTGAATGCTTGAGGAGTGAACACGCATTAATCTCTACAGGATCATGATGTCTGTTTTTTTAACCTCTGTGGTTAAGAGTAGCACTCTGTCCCAGTGAACTCGGCCTGTTGGGTACTTCTGTAACAGCACCTGATGTTTTTCCTTTGTTTTACTGTGCCATTTCCACACTAGCAGGCTACTAGCATGGGAATAACTGCACACACAAAAAAAAATGATAGAAAAATTGATATTGTGAGCTGACTTGTTTGTCATACTTAGTTGTTTCTATCAGATGGCAATAATAAATCTACTTGCCTTAGATTTATTCACTCAGAATACTGTCAGGCAATTCTATCACATGATGCTGTGCTTATTTCAAGGTTTGAACAGTTTCTGCTAAAGGTGTTAAAACCATATAGCATCCATTTCTCCTGCTGCAGAATTAGTTCTCAGCCAAGAAACTGAAGTTCTTTCATCTGTGCGTGTTCTGACAGACTCACTCAGGTGAGCTCCGGGCAATAGCTAAAGCAGCTGCTTTTGGATGAGTGTTCTTTAAACAGAGGGTGGAGGGCTGAGCGAATTCCTCCCCCTGCTCCACGCTCCATGCTCCACGCTGGCTGCCCTGTGTCTTGCCTTCCCTCTCTCTCCTGCAGTCTCATACGTTCCCCCAGAGGCAAGGGTGCGGGTGACTGGAAATGTGAAAAGTCACCTGATAGGATGCTGCCCAACTCCCTTCTCTCTGCGCAGCACTCTCCTCGCCTGGTGATAGTGGAAGCAACTCTGCAAGGCTTTGCTTTGCCCAGCAGACTGCAGAGTTTGCTGCAAATGCAAAACTGAAATCCATCTTTGTACTGCCTACTTAACATCCAGGGGGCTTCTTGCCTTCTCTTTCTTTCCCCAAACCTCCCTTCTCAAAAGGAAGCTCTATTCTGCTGCTAGTAATGCATCCTGAGAGGTGGCTATGTTGGTGTTACCCTGCTTTCTGTGTGTGGGCATTCCTATTCACATCCTTGATTAAAGGTAGGCTCTCTTTGATACTAGTCTCTAAAATATTTTCTAGTCACTGTCTCTGCTTCTGTTTTCCTGAAATGAATTAAATGTAAAGCTTCTGCCAGCTATTTCGAACCTGAAATCTGTAACATTTCAATAGTATTTTAAGACAGCTAAAGCAATACTAATTTTCACACATAAAACTCTTCATTTTGGTTTGATAGTTAATTGATGAACTGTTTCTAGCAACGAATGAATATGTAATAGAGTTCTCATAATTTCATTTGGTACTTGAATTTTGCAATTGCTTAAATAATGCAGACTAAAGATGTGCATGTTCTGTACTCACACCTTCAAAAGTGAGAACTTGGTATATTTTTGTTCACTGTTGTTTGTAATCTACGGTTAAATATGCTGGAGTGATTTCCACATACATCTCTCAACGAGGTTCTGCCGGATTTTTGATTTTAAGACACTACGTCTTTTTTGAAAGTCTCACTTCTGCTGATGACCAAGACATGTATGAATTACAGTGCTTGTGTTAGCACAGCATAAGGAATTGTCTTAAAGCAGTACCAATGGGATGAGAATCTGTAACTGAAGTATAAAAATGAAAGGCCTAAATACCTGTCTGTTTCTGTTTTAAAGCATGTGTCTGTTAAGAAGCCAGTAGGAAAATTTCAAATGAAACTTGATTTTGGACTCACTGGCTTTAGTTCTGAGACTGGTAAGAAACTCATGTTCCCACAGTAGGGACTTCTAGTCACAATGTGATGGATGGTGATAAGGCAATGTGAAAAGGAAATTGCAATTTCCTTTTTAAATGGCACAATACCAGATATACAAACATCCAGACTTTACAGACATTCATGTATCTTCTTCAGATGATGTTAAAGGGATGAAATAAAACATCAAGTCATGGAAGTTTTACTAGAATTTTCTTTCCATATCTGTAAGTTACCAGTAACCAACATTTCAGCATTTAATTGTGATAGCCCTCTGAATCTGAGCATGGTTTGTATTACCTCAGAAATGTAATTTTTTTCAAAAACAGGGGAAGGACTGTCTAAGCGTGAAACCAGTGCAGTACACTGAGACTAAGCATCTATGTCCCTGTAGGACATCTGTGCAACTACAGGCCCTTGTGTTCACCGAAGGAAATGTAAATTGTGAATTTATGTCCTATGCTATGCCAGAGACAACACTGCTTGACACAAGCTCTTTCTATGTTTAAAATTTGCAGTCATAAAGGCTTATCATGATTGTTTTCCTGACGTGTTCTAGTTCAGTCTGGGACTAATGCAAAAACTTGTGACCATCTGTCTGAAAAACTATTTTTTCCTCAGTTGTATCAGTAATATCTTTGGCATCATCGTATAGCTTTGATAACACAGCTCTGCTCAATATGAGCAAGTTCTAAATCTTTGCCTTGTAAGGTATTTTGAATTTAAGTGCTGAATTATAGTAGTACATTGAAATAACAAAGTTATTCACGGAAAGTATTTCTCTGTGTTGATGTCGCCAGAGTCCACATGATTTAATCTTTCTTTTTGAAATGAAAGTCTGTAGCCTTTAGCACTATGAAAGTAACTATTTCAGGCTTGGGCTGTGTGTAGCAGATTAAGAGCATTATTCTTGACTCTGCAGTGTGGCAGCTCAGTGTCTGTTGTATATCTTATTCCCGCTAAGCCATCCGGTCTGTCTTGCATTGACTGGGAACAGCTTGTTCCCAAAGAATGGCTCTGTATTACAAAGATGCATTCGATTCTGTAAGAAATTTTAGTATTTCCACTTTTTTTCCCTCATAGAACTTAATAAATGAACTTCCTTCAGAGCAAAAATTGTACTATCTAAAGAGCTGAAATAGTGAACATGAGAATAAAATGTAGTCATAGTTTTTAAGACTAGGAAGCATCATTATAACCATGTAATTAAAGTCACAGAGATAGATTTTGATCAAGTAGTTGCAGCCTAAAGGTTTTAATTTCTGAGAAAGTAGCTATGCTTTTCATAAACTCTCAGTTTTACCGTAAAAAATCCCAAAGATGAAATCCACCACATTTCTACTTTTTCTACCTCACACCACCTTATTCTACTTTGGTCTGATATTGGGGTGGGCCAAATGGAGGCCCATAGGGTAGATCCAGCTTAGGAGACATTTCCATTCAGGCCATTACCTTACACTTTGAGGAGACAGGGAGCAGCGGTCAACGTCCTGCAGGAGAATGCTTTCAAGTGTCAGGATTCTGGCAGCCCTCTTCTCTCTGTGCTCCTGTGTCTTGATATATGGACACAAGCATGGACTATTATGTTATCCAGCACCTTCTTTCCCTCTTCCTTACCTCTTACATAACTGTTCTTTATCTTTACCAACGCAGATACCACAGCCTGTGAATCAGAGGAACGGTTATTTCACAAACTCTTCTCCCAGTACAACCAGTTCATCAGGCCAGTGGAAAATGTGTCTGATCCTGTCACAGTGTATTTTGAACTGGCCATTACCCAGCTTACAAATGTGGTAAGACTCATTACAGAATACTGCTGATATTTGGGGATGGTTGCAAATTACGAACACGCCAATTGCTAAAGCAGCAGATGTAACTGTGGTGGTTGCACCTGCAACTCTCATAGCTGACATTGTCATGTGTGCATATGTGTGCGTGCTGAGACCTTTGCTGTTCTTCCTGTCAGCACAGTTCCTCCAGTTGCTCAAATACACAGATTCATCTGCTTGTTCTGTGGCATCAAATCCCTCTGCTCCAGGCAGCAGCCAGAGGCACCCAGAGGAGTAGTGCCAAATGTTCAAGTCCATTCTCCACAGGGCTAGCCCACTCCAGAGACACCTGCTTGAGCTGGGGAAGAATGTTCTGTGTTCTGGCATGCACTGTATACAAGGGTGAGTGTGTCTGAGGTGGCAGACCTGCTGGGCAGGGCAGAAGAACTGTGGAAGAAACAAAACCTGACCTTAACCCTTGCTGAAGTCTGCTCCATGTAGCAAATTATCCACAAAACAGAGGCTCAGTTTTGATTCTGAGGTACTAGTGAGCCCATGATGAAGTGACAGGCAAAGAGTGAGGAGCGATATTCAACAGCAGCCAGGGAGATAAATTATCTTGAGAGTATAAATGAAAGCATTGGAAGTCCTCGTGGTGAAGGCATTTGTCAACTTTTGGAGTTCCTTAGTCAAAGTATTTTGTTTCCATGTTACAGGTGGTTTGGTAGGTTTCAGCAGTTCTGCCTCACGTTGCAGTCCCTGGCTCCCAGTGCTGTCTTTGGAGAAAAAAAAGGAGCATCATAACTGAATCAGTTGAATTTTCTCAAGAACCAGTCATGATTTTTACAAGAACTTAGATAGTTTAACCCATAGGTAGGAACCCTACAGGCCTTTAAAAATTATCTTTGTGCTTGATCTTTAGTACGCAATGTTGAAAATTCATCTATAACATTTTTTACCTTTGGCTTGTAAATGTCTTAAATTTTTCAAGTCCACATGCTTAAAAACAGAGAACTACCCAAAGCAATATTCTTGTGGATGTTTTCATCATGAATGTCAGCCTTAATTCATAGATATATGTAACATGAGTCTTTTGTGAACACTTTTAGGCTGAAGACTCATTAGAACGGGATCCAAGCTTTTATTTTTGTGTCTCTCACGGCACCTTCCTGATTCATTGGTGATTGGCAATAGCCATAATTGACGGTAAAAAGAAGGTGTCAGTACGACAGTGACCTAATTTAGTGCTGGTTGAGTGCATCTGCTCTAGAGGTCTGTATAGAAATGCTAGAACACTGTGGTACAGATGCCATATTCCTTGAATCTTGACCAGTACTGTATTGTGTAAACAGAGTATTATAAACACTGAATCCAACAAAACACATAGCCGCCATCAGAACCTTATTCCTCTGGTACTGGTTAGAGCAATTTTAAGTTTTGTGTTCTCCAGGTACTCAGGCTTCTGGCAGAACAGTACAGCTCTTTGTATGTCTCATATTGGTGGGGCATAACTTTTAAGGAGATTTTTAAAAATTTTTTGGTAGAAAAATGCACATGACCATGCACTAATATGTAAGCCCCCTGAAAACAGCCAGAAAAAATCTGGTGTCAGCTAATGTGGAATTCTAGTTTCCATTTTTATCAGAATAAGTTCGTTGCCATCTCAGGACACTGTAACTGATTTATGGAGTGAATGTGCATGCCTGTGTTTCTTTCTAGGATGAAGTAAATCAGATTATGGAAACAAATTTGTGGCTAAGACATGTAAGTGACTGCCTTGCATTTCACATGCATTTTTCATTGATATGATAAAGAGTGTGTTACCTGGTAAGCTACATCTATAGAATAAGTGCTTGTTTTGTAACAAGGATTTTAAACATACAAATAAGGAGAAGCTCTGTTAACCATAGCCAAATTTGAAAAAGTAATTTCTTTATTCTTATTTCAATGAAGTTTCATCTCCCGTCTTCTATTCTTATTTTCATTAATTTACATCTCCCATGTTTCCTGTGTGGTATATTCTCCTCCAATTTCAAGATCATTAGTCTATCTGATAAATCTATCTGGATGTACCTGTTAAAGAGTGATTAAATGTGCACCTCTGCAGTCCTAGGTCATCTCCATATTGAAGATTCCAACCGAAATATTTATTAGCAAAAGCAACATGCCTCCGTTTTTCCTGATGGTTTTAGCAATTGCACATAGACAAAGATCCTTATAGGACATACACTGCTGAGAAAAAAAAGCCAGCTTCCACAAAACCAGTTTCCTTCAGGCATTCATTTCTGTAAAAGACACCATACTTATGATCAAGATCTTCGGAACAGGCTGCAAGATAATGGAGCATGATCCCATGATAGGGCACTAGACAGCAATACAAGGGAGCTGCTGGGCATCCCTTGCTGCCCTGATGTGTAATTTGCTACCCCTGTGGAATCAATAAAGTCCCCTGGCAGCAAATGCCTCTTAGTGTATATATGTACCTCCTTCCTCATTAGTATCACAGAACCACAGAATTGTAGAGGTTGGAAAGGATGTTCGGAGATCATCTAGTCCAACCCCCCTGCCAAAGCAGGTTCACCCAGAGCAGGCTGGAGAAGAACGCATCCAGGTGGGTTTTGAATATCTCCAGAGAAGGAGACTCCACCACCTCTCTGGGCAGCCTGTTCCAGTGCTCTGCCACACTCAAAGTAAAGAAGTTTTTCCTCATGTTGAGATGGAATTTCCTGTGTTTCAGCTTGTGCCCATTGCCCCTTGTCCTGCCACCGGGCACCACTGAAAGGAGTCTAGCCCCATCCACTTGACATCCATCCTTTAAATATTTAT
>VXBH01004065.1:0-82249 GCA_013400035.1 Rynchops niger
CCCCTTATCCCTCAAGTCCTCTCTTTCTGCCTGGTGACAGGAGGGAATGTCAAAGTGACATTTAAGATAATCCCCAGATAAATTTATCCTAATGTCTTTGATTTTTTTTTTTTATTTTTAGACCAACTTTATTTTTTTTTTGATGGTTGTTGTTGTAGTAATAGCGTACACTCATCTGATTCGTTACCCTTTGCTGCTGCTGTTCCAGCACTAAATAAAAACCACATCTTTCCTTAACTCTTTCATTCACCATTCCTGCAGGGCCTAATTTTCCTCATCTTACTGTTGAACTTCAATGAACTTCCATCACCTTAACATGAGGAAAATGAGCCTGTGGCATGGAAATTTTGATGTCTGATTTTTATTTCAGTTTTTGATTGATACTGCTTAAATAACGTATGTTTCACAATGACAGAAGATGTTGCACTTAAGCAGGACCAAACTAAAATTGTTCTGAGATTTCAGCAGTTAACTTGCATCTGTGGTAGAAGTGACAGCAGAATATGTTCATGAATCATACCTTAGTTCCCCCAGACAGATCCCTGCAGATGAGAAAACCTCTATTTCCATTCATACACTTAAATTTCCTTTTGATTAAATAATTCCATGTTTGAGTGATGTTCACAGGTAGAACACGCTTCTGTAAACTCCCTTGATTAGAGCAGCATCCTGAGGAATTTATCACTTGATGATTTTTAGCTTCAGTAAATCTTTTTAGCACAGTAAATCTTGCTAAATAGTCTGCACACCTAATCTACTGAACTCTTTCACATTGGCTTTGGCATAAACCTCTAGCTTTAGAGCAGTGCTTCAAGTTTACAAGCTGCTAATTGTTCTGGGGTGCAGCTGTCTGAGTTAGATTATCAGTCATGATTTACTAGTTGCTTATGATAGCACATGGGATCACCAGTGGCCCTCAGTGCTACACCCTGTGCGAAGAGACCTGGAGAGATCCCAGACACCTTTCAACCAGAAGTCAGCTACCAGACACGGATTACCTTAGGTGGGCACAGGGCAACAGGGGAGCAACACAGATCAAACTGGAGGCAGATTATCAAAGCACATGTCAATACACTTGAGATGGGAATGATCTGGATTACTTAAATCTGGTTTGAATTTAAAGTGTTTTGCGTAGTCTCAGCAAAAGACCACAGGATGCTGCTGGAAGTGAGACTACTGCCTGGGTAACACAGCTGATAGAATGCCTTTATTTTAAATTGTGCTCAGGTGTGTTTAAGTATTCCTAAAGAAATTCCATTTGTGGCAGCCAGTATTTCAAAGGAGGAGGTTTACCAAATGTGGGAGCAAAACAAAAGTCGTTTTTAAATTGAATTTCTGAAATGTTAGACCAGTGTGCCAACAGTTTTTTAAAAATAAAGTAAGAGAAGCTATATCTTTTTTTTTTTTTTTTCCTGGATGGTCTCTCTAAGGATATTTTATTTTTATACAACGTATTTATAAATTGTAACATATACAAGCAGTTTTTATTTAGTCATTACTCACACAGGACTCCCACAGAAGTCTACGAGAACTATGTATTTATTTGACAGTAGAAGGTATACTTAGGGTGTCTACATTAATTTCTTTATCTCATTTCACATTGATTTCATACACCACACATTGTAAATACATACTGAAAACAAGAAATACTTAGCTAGGTTCAAATTCTAATTTTTAGAAAACAGAGGAAATGCACAATGAAAAAAAATTAGTAACCTGGGCTCTTCTTTACAAAGTAGTGGCACGCTTCATATAGTGCCCCTCCTACTTCTCCTCCTGGGTTATGAAGTGGCAGAGCCAGGCACCAGTGCGTTCTGCCTCTTTCCAAGGCCTTTCAGAACGGGGAAGTAGAAAAGCACCATGTCACTTCGTAAAGTATGGCCAAACAACTGGCTCTCATTAAGTTTTCAAAGTAAGTGACTTTCAAGTTTGTATCCCACTCTAGTGCTGCAAGAACAAGCCCTAGCAAAACGATGGGAGAGTGGTCCCTTCCGCCAAGTGGTCCTGTGGTGCATAGAAATGAGAGGTGATTGGACAAATTGCTCTTTAATTTCAGTTAATGGGGAAAGCCTGCATCTGAATACCCAGCATGCTCTCGGGCAGCACTGGGAGATCCAAGGGCTTTTACCAACAGTGAGTCAAACTGGTGTGTGTGTGCTTACATATATAGTTATTTATTTATATANACATTTATGTCTTTCCTTAGATATGCTCAAAGATCTTGATTGGAAACAAAGCCATACTGCTTGGGAGTCCAAACTAAGCTAAAAAAATCAGTCAAAAGCAGTGCCAGTCAGCTCCTGTGTCATAACAAACTTGGTGTTAAATTATGGCAGGAAAATATGCGTGTTGCTGCTGTTGGGGGGGTGTTTGTACAAACACATTTTTTGTGGGTGTTTTGCTCAGCTGAAGCAGGTAATACATTTTTCAAACTCTGGTTATACAGATGGCTGGAGATATCGCTGCTGTGCAAAGCAAATGGGGAGGGAAACCTTCTGTTTTCGCCATAGTAGCATATGAGGGGCAGTAACAAAACCTAGCCATTGTCTACTTCAGAACAAATGAAATGCACTAGTACGTCTTGCTGTTTGTGGAATTAATTTAAAAGCTTAATTGACGACTACTGACTGGTTTAAAGAAATGTCCTTCAAACGTAAAGGTAACTGATCCCGTTCCTGTAAATAGAATAAAATATACATGCATATGTTTAGGCAGTGCTCACCTGCTTTGCAATCTCTTTGCAAAAGCAGTTCTAGAATTATGTATCTGACCTTGCTACACGAAAACAGTGTATTACACTTCACACTACATTGTTTCAGTGATGCTGCTTTTTAAGTGGCCCTGTATGATAGTGTCTGCACTGTACTGGAGATCACAGGTCCAAACCATGTTAGTTTTAGAAACCTCAGGGAAACTAATTTCTTTTCCCATGTTACTTCTTGTGTTTCTTTTTTATGTTTGGTTTGGGTGCAAAACAGATTTGTACAAGAATGCTAAAACCAGACTAATCAACCTTTCTTCCTGATGAAAGCCGTTCCTTGACAATTGGGCAAATGGGGATTGCTCGTGTGTATGTATAAGGCAGGGTCAGGCGTCCCTTGTAAACTGGTCTTGTGCCATTCACTAACAACAAGAACCAGATGAGAGTGAGAAGAGTGGTGTAAATTGTGCATGGTTAGTTTTTCTTCCCCTGATTCCTACCTTTGAGTATGTTTTTTTGGGTAGTAATCGTGCAGACTGGGGAAGATGAATCCTACTAGTGAAGAAGTAAGGCTCAAACAGGAAGCTAAGTGTCAAAATTAGAGTCCACTTGTTCTCTTTTCTCCTCTTCCTCTTTAAAAGTGCTCTGAACATAAGTAAAGGTTGGACATGTGGCAGTGTTACAAAGACATTACAGGGACAGGGAAGAAATTAGTTTCTCATCAGTGGAGGTAACAGCATAACTCTCAGTAAAGCTAATAGCCTGATGCTGTATTTCTTCTAGTCAGAAATTTTCTGAGACTGGAACTTAACTGCAGTGTTGACTGGAAGAAGAAATAAAAAGATTTTGTGATATCCAAAGAAATAGCACTTTGTTGTACTTACCTATACACCTTGTGTGTTAGTCTAGGATTTCCTCACTCTTGAAGTATTTTCCCCCTTTATACGCAAAGATAAATTATGGAACTTGCTGTTTCCTTTGGGGGAAAGATATCCCTCTGCTTGTGTCTGTATGTGTGCGCAACTGTTGTCTTCAATCCCTGCAGAGGTAATTGAGTCAGGATTATGGCTGCATGGCCTAAATGAAGGGAATCCTACTTGCTACATAACTATAAAACAATCTGAAGCGAATTTCACTTTTCATTTTTAGATCTGATTTTGGTATGTGTTAAATGTTAGTAGTCACAGGAGGTGATGTATTAAATACATGTGTATTGATAGGAGGCCCATTTCAGTACCTATTAACCTGATGTCTAGGAATTACTTTATAACACCATGAAGTTGCAGTTTCTGTGTATGCTATAAAATTATTTTTTTTGAGTTTTACAAAATTATGATGGAGTATCTTGTGGACACTCTAGTGACAGGTGAAACCATATAATGTAACTAAGCCAAATCTACATTAGTTATAAAGAAGCAGAAACCTCAAGGGTGTAACGCATGCGGTTTGACTCTTGTAGCATTTGTTTGAATCTTTTTTTTTTTTTTTTAATTCCTTCATTCATTTTGCACAGCTGAGCAGGGAAGGCCTGTTGTCCCTCCTGTTTATCGTTTAGAAAAAAAAGTTCCCAGATGTGAAACTTTTGCAAAATGTTAAGCAGTCGTGTGCTGTTCCTGCTGGGAAGCAGAGCAGCCCGTGTGCTTGTTCTCCTCCCTTCTTATTCACTAATAATAGGGCCCTCCTTTGCAAAGAGGCATCTGCCTTACAAATTCTATAGAACAATAAATTACCTTATGTAGGTGACTAAATCACTTTTCAAGAGCACAGGTTATTTTTCCAATAGTAAATAATAAAACAAAGTTTACTTGACAAGGACAGATGGAAAGACATGCAAATAAGGCTGTGCAGTCAATTATCCATTGTTTTTGATGAGCATATGGACAATAGCAAAACAGAATAGGTCCACGCCAGACAAATGAGTTGACTACATTAAGAAAAACACTTATAAAGAGCTCTAAACAGAATTACACCCATTAATGAACAAGATAAATTATATTAATGGCAAATCTAAAATGGCTGAAATTGTTTTGCCTTTAGCAAGAAAAAGAAAAAGTTATTTGGGCAAAAAAGATATTTTGGGAATAAAGGAAATGAATATACCCCAATGAGCTTGTGTGTATCTGATAGTGAAATTCAGGACGCTTTTGGTGACCAGGAAAAGTCACACGGGTTACTGTAGCCCTTTCCCTATATGTGTCACACACAGTCTGCACGTTGCAGCAGTGGATGAAGCTGCCCTTTAAGCAAAGGTGAATTTCATTTCTCCTCTGAATTCCCGACACACAAACCTGCAGTCAGATGCCACCGAGTGTTTGTGTGCTGTGTATATCATTGGTAGTTATTTTTGAGACTTACAGAGAATGAAGGAATGGCGAGAAACGGTAATGGATAGTTCAAAAGAACAATCAATGCAATAATTTTCTGAGGTTAAAAGATTTCTTATTTTAGTAATGTTGGTGGTTTTTTTAGTTTTAATATTGAATTCTATTGAAAGAATTTGGGGAAGTTGAAAATGTATTCATGAAATATTTCTAGCTATTTCTGAACTACCTTTCCTTTGGTTAATATTTCTCCTTGTAAATAACTGTAGACTGCAATCCAGCAAGTGAAGGAGAGGTAAACTGTGTATATGAAAAAGCAGATTCAGGCTAGCAGGCTGTTTGAGGTATACAACACCTGTGTCTTTTTATATCAGATGTATTTCTATCCCATAACTTCGGAACTCATTTCTTGTTGCACTAAGATCAGTTTAACATAAACCGTGGCCCTACTGAAGCCAATAATTCATTAACTTCAGTCTAAGAGAACTAAATATTTTTTGCTTTTTGTGTCTTATTAAGTAATACCAGGTGTGGTGATCAATTGCCAAAAAAACGTGTTTTATGGTAGCCACGCTCCATTTTTTTACAAGATAAAATCGCCATGTTCTCTATAGCAGGAAATGCTGTTTGTTTCTAGTCTCTGCCTGTTGCTAAATGTGCAAATTAAAATCCATTTTTGCAGTCACAAACTGAAGTTTATTGTTTATGCAATATATTTAGCTGCAGGAAGCTTTTGTTTAAAATAAGCTACTCACTATAACTGCTAGAAATGCTTTTTTCATTGCCATTAAACTTCTGGTTTAGTTCATTAACATATTGTTAACTGTTGTGTGATTTAGTTTAGTTCCACCTGAGTGGCATTTGTGAAGAAGAAATTGTTTTTTATATTTATCATTTGTTTGAAAAGAAAATCTTCTAAAGTGATTGGAAAGGGAGGGGAATGTAGAGTACTTGCATCATAGCTGTACCTCTAATTTTGAAGTTTACTATTTAAAAATAAATAAAGAAAAAATAAGTAGGTACAAGATTGTGTTTACAGGCAGAGAAATGAACAATCTGATAAAATCAAATTCACAAATAGCATCCATACAGAATGGAGTTAGCTTTAAAGTACATCTAAAATGTATATATTTGAGGGAAAAGAAAGAGCTCTAATTTAAACTCAGCCACATTTCTTTGAAAATTCTGAAGTTCTAGGGGGTTTGTACAACATAACTGTCTGTTGCTTTGTGAGGTACTCCCTGCTAATCCAATTGGGACTGAGAGCTGAATGCAGATATTGAATGGTAACTGCTTTCAAAAGACAGAAGTATATCCAGAAAGACAAATAATGCCCCCCCATCCCCTTGCCCCAAACGCATAAAAAATCCTGGATGATACAGGAACAACATGAAAACCACAGCTGGAAACATCTTTCTCAGAATATCTTACTGATTGAAGAGCAGCATCTGAAAACTATTTAGGTCTTTTATTGCAAACCAACAAAGTACTGGTTCAAAAGATACGCGCCAACCCTCTGTTCTGCTCTCTCTGTTCTGGCTCGGTCTAAAGCCTCTGACAATTGTTTTGGTTAAATGCAGTCAATTTTCATACTTTAAAATTGAGGCTCTGTAGAAATATATCTACGTATACTCACACACAGTTTTTTATATATATGCTTTCTCTTTAGGGGAATATAAGGGTACATCCAAGATAAATACACTCAGAGCTAATCTGTATCACAGTAGTATTTTTCTGCCCTGTGTTGTGATTTGGTCAAGCGTTGATATTATTTAAATAAAATGATGACTGGGCAACACAAAAAGTGACCTAACTGCTGGAGAACACATTGCCTCATTGTTTTAAAACCGTGAGAAATTTGAGTGTATCTGGAATAGACATCTTAAATAAGGCTGATCTGGAAATGTCAAAATATTCCTCTATGTCTGGAGTAAGAGATAGGGAATGATTCTAGGCTAATCTGAAAATTAATATGGAAATAATTATTTTCATAGTTCTGCATGACAAGAAGACCTCAAAAGATCTACTTCAGATTTTTTTTTTTCAGGATTCCCTCCTCCCCTCCCCACCCGGCTCCACCCCCAGTAATTTGTTTATGTGAGGCTTTTCATATTCTTATTAGTTATGTGATAAATAATGTTGACATGACTGCTGGAAAGGACCAAAATATAAATACAAAAGATAATAACAATTAAAATAGAATGACCAAAAAAAAAAAAAAATCTGCAAGGTAAAGCCATAGGACTTCACATTATAAAATATCATTTTTTTTTTTAAAACTACAGTATGAAATTGAAAAATCACCATTTCTATTTCAATGAAGGCAGTATTTTTTAATTGTAAAATATTTCTCACAAGTCTGCCTAAGAAGGAATGTTTTGTGATCTTTTAACAAGCTTTAGGAAACAATGTCATGAATATTTAGAGCTTAAGAATATGTATGTTTCCTGTTAGGGTTTTACAGTTCTGAAAATAAAATTTGTGGTTTTCTGAGTTCTGATTAATTGCTCAGTAGTGTATTGTGCTGATCTTCCTGTTTGCTGCTTTGTCATCACTGTTTCTGCCAACACTCAGAACAAATATCTGCCTTTTTAGGAAAGATGTTTCTGTGGCTGATACCAAGTCTGAGATAACAGGTAGAGCTTGGACAAAACTCTTTTATAATCCTTAAGAGTTTATTGATTGTTGGGGGGTTTTTTTGTTTGTTTCCCCTTAAAATTAAGAGTAGTGAGTTTTCATATTTTTCTGAAAAAATCTACAAATATTGCCAATTTGCAGGTGTTTAACAGGAGGCTGGACAACTTTGCCATATCCTTATGAAGAGATCTATCTTATGCTATTTATGCACTGAACTTCGGGTTTCATGTCCAATGTACTGTGTCTGCACACATTTGTGTCAGCGTCTCATGGGGTTTTCTTAAAATATAATTTGGTTTAGTGTGGTTTTTATGTTGTTTGGTTGTTTTTTCATTTTTGCTCCTAAGTGAGGAGCATCATAAACTGCTCATAAAACCCAGTGAAAATGAATCCAAAAAAGTCTTTCACTGTGAAAGGAGTCTACTTCTATGCCTGGAAAGGAAGAACAGATTGTAAGAAGAGAAGCTTGGAAAGATTTGTTATCTGTTGTACGTAAAAGCGGTTAAAAAAATGCAAGGGGAACAGGTTCTGAGCATGCTGCTCATTTGCTCCTCACATACAGCCCAGCCCCAGAATGCTGCCCCATAAGGGGCAGACCACCAAGGGCTTTCAACTTGCCTGACGTGGTGTTTGAGGGCCCTTGAAAACTGCTACCGGTTGCAAACAGAGGAGAACAGACAAAACAACAGACACATCGTGTGTCGATGCCTCTTCCTTTGTTAGGCTTAAGGAGGAGCTACGATATGCTTTTCATATTTTTATGTAGAAAATACCTGCTGTTTAGTAAAAGAGTAGTTCAGCTGATACTCAGAATATATTTGAAGCATTCTTCCAATATACCAACTGAAACAAGGGGGGTGACGTTTCTGGGAATGTGTTTGCCAAATTGCTTTGCTCTGAGATCATACATTTACCTAGCCTTTGTTTTTAAGAAGAAAATGCTTTCCTTAGGTCTCTCTTTTCCAGTTCCTTGGAAGTTGTGAATTAAGGGTTATATGCTTGAGAGCTGTGAAAATTTAATTTTACCAAAACCACGGATCAGAAATATGGAGGGTACAGAGCGTCTTATTAGCAGGAATTTTATTCTGTGCTGTGACTGAGGAAAAAATTAAATGCTGTTTCTATCAGAGTCAATCTAGCACCACTAATGAAGTACAGTTTTATAGACTCTGCTCTTCCTTGGATAGATAAGAAGAGACAAGTCACTTGTGGATCCATTCAAATTTAAAATTTCTACAGTTAACTTAAGTCACAATTGTCACAAATTAATGTGAAGAGACAAGCCTCTGTGTTGATGTAAAGTTCAAGGCAACATTGCTTTGCTGTTGAAAAACTTCAGTTCCGTTCTCTGCTTCCAGCACAGGAAACAGTTCTGGTGCAGTGGTTTTACCAAACCAGAGCAGTCAACAGGATTGATGGGAAAAAAAGTTGTACATTTTTTTCTCAATATCATGTAAGAGCAATATGCTTAAAACTGCAATTAAAAAAAAAAAAGTAAATACTGCTGTTTAAAATTCGTAAGGTTTTTTGTACTGGAAGAAGTGATTCTTTCCGTGGTACATGTTTTATGAGGAGACTGCTATGTAGTATTTTGATTACGTTGATAAACATGGATTTGCTTCTGCTTGATGCCAGTTTGGCATTTGTGCACGAAGTGAATCTGAAAATCTTTCAAACTGTTAGCACGCATTTATCACATTGCACCTAGGGGCAGCTCCCCTTCCTTGTCCCAGCTGCAACTCTCAATAACAGCTTTATAGTCTTTCTGTAGGAATGCACTCTCAGGAAAAGATTCAGTGCTGCTTTGGGTTTTCTTCAGTGGGATTTGAGAAATGGAAACAATGAGGATGAGTCATCCCCATTTGGTCAGTAGGTTTGCTTATCCAAAGAGCTAGTCAATTCTACTTGGATCATTCCTGGGTCCTAGACATAATTTTGACCATGATGGGTTCTTGCATAATGCTACCAGTTTTTCCATGTCTCCCTGGCTTTCTATCAGTACCACAAATTATAGATTATACACAATGAAAAGACATTTGTTCAAAAATAATAGGAAAATACACTTGCAAATATGGAAAATCTGTTTTGTTTTGTTTTTTATATGCTCCAGCCCTTAGGCCCATGTTATTTGATGTAATTGTTTGGAGGCTGTTAGTTTAGTTGTATCTAGAAAACACACATGAAATTCATGCCTTAGCCTGTTAGTGATCTTTATATTGAACAAAGCACATGAAGTACAGGGAAAGAGCAGATGAAAGTGAAAGAAGAAAGCATTAAGAAATTTAGATGAAAAAATGTAATTTACATAAGTCTTTGAAATAACAGACAGCAGATAACGTGACAGTAGAAAGACACATTTTTGCAAAAAAAATGGTTCTATGTTTGAAGCTATGGGGAAAAAGATCGCATTCAAGCAACTTAGATGAATGGATTTATGAAAACTAAATAATGCACAATCTAAGAGGGCCTGAAGCACCATTCTAGTCTTAAAATGCAACAAGTTGTCAAAAGTCAAAACGCATTTTCCTTTTCTTTTTTTTCATGCCCAATTTTTCACCCTTTTGCAAACAAAGTGATGAGCTGCCACTGGGAGGTAGCTTGTGCTCAGAAGGTACCTTCAGAGCCGCGAGCGCAGGAGAGCTGGCTGGCTGGGGCCCTTTTGGGCTGGTGGGGCCGCAGTGGCTGCCCCATTCCTGCTCACTGCTCCTGCACGTACTGTCCTTGCCAACCTCACTGCTGCAGCTGCATTTGCCTCTGATTGAACTGACTTTATTTATAAAGAAAAGGTTTTTTTTTTTTAAAGCCTTTTTTATTTCCAGCAGTACTGAGTGACTTAGTTAAGGCACACAGTCCCGTTGTTCTTTGTGTTTTATGGCAAGAGGATCCCACTGACAGATCAAAGGAGCCTAGTTGTCCTCACCAGGCCTTTCAATGACTAGGTCAGCAGTTTTGCCTGCTTTCTTCTTCTGTTTGTGAAGATTTGCCTCCATCTCTGATTTGGGAAAGGACATCTCCTATAGTGTTAGAGCATATGCTTACATTTAAGCAGATACTTATAGTGTTCTCTTCAAAGACTTGGTTGTTTTGTGGGTCTAAAGGGAAGAACCTCAAAAAAGAGATTATTATAGCCTCTAAGTGCATGTTAATGAAGCTTAATAAAAATATCTGTGCTCTCAAAGGGTCTGATAAAAAATTAATTTATTTTGGTGAGTTTTGGAGCAGGAATCAGATCAAGTAGCCCCAGAGATGGCAGGTGGTGTAGTAGAACATTACTTTCTGGCCGCCGCTTCACAAGAAGCCTGAAAGGTTTCTGCCCTCTGCTGTCTATGCTTACTTGTTCCTGTTCTCCCTTTTGTAGGCCTCTTTAAGAGAAATATTCTGATTCAGATTCTGATACAGTTTTACAAACAGCAGCGCTGGCACTGTTGGGTGGGTGATGAATGAGCGAACAGGCAGAGGAGGAGGCTCGGCACCTCTCATGCTGGCTGGCTTGCTGGAGAAAATGTAACAAGAAGCTGTGCTCTGTCAGTGAATGGTATTAGCTGCTGGGGTGATGTTTAATGTAGCCTGTTCCCGCAAAGTGCATTTATTTCGTCTAGAGGATTTGGAATAAAAATGAGCCAGCCAGAAAATCTGAGCAACTTGCCAAGAAACCTAAGACCCACACTACCATCTGGGGATGCTCACTTAGAATTTACCTACAAGGGAAACAATTCCAGAATATCTGCTTGCTCATCTCAGTATGACACATTTTCATTTCAGTATATGAGTGTTTGCATAAATCTTTTCAGTGTAGCAATCTCCCTTTACATTTACATCTTTCTTTAAAGTCACTTCCTTGTGTAAATATGTCCTTAGAACATCACTTAGTGAGTAGCATTACTTTTTTGTGGGGTACGCAAAGTCCTTTAATAATCTGTTTATAAGATTATTCAGATTCAAAACTATTTTAGCAGATCTTTAGCTCTGGCTCTAGTTAATGTAGGAATGTTATCCTGGAAGTAGATTTTTGCTGAACCTATGGGTATGAAGTATACCTAGACCAAGTTGTAAAAGGGATAAATTAAGTAGAAGGTATATCTGGAGAAGAAAAATGTGACAGCTAGTACAAAGAAAAAGTGAAATCAGAGTTGCTTTTCAACATAGCAGTAAAATCACGGAGTGATCACTGAAGAATGGATTTTAGTAATATATGAATGAGGTTGGGTGGCTTCAGTGCAGAGATGGTGTTTGAAGTAGAAAACACATAGACTGTAGGTATGTTTTTGTCTTTTGAGTGTTAAATCTCAGAATGGAGGTCTGACATAAAATAAACATCCATGATTATCAAACATTGAAAGTAAATTCATTTTTCATCCAATCAGTATTATATTTAAAGATAGTTTATAAAGTTTTAACCACATGCTTTAAGTACAAAATTGTTTTAACTACAGAATTTTAACTCAGCAGTTAACAATTAACTGCTTGGCCCTAGTAAGATGCTTGTGTACAGTACTTTTTATATATAGATCTGAAAGTATTTGCTAATGACATGCTGTTGCACATTGTACTGACATCTGTAAAAAAATATGTAATGCTTATTTCTCAACTTTATTTGTAAACCTTGCGTGAATGCATCTTTGATGGAAAGCAAGACTAAGCTAATGGCTTCACTGATCCTAAGTAAAGAGTCAATATTTATGTGTTGTAGCTGGGGTTTTAGAAAGGCTTGGAGCTTGATAACAGAGATTGTGTTGCTCCAAAGAGACAGGAGTGAGAATAGATACAGGAATACTAGTAAATAATGTAGGGATAGTATGGGAGAAGAATAATCCTGAGGATACGTAGAGTGCTGAAGAGTCAGGAAACACTAGAATTCTCCTGTGAATGCAGAGACTTATGTGCTGCTGAGCAGCCAGAGTGTGATGTAAGGCAAAAATAAATTTAGCAAATGCAAGAATGCTTATTACCTTTACATGCAAATGAAGCATCATTTATTTAATCAGTTTTTGATGTCTGTAGCGGTGTGCATACTGTGTTTTATATGGTTCCTGTGTGGCCATAAATAAATTTTATTTAGAACATTGGAGGGAGCAGTTATTAACAGAGTTACTCACAGCCAACATCAATTACCTCTGGTATTCTACAAATAGTTATTTATGGTTACAATAAAATATTGTTGTGGAAGTGCAGTTCTGTAAAACTGCCTAGAATACCTAGTATGGGGACTTCATCTTCTAGAATAAATCCACTGGTTTACGTGACAAAAATATGGAGAATTGGTGAGTCACTGAACAACCCTCAAAGTGCTAGCCCTTATGAATTAGCATGTTCTGTCATTAGTCTGTCTCAGGGCATGGTCCTCTCATGTCATGAATAAAAGCTCACAAGAAGATTACCTTTGTAAAGAGAAAAAGGTATAATAATTTGGAATGTGGTACTAAAGCTTTCCATGTTTAAAAATCGGATAGCTAGGTTTCTTCAGCAAACTGATTATAGACATTTCTTGCGGTAGACTGTTGTTTTTTCTCTACTTTTGTGACTTGTCACAAAGATAATTTAAGTTTCTGGAGCAGAGGGTGTATTTTTTTTTAATATTGTGGTATGTATGTACCCAGTCTTTGACAGTTTCAAGGCCCTAATGTGTTACTTATTCTGCACTTTATTATTAGAGTATTCTTTTTATTATAGAGTTATGTATATGAATTTTCTTTCCACTTATGCCACTGGTAAGGAGCATTATAGCTACCAAAAAGTGCAGTATTTTACAGTTTGTTTGTCTCTCTGTATTGCAAAGATCCAAATAAGAGACCCCCATGCCCACTGACAAGCATGTGCAGGTCATATAATGGAAAAGAGTCGCTTCTTCATTTGTGACAAAATGATTGGAAGATTATTAGTGGTAGAACTTTCCTTCTCATCTGAAAGGGGGCTGATATAGTCTTTTGCACATGATGACAGTTATCAGCCTTAGATATCAGTATTAGACAAGAATATTTATGAGCTATACTTGGTAAGCTGTAAATCACCAGAGTCCCTGAATTAGCAAAGACATTAATGGTTAGCCATGTATTTTATAGTTAAGTGTATTTCTTTGAAGTATAAAGGAATATAGAGACAGTGATATGATTTCTAAGGAGCATGTGTTGCATTAGTCATTGGCTATTACATAATTCCATTGTCATTGGATTATTATGAAGTGTTTTAATTTGTGGCTTTAGCAGATTAGATTTTCTGGAAGTACTGTCAGGTTGTATGTGAAGCTGTGCAATTAGTGATTGTGCCCTTTTTAATATTTTTATCTCAGATTCTTGAAGGTCTGATGAATGATGGAAAATAATCAGATTCATATTTGTCAAATCACAAGGAGATTTCACTGCCAGTGAAACTGGAATACTGTAGAACTTGACATATGTTTCTCTTCTGTTCTATGCAATATGAGGAAGTAAGAGATAGGCAGTCTAGCAGCACCCCACAGAAAAAGTACAAATCATCGATCTTAGATGCCAAATTATAGTCTGATCATAAATGAAAAACCATTAGAGACGAATTTGAAGTCAACCAGATATCGTGGAACTTGGCTACTACTTCTGTTAGGAGTCAAGGATATTATTTATCACCAACTTTTCAATATATTTTTTTCTTTTTTAAACTATATTATCAGTAAGAACAAAGTATGATGTTTTCATCGCAGTCACGGCTCTCTTTTTAAGAAGCAAGGTGTCCAAGCAGAAAAGAACCTTTCCGTATTGCTGGAGTATGGATATAGGATATGAATAATGTCCATGTGGAAATGAATGTACAATGCCATGTAAAATACAGCTGACTGGTCACAGTGTGACACCCAAGTTTCACTGAACTGTACTATGTGTTCTGCAATATTTTTCTTTCCATGTAGTATTAGGCAAATACTTTTTGTTTCTGTTATTGTTAGACTGCCATAGACTTATCATGGATATTTATGGGTGAGCTGGAGCTTAAACTACCTGAATTATTATAAGTTAGTATGAAAGACAGGAAAGTTAGTTAGCAGATATATTAATATAATTTCAAAACAGAAAGCCAGAAGACGCAAGCAATCTGCCAAAATACATACATCCTAATGCTGGCCATGTTTTCCAATTAGTAAAGACAAGGCTACTGTTTCTCCACATCTGAAATGCTTCAAAATTCTGACACTACTGGAAACCAAAGTTAGTTAAGAGGTTACTTGTTGCACGAGTGTCTGTGGTGCCATTTCAGTTCCAGCTTTTACAGAGAACTTCACTGTTAAATGATTTAACAGTTACTTAAGTAAACGGATATACCGTAATTTACTACAGCCGCTTCACTGTACTGCAGTTAAAACCTTCCAAAGCAGGAGCCAGAGAATGTCTCTATGTCGTTATTTTGTTCTGCCTCATTTGCCACAAGGAAAATAACCTTCGTTCTGATCACAGAGCAGCTAACGTGGTGCACAAGACACTTCCTACAGCACAGCTTCCTCCTGATTACCCTTTTAGTGATAATATTCCCCAGTTGCTCCTTTTATCCATAAGTTTATAAAAATTACTAGGCCCATAAGAAACATGTTCTTTTGTGACAATTTTTAAACTGTTAAAACTCATTGTCTGGCAAAACAAATTATAACAAATGAACAGTTGAAAAAGATGAATGAATACCATAAAAATAATTAGAAACTTAATCTCTCTGTGTTTTTAGGGGTATTTTTAAAGTTTTGTTTATAATGTTTGGGTTTATTTAGCATAAAAAAAAAAAAAAACGAGGCAGGACTTCAGAAAACCATATTCTTGTGGTCCTTAATTCACTCATGACATGCCTATTTTTATTCCACATTAAGTATTGTTCCTGCAATATTCTGTTTATTATAGTCACAAGCTTTAAGGACAATTCTGTTCCTATGTTGCTGTCATGAGATGGAGCACACTGTCATGGCAATGTGAAAGCTCTTCCATTGTATGAACTTGGAGATTTTTGGAAAGTAAAAGGCTTAGGTTTTAGTTGGTTCATTTTTATGTATTATACCATGTCAGACAAATACAGGACAAATCCTCAGGCTATTTGAAGTTTAACTGAGGCACACACATAATCTTTTTCTCCGTATGGCTTGCATACTTGCTTTTGATAGCAAATTTCATTGTAAACTCATGAAATCCTTTGTATGAATAGAAACATGCACACTTACAGGTCCTCCCAGATAAGAATGAAGTATTAAAATAGGTGTTGCTCCAGCCTGCCCTGTGTTGCGCAAAATAGGAAATGCAATGGAGGAAAGCTCCCAGAGATACACTATAAGAGGAAGGACAAAGGGGACCACCTTCCCACCATAAACTGTGGCTGCTGAAGTGTTTTTTTTCTGGCCTGTGGGGGTAAGACAGCAGTGGTTAGTGGGTTTTGCCACCAGGCTCTCCCTGCTTCCCATCTGCTGAAATTTTGTCCCATCTCTGAGCTTGGCTATGCAAGTGTACATTAGGAAGCGCAGCGCGCTACTCCTGGCTGCAGCAATGGGGTCACGGTGTGCCTGAAAGGGCACCTCTGTCACTTAGGCTTTATAGCTACAGCAAAATCTTTATTCTTAGAAGTCACTGTGCACGTTGTAGATCTTGTAAGCTTCCTTTCTGTCCAGCAAGCTCCCAAACATTAAAAATTATACATACCACTACCACTCTTGTCTGGTTTCCTTTTAATTTTTCAGGTTCTGCTTTTGTGGCTTGTTTTCTTTTTACAGTGGGCATTCGACGGTTTTCCAGTAGCCCAATTCCGAGTCTCAGGCAGCTGCTGTAATTGTTGCCAGGGAGAGGTTCGGTTACTTACACACTGAAGGCCTAATTAGTCTTTTAACTGTTAGAGGTCACCTAGTTAGTGAAACAGATTGAAACGATTCTCTCTCCTCTTGCCATTTCAAATAATTCCATTTGGAGTGCTGGTTTAAAAGGGAAATTCTGTCTTCCTAAATTTAAAGGATCTATTACTCACTAATTCCCTTGAGTTAATAGCTGTTGAAAACATACGTAGCATATTCTTTACTTACTGGGAGATGTGATTTCTTGGATCAGACCATTCTAGATGGAGAAGAGGGACATTTTAACTTGAATTTCAGGTCATTTTCAACTTTGGAGTTGTATTACATAATGACTAAGTGGTTTGACTCCTCTGGTTATTTAAGCATTTAATATTCTTAATTGCTGTAGCCAAAAGAAGCTGCTAGAAGATGAGATTGTAATTTGTCTGTCAGAATGCATTTCCTTTGCAGCAACCCTGTAGCAATGGTAAAAATTAGCGGTTTGCCTTGGGTGTTTCATCAAGTGTGGTCAATTTAAGATGCAAAATCAGAATGGATCCCATATTCTTATAGCATGCTAATGAAGTCAATTAGCTAATATGACTTTTGTCTATTTATTCAAAGAATTGTCTGCATTAAGAAGTGATGTTGGGTTTTTTTATAGCCAGCACAGAAAATTTGAACTCACTTCTACAAGAAGTTTGAAGGTCACTGTAGCAATTGGTGAATCCTTTCAAATTACAATAGGAGTGGATAGAGATCTCTTAAATTGATGGAATTCTGCTAAAATAATGACATGCATGTGACTTTTTTTCAGTGTAAGTTAGCAAGAATGTCATGATACTGTGTTTCACAAAGAGAAGGATCTGTGAAACGTTAAGGTTAATGAAAAATTGACTAATTTACTAATATGCAGTAGTACTTTTGCTGATTATGTAAGCTGTGTAGAAAGAGGGATGAGGTCTGAGCTGTGTTAGACTTGCAGTATTCTTTGGATCATCCTCACAGAGTTACCACCTCCAGTTTACTCACATGTTGTTTCTCATGTTTAGCGTATGGACAGGAGACTCCCAAACCTTGTGTATTCTACACTGGTCTTTGCTTAATGCTTGTCTTTTAATTCCCATTTCATACCCAGGCAAATGGAGCTTAAATACCACTACATCTGTGAGTTTATGCTTGGAATACTTGTTAATTTTGGTTTATATATTTGTTTGTTGTAAACAAATGACGTCAACTGAGATTTAGTCTGGTACCTCTGGAATACATATGATGAGCATAATGCAATTTAATCTCAGTAAATTCTCTTTTCTTGGATAGAACTTGCTATAATTGTACTGTGGCCCTAAATCAAATTAAGATTTAGGAATAGAAATGAAGTTTTCTGATATACCAATAGGCTTAGTCAAAAGCCAACTATATTTTTTCATCAGCTGTAATGGGCTCAGACCAGGTGGTAAGGATAATTAAACACTTTTGTAGTAATAGCTAAATGATGCATCAATGAGACAGTTTCATGTAGGATTTGGGTTTTTTAAACATAGATGAAACATGTTTTTTTCAGCAATAATATTAGGAAAAAAAATAATCTCAAAGATGAAACAGCATCTCCCTGATGGGGTGGGACGTTTCAGTCCTGCAGCTCAGGAAATTGCTTTTTCCTATACACAAAAAGACTGAGGATCCAATACTGTTCTCTTACCTACATGCTACCCATTACAATTAAGGAAAGCAATTTGTATCTATAAAAAGTCTCATTAAATCAAACAGCATTCATTTCAGTATATAATAGTCTCATCAAAATCAATAGGATTGAAGGCTATAATCTTTGCGTCCCAGGGGAATTGTGTGTGCTGGTGCCTTCCCTGTCTTGGAAGGTCTCTGAACCTTTCTGCTCAACCCTGTAATATAGAAAGGAGCCTCTTGAAAACCTTGGTTGCTATATATTGAACTGCTTTGATTTTCCTTCTTTTATGAAATATTGTGGGATCCTGTGCACCACTGTCCTTGGGTTGCCTATTAATATCCATTATAATGGATATACTATTCCATTTCTTTTTCATGTTAGTATAAAGGTTTGTATCCTCTAAGAAAAAATAATTACCGTGCATTTTCTTTAATGTTTTTCACTTACGAAAAAAGAAACCTTTAGTAAATGGCACATCTTCTGATGTAATTATTCAGCAATGTAGTTTAAATCTCTGACTCTTCCATTTTCTGTATCTTTTCCCAGTCTGATTAACATACACAATGAAAGTATTTATCAGTGTGGCTGAAAGAACAAAGTGCAGCTGTATGCTACCAAATCTAATGAAAGACATCTTGCTGTCTATGGAGGTTGGTTTGAATTTTCTATTCTGCCTTGTTATCATTGAGAGAATCCTCTCTGACTGATTATGACAGTTGAAAATGTTGCAGCAGATAATCTGAAGGGAAAAAAACACCCTAAATCATTACAAAACCAAATTATATTATATTACTATGCAATTGCAGTGAACTACAAGCTTACTGGAGTAAACATAACAATAACTTGTTTTCATAATATCCTGCACTGACTTACAATTTAAGGAATCATTCACAAAGTGGGATCTGGCAGTGGGAACTGCCAGCTGATGCTGACAACATATTAATTAATACAATCAAGCATCAATAATGACACTTAAGGGCATCATGCAAATCTTATATTTGAGTTATGCTTATAACCTGATTAAGAATTACTCAAGGGACTTCACATTATTAACTGAGTCCTTTTTAGGCTTTTAACAGGAACCTTTACGTTCTTTCCTTCTTCTGTGGATAAGTACAGGGGTCTTTTTAAAGTCACTCTGATGGGTCTGACTACATCTTTCACTGTATAATCATGCTTTTTGTTATAGAAATGTTATAAACTATTTTGTCAATTGCCTCTTAGAGTTAGCAATTGGTATAAATAAGAATAAAAGGGATAGCCTTTTTTTTAGAAGATTTTATTTCAATCCTGTGAATAGGAATTGTGTCAGTGACACTCTGCTCCCCCCTAAACAGTCTGGCTGCATCAGCCATTGTGGTGATCAAG
Organism: Rynchops niger; assembly: GCA_013400035.1. Lineage (NCBI taxonomy): Eukaryota > Metazoa > Chordata > Aves > Charadriiformes > Laridae > Rynchops > Rynchops niger. Next base: position 19,476 of record VXBH01004065.1, read on the forward strand.
ATCCTTTCACTTCAAAGTGTTTAAACCATCTCATCAAATATACACTTAGAAATGAACAGCCAGTCTCTCATTTTTATGATTTTTTTTTTCTTCCTGTTTTCCTTTCAAGTTTTGAAATCTTTGGCCATGGGGATAATTAGCCTGCTCTTGGGATGGAGTCTTTCCTCTGGCTGTCAGCTTGAACAAGCCGCTAAAGATAATTTATAAGTCCAAAGTTGATTTATGACTGAAAGGATAAATGCAGTCAAATAAGCAAATCTGCTGTCTATGACCTACCTTTTAAGTCTTTCTTCAATGCAATGCTGGGTGTATCATATCCACATCTGTCATCTTTTTCCCCTTCCACTTTTAAAATGAGTTATTTTAATCATCAACCTGAGTGAAAGATCATTTGTGATCTTCAGAGAACATGGAGCAACTGGGAATGACAGAAGGAATAGAGATAAACATAGCATGGCCAAATGATGGAAGGAAGGAAATAGAATAAAAAAATCTAGATGAAGCCTTCTGTACTGTGTTTCGCACATCACGATGTTGGTGATGGCTGAAAGTTTTGGAAAGTCTTATGGAAATAACTTCAAGAAAGTAGTGTTGCTCGTGTCTGTTCACAGCCCCTATGCATTAGATAAAACTTTATTTTCCTCTTCTTTTGTTGATATTTTTCACTTACTAGAAACTTTGCGACTTCTACAAGCAAATACTGATTGTGGGAAAGGTTTTGTTTTGTTTTTTTTTTTCAATTTGCCACACACAAAGATTTAAAGAAGGGTGGAGCAAGGTATATTTAAAGCACCAGTGTTAAGGTGCTTAGCTTTGGTGTCTGAGTGAAGAGGCTAAGCTCTCTAAATTCCATGAACAAACATATGATAGCAGTCTATAAAATCATTAGCAACATGCAAATGATAGATGGAGACGAGTTGTTGTTGGCTTTTCCAGCAATAGTAGCTGGAGGGCATCAGATGAAGCCAGGATGGGAGAGGTTCAAAACAAACAAAATGAGGAGAAGGATTAAGGGGTAGCAGGTCTGTGATCTCCTTGACAAGGAATGCTGCGAGTGCCAAAAGTTCAAGTCGATCCTAGGGCAAATTAGACACATTCATTTGAAGTTTTGCGTGAAAGGCTGTTTTATTAGTAAAATGAAATTATTCTCTCTCTTAAAAGAAATCCTAGGTGATTCTGGCTATTTTTACCAGCCAGGATGAAAGGAAAAAAAAAATTTACTTAGTATTTTAGGAATTCCCACTCTGACAATACTCAGAAAGATGGCAAGGTGTTAGCAGCTTTGCAAACAGATTTTGTCTTTTGAAGTTTGATTCAATTTTGGACAAAAGTCCCCATAAACTGAAGACAAATGAGATTTCTAAGAATCTAAGTGCAGAATAATAACTATTAGGAATAATGGTATGTGTAGCTTTTGGTAGTGCCCCACTCAGCATCCTGGTCACATTGCACAGACAAGCAGTTTCACTGGAATTTCATAGAAATACTTTTAAAGGTAAGCATTTGCTTTCCTGCAACACCTATTTCTTTCTCCAACCTGTCAGCATATTTCTTTCACGTAAGAAACCAAATGCAGAAAGCAAGCATTGACTAATGTCTTTCCTTTGTGTTTTTAATGTGAGAAAACTCTCCATAAAGAAGATGCATTTATTCCTTAACTAGTAGTAAAGCATTACAGCTGGCTAGATGCTCCATTTACTTATTGCAAGATTTTATGTTAGTTTGGCATACTTCTTTAAACCTTCCAAAAATCCTTCAAAAAGCAAGTAAATGTAGGTTTGCATACAATGTGTAGTGAATATGAGCTATTTTCCTCTTCATTTGCTTTCTTCTTTTTTAGTTGGTGTGTGTTATATCAGATGATTCAGGTTTGGGTGGTTTCTCTTTATACAAAGATATGATTATCCTCTCAAAGTGAAAATGTGTTAAAATTAAATATAGTACCAAATAATTTTACAGATGAAAAGCCATCAAAGGATTTTTAAATTCTGCATATTTCTCATGCATAGTCAGATGACAGCTAAGTTCTCAAAAAAAACCAAAAACCAACCAAACAAAAAAAAAAATGGAATAGGAGTGTGATGATCTTTAGATATGCAGTCCTCACTACAAATAGAATGTTTTTCTAGCCTTTAAAATACCTAAGCTTTATATTTCAGGACAATCTGTTCCATTACAACATTCTTCCTTTAATTTTTTCTTTATCTCCATTTGACTCACTGGAAGGGGGACAGGGGAAAGAAGAGAGCAAAAAAGACTTATGCACTTGATTTTAAGAGAATAACGATGATAATTTTTGGTGTTTCCACTGCTTTATTATCTAATAACAAATATCCAAATGTAAAAGTATTTCTCATAAACGTCAGCATCTCTATTCTTCAAAGTGTATTTGGGCTAGTCCCTTACATCTAACTCCATTTCACTTTTGTATCCACAGTTGCTGTGACCTAAAGTTATATCACCTACTGGCTGACATAATGTTACTCCATTTTAGAAACAGAGTAGTGTATGTGTAAGACTCATATACGTGCAAACTTTCTGCGTCTGCATTACTAAATTATATATTCCCAAGAAAACCTCACTAGGGAACAATATGAGCTGTAAGCAACAGTCTATAGTATGCATGAAGAAAGCCTTTGTTATAATAGTTAACTTCGGTGTGTGCTGGCAGGGCTGCCAAAGAGTTTCTGTAGATTTTTTTAAAAACAAAATGTAATTTCTTTATAAAGTCTTGTTCTGAGCCCACCATGGAGTAACTTGGTAGGATTTCCTTTAGAAAAACAAGAATTTGTACATTCCCTAATTACGACTCACTACCCTTTCTTCGTACAACAGAATATAACCTGAGTGTGATAACTCCCTGACTCAAAACCACTGATACTTTCTGCTTGGGAAATACATTTTAAGTGAAGAATGTTAACCAAAAGCAGAGTCAGATAAAGCAGATTTGACTAAATAATGTATTACAGTGGTCAAAAGCCATCCGTGTTAAAACATACATTATTGGAAAGAAGCTGCAGCTGATAAAGGGTGCTAGTGGACATATGTCAATAGCCAAAGGGTAAAAGAATTTTTAGAAGTATTTTAGAATATAATTGGGATCAAAAAAAAACCCTTTATTGGATTCTTTGCTTGATACAGATGGTGAAATCTTGAATAGTGATGCAAAAGAGGCAAGAAATCTCAACATCATGTTCCATCCTAGATTTGGAACAAAGCAAGAACGCACATGCAGGAGGCAGATACTGATGGAATAGAATATTCACCATTTAGGACAAAAAAGAATGTAGTAGCACTTACTGAAACTAGGATTTTTCTTAAACCGTGGATTCAGAAAATTTATGTCAGTGACTTTAAAGACATTAGATGAACAACAGTGTTATTTTTTTCACAGATCTGAGAAATCTGGGGAAACTCCTGGTTTTAGAAGAGCGGGCAATTCTAAGCTGGTTAGCCTCAGGTCAAGCAGAGGCATAATAAATGTAAGGGTTAAATAGAGACTGTAAACAAAAAAATTAAGATTAAAAATGTAAGATATGTCCATCAACATGGCTTCATGAGAAGTATTTCTGGTAAAAAAAAAAAAATCTGTTATCCATTTCATAGAAATACAGGTTTGATTGATAAAAACAGCTACACTGGGTAGTAAATTTTGTTTTAACAGAATTTAATATCACATGACCTACTAATGTGAGCCACGTGGGTTAATTGCGTTATGTAGACTTATCAAGGGTGCGTGTTAGTTTGACTCACTGATGATTTTTAAAATGTAGCTGTCAATAGAGAATTATTAATGAGCAAGGTTTTTATTAACAGAGCCTGTCAGGAATTTCTTCCATTAATGGTATTTGACATTTTTATCAACACTTTAAATTCTAAAATCTTTATGACTAAGGTTTGCTGATGAAACAAAGTCTGATGATTCAGAAGACGATGAGGGCGCGTTACGGTTGTTAAATGATTTGAATAACAATTTTGTCAGAATCCAGCATCATAAAATCCACTTAAAGACAAAAAAATGCAGAGAGGATCAGGGAGGGGATATAGGTTGATATTGCAAATGGAAGACTTCTGTGAGGTAGAAACAGAACTAAGATGTAATGATGGCACCAGCATGAACACGAAATGTCTGTAGAGTTTTGTGGGTTGGAAGGTTAATATAATCCTTTGATATCCAAAAAGAAAGGTCTTATTGAAGTGCTTTTTCCTCTTGTTAAAAACACCAGAAATCTGTAATGTTAATTCTTGTTTTAACAATCCCCAAAGGACTTTCAGATAGCAGAAAAGGATGTCACAGAAGTGAAATAGACTTTCAATGTGAAGTTCTGACTTGGAGCCAACACACAGTATAGATTCGGTACAATCGTGGTTTTCTGACCATGTTTGGTATGCTGACAGGATCAAACCCACAAACACAACGGATTTTCCACTTGAAACAAGAAAAGATGGATTAGGAGCTGTAGGCTTGGACCCCTTTGATTTTTCCTTTATTTACAGCCTGTAAATTCTAAAATTATTGGGGGAAAATTACAGCACCAATAATCATCAGTATTTCCAATTGATGTACAGGTCATGTCTGAAGTACTTAGTCTAGAATGGTGTGAGGAGGAAAGATTACTCTTTCTGCCACAGATGTTTTGTGGCCACAGATCAATCAGAGCAGATCTTTGAGCCTACAGACTTCTTTGAATAAAGCAGATGGGAATGTTATGTGGAGAGTTGTGGACATGTTATAACAGGAGCCGAGCACCTCCCATTGTAGTAAATCTGGTTTTTTTGCTTAGCAATCTGAATTTATATTTAGATATATGATTTGGGGAATGCAAATCATTAAAGTTTTGGCTTCAGCATATTGGGTGTGAAATGGTACTTTCAGGTTCTGTTACAGTCCATAAATACGAGGGTCTAAGGATAGTGTAGAGTGGGTAGGAGTCAGAAAATAATGCAGTTTGGATTACGTACATACTCCTCTCTCTATTCTTAATGGCTAGTGGAATCAATATGGAATTATACAAAATGGTGGGCTACCTCTTGAATGCCTGATCCTTGTCTGAGGAGTGTAGATTAACATCAGGCAAGGTGACTTCTTGACATCTTCTTGAAGTTTTCTGAGTGCTTGCAGTATATTGGGCATACTAGCAATATCTGCTGAGTTATGTTCTATATAATTTTTTGAATCATGTTCCACAGCACTCAGCAATATGTCATATGCTTCATATCTATGTCACAGTTATTGCTGACTTCAAATGAATAATATTTAGGTAATTTTCTTTGAGAAATTCAGGTGAAAAACTCCAAAAGATTCACAGTGTAGCAAAGTTTCATCTTCTACAGATGAGTCCTTACTTTTTATGAAACTTTAATGAGCACCAGCAAGTACATATAAGTCGTAACCGAGTTTACAAAGAAAAGTAGCATTATAATTTCTTTTTCTGCACTCATCTGAAATGTTGCTGACTCCCAAGAACAGGTCTTTTCTTCCTTAATCAAACTAAAGAAAAATTGGTTTTATAAAAAGATATTTCAAAATAACTTTCACTGGATGTTAATGTCAACAAAATTGCTTGTGAAAGCAATCATTTAAAACACAATAGGCTTTAAACAACAGAGATCATGCTTAGTATGCAATGATCAGTTAGCTTCAAAGAACAGAAATCAAAGATTTTCAAATAATTAGAAACTGGAAGTGGAAATTATCTGTTTAGGTCACCTTTTCTTTCTCTGCACATAAATTTTTCAACTTTAGTATCCTTGCTAGCTGCAAATATTATTACCTTAGCCAGCCTTTACCTTTGTGTGCCAGCATTCCCATGTTTTTGAATGTACAACTTTTTTGTCTGTGAGGTTGAAAGCAGCTGAGAATATTTGTGTTTTACCCCTATTCACCCTCTCTGTGTACTCCCCTGCAGTAAAAGGTTCCCAATTTCTTTGCTGTACCACTATACCTATCTCACAGTCTTCTTTGCAACAAAGGACAAAATGGAAATGTAAATTGCAGCATATATTAAATTCAGTAGAGATTATTTTCCTTCATCATATATATAATTTCTGGTAGACTTCCTTGGGCCCATATTTACATCTCTATAACTAGTACTCTTTTAAAACTCACAGAACTCACAGGCAAAGTTGAAATAGTCCAGAAGTCGGATGTGAAATTCATATATACTATATTCTTTGCTGAAGAAGAGGAGATTTAAAGATGCAGGGTCTAATTCTTGCTGATGTCCGGGTACCTCTAAATGGAGTAACAAATCCTCACTTTTCTAATTACCAGCCTTTTGACCTTGGTAATAAGAGTTTACTTGGACCGAGTTGCGTCATGCAGTTCTTCACACAAGAACAAACTGAGTTCAAATACATTGCACATTGCAGTGTAACATAGAGACAGCTGAACCAAATTAAAAAATAGCCAGAGAGTTCAAGAATAGCAGCTTTAGGCTTGAGGTAGGGTACACGATAGCCTGAAACTTCAAAGTGGTGCCTCTAAAGTCAGAAGAACTGTTTTTCTCATTAACATAGTGGTTAGCATGTCATGATTATTCTGACTCAAACACAGAAGTATTGCTATTGCTTCAAGCAAGAAGTCCAAGAGTCCAAGCACAACATACTTTTAGGATGGCTAATGGCAAGAAGGAAAAGGTAACTTCTTATCACTGTGGAGTTCTTGTTTGGGCCCAGACACTGATGAGAGCAGCCCCCTGCAGCTGCAGACGGTTGTGATGAGGTGTATGAGCTGGCAGCCCTGAGAGAATTGAGCGCGCTGTGATCACACACCCTTCTGCATGGGGGAGGGATATGGGATGAATGGGCTTCATTTGCTTCTGCTGGCTTTTTGTCAGAGGAGCTTCCCTCTCCCCGGAGAACTGTCAGCACCTAAGTCTAGAGGAGTCTGTGGGGTTTGTAGCTTTGTGACATCCACCTGGTGGTGCCTTTACGGTGTGCGTTATTTCATTTTCTGCATTAACTCAGCCTCCAATTTAAAAACATTTCTGAGCTGGTGTCAGTGCAGCTCCTGAGCTGAGAGTGCTTGTCTGCTACTGGTAAAAAAATTCCTTACCTCTTAAACACACTTTACCTTTTCTGTGCACCTCAAATGATACGAGTACATTAATTTAGAGGTGCTCACAAAGATATCATGCCTTTTATATTAAAAATGACAAAAGCAAACAGTGTGAATGTAACGTTCTATAGCAGTCTGTTTATACTTAATGTAACATATTGGGTTTATCAGCTCTTGTTTGGCTTGTGGCAACAACTAGATTAATTAGTGTAATGGTGCTGTATTGAAGAAGCTGTGAATTATTTGGGTTGTGGAAAATAAATGTTATTTGCATGAGTACCGGAATTAAGAAAACTGTACCAGAATGACTCATAGGAAACTAGGCTATGGGATTTTGGGCAAGGCCCCTCTGACAAATTTAGTAATCTAGTCCCTTTTGCTATCCATGCACACAGGCGTCCCGTTCCTTTCTGTAAGCAGAGTTACAGATCTGATACAGCCTTGATGTTTCTGCATGTCTCACTAAATATTTTTGAAGAAGTACCCTGTGAAGTTGGAATGCTCCAGGTGTAAATGGCAGCTCCAAAACAACTAAAAATGACTGAGGACGTGCCTCAGGCTCCCAGGCCTTGTTTTTAAATGAAAAATATAGAGTGAGACTCCCAGATATCCTTTTCTTTCATGTTCTATGCTTAGGGCCATAGCAACTAAAAAGCCTTGCTGCATTGAGACTTGAGATAAGCTGAGGGAATATTGAATAAACCAGTACGCAGAGATCACTGGGAGTAGGTAGGAGTTTGAAAGCTCCAGTTTATAAAAGTAACTAGGAAATTGTGCTGGTAGCTAAAAGATCAAACATTCAACTTATCAAAGGTTACGTTTGAAGTTTTGGGAAACAAAATAAAGAAATTCCTTGTTCTGTTTCAGTGACTTCTGTGGCATATTTTCTTTGGCCATCGCACTTCCCTTAATAAGAGCTGATTTTTGTGGGGGTAACTTTTAGCAGTGCTGCATCATACAAGATGATTCCACAGTAAATGTTCTGCAAACAGTGTGTTAAATTGATTTCTTGTTCCTACTTGAGGTTGATTAAATGTAAATTTCAGGTTCTTGATCTAGTAGTTGTTGGCTTTGTGCCCTGGCTCAGGCTAGTGTGTTTCTTCTAAAACACACTTCAGCCAAAAGCACCAGACTTTTAGTCCTCTGTATTCATGTTGAGAAAAATGTTTTTCTTGCTGGGGAAAGGCAGCAACTTTATTGCATCATGGATTTTTTTCATTTGGTATATGGCACCTAACGACTCTCTGCCTCTAACCAGCTTTAACATTGTGTTGCTGATCTAGAATACAGGCTTCAAATGAGTTTACAGGCAAGAGCTGTAGCAGAATTAATGAAAATGAAAATATATTCTTCCTCATTTTGGCAATTGTGATTCAATAGTTTTCCCCCTGTTTTGGGGGGAGCATTAAAATCATAAGCCTATAGAGAATGAGACCTTTATGTGGTTTTTTGCAAAAATCACATTAATTTGAAAAAGAATAGAAGACTTTCTTTGAAGTAGAACCAAAACCACTGAAAAACAGGACTATTTCTACTCAGCAAAATGCCAAACATTTCCCTGTTTATTTATAGGTCAAGTCTGAAGGAGACTTGGAAGCCAGGGAACTTTCCTCTGGCTAGATCCCTAATTTGTCCAGCAGTTAAACTCTGCTTGCCTGTCTGCACTGTGAATAGTTTGATTTCAGTGGGATTATTTATAGTACATAAAGTTAAATCATGAGTGAACTTTGTAGGATTGAGACCTTCAGAGGCAACTGGCAGATTTAAAATGCATTATTCCAAAATGCGCTGAAGAGTTCTTCAAGTTATGCTAAGTGTGCTTTATTATACCAAACTAATCTCCTAGTTATAACTAATCTCTTAGAGCTTGATTCTGTTCATCCTCATTTCAGTAAGTGCAAAGTCGTTGCCTGAATCAAGTTAGGGTATCTGGCTTTTTTATTCCTTCATCCTTAAATATTACATAACCTTTAATGCAGAGTTTACAGAATAGGTCCAGTGTATAAATTGGATTACTCCTCCTGAAACCTGTGGAGTACAACTGTTTGCGGTGACTAAGAATCTGCCCCATAAACTTCACTGAAAGGCTTTCTGTAATCTGGCAGCATAATTAGACTGAAAGAGTTATTTTCAAGGGTTGTTACTACCTGAAAATGAATACTCACCAGGGCATTGTTAGCATAATAGCGAAGTCAGTTCTCGAGGATGCTAAAAATCCAAACACTCTGCTCTGTGTTGCTCAATAGGACAGTTAATGTATTGTTTGTCTCCTATGTGATCTGTGTAGTAAAACTGGCCTATTAGCTATAACATGTGCATATTTCCCTAATTGAAAAATGAAACCGATGTCTCTGGCAATACTTAACTCTACGCCTAGCAAGGCAGGTACTCATGCCTTTTGATAGAGAGAGCAGCTTTTCTATGTCCATTGCGGACTTTACAAAAACACATAAACAGCAAAATAATTTATATTTGTAGATAGAAAGAAACATCACATATACTGAATAAGCTAGAGAAAGCTGAGCATATATCTTTTAACACAGTTCATCAGCAGTACATTAAGGAGCAGACGTAAAGCCTTATGGAAATGGAAGGACGCTTCCTGACTTCAGCAAGGCCTTGATTGATCCTGTTATCCTTAAGGTGTGCGGGCTCTCATGGGGGAAAGGAACCATGACACATATAATATTCAGGCATACACAAAATCACAGCGCCAGCTATGTAGCCCCCATGGGGCAGCCCTACTCATGTGATCAGGTGAATGCAGACATAGAATAAGGCTTCAGATAACTGCTAGTCTGGCACTGGCTGCAGGATTGTTTGTGATTTATAGTCAAAGCCCATAGCAAAGATGAGGCACAGACACATCAAAAAGTGTCATGAGAAGCACCATGACTCAGATGGGTGAAACACTCTCTACAATCAAGCCGTCTGCTGCTAAACCTTGTGTGACAGCAGTGAGGACAGCAAGAAGAGGGAGCAACTCCTCTCTGTGTCCCATATTTGTGGAAGTTGTGAGCATCCTCTTTGCCTGCCTTGGCAGGCACGGTCACAGCCTGCCAGGCACTGGTGAGTCCTGCTTGCCCTGCTCAGTGGTGAAGTCAGTGTTGAGAGCAGCAGTGCCATCTCCTCCTGCCTCTGTCCTGTTCCATCTTGCTGCCGAGGTAAGGGCTAAAGGTAGTCCCTGAGCTTTAAGAGTCTCCCTGGGCCTTTTACGGGCCTTAGGAGACGTATGGGAACAAAGTCCTCTCCAATGCTGCAGGCTTGCCAGGTAGGACTTTAAATCTCTCCTTGGCAAGAAACCAGATATTGCGAATATCTGTGAAGGTCTAGCCGCTTTCTTCCTAAATATCCTGGTAAGGCTTCATTATTTGTCGGTGAAGATAAGAAAGTGTTTTCTCATGATAGGTCATGTCAGTCCCTGCCACAAGACGGAGAGAATCACCATCAGCTCTGCACATCTGTGGTTATCAGATCTACGCAGAGACCGTGGGGCTGGTGCAGCTCAGAGTGACAGATGAGCTCTGCACGCTCTCCTCCCGTCCCCTCCTCTACCTGGGCACTGTGCGCACTCACACCCTCACCCCAGCACGGTGGTTTTCTCAGACAGGCTATAGACGCATGCCAGTGACAGAGCAGTGGCGAGGAAGAATATTACAGCAGTGAGGTCTGTGGCTTTTCTGTACAGATACGACTGTTGTAACACATCTCATTTTATGTGCACAAAATGTTTTATGCCTGTACTTAAAATAGTTGCTCGAGTATTAAGACATCTGTTTTACATCTGTTATGCATATGAATGCAAACACTGGTCTTTAAAGGTAATTTTTACTAATGTGCTCACCCTTTCAGAATCCCCTGTCTTGATGTATCATCAGGATGATACATCTAATGCCATCAGCACACCATATTTCAAAGCAAATTATAATATGTTGCTAGTGTGAAGCTTAAGACATGCTTTGTTAAAAGCCAGCTTTTATCTGAGAGGAAGGTTTTTCTCTCTAACATCAGAGACTATTTACACTGAATACAAATAATTGTGCCTCTGGAAGTTATCTGGCCAAATTAATACTGTCAGTTTCTACGAAGCTGTATCAGGAAATTTTGGTTTATTTCTTGTTTCTCCATGCTAAGCTTTAATACCATTTTGTCCCACTTTATGTATTCATGCTTTTGCAATGTTTATGACTTGACCAGTGAGGGCTAATCTGGTGCATAATGTATAAAGTGAAAATATTTTCATGTCATCCATTTTTATCCTAATTTGAATTCTAAAATAGCTGTTAAGCTGGTTAAATGATGGCTTATTACCATTTCTGTATTTGCTAAATACAAGTTGGAACTTTCTATTTAAAAGTTACTCCAATCTCCAAATGCAACTGTTTGTAATATTTTTAACCACAGATTAATTCTTCCAAGAGCCACAAAGAAGCAAATACCTAAGACATGTACGCTCTCTAAGTATAGAAAAGTTCTGGTACTGAGATGAATGATAGGAACAGAATTATTTTATGCAACAAAACGATCAAAGAGAAGCTTCTGGTAAAGTATCAGTTGATAGAAATTTGTGCTGAGCTGAAAAAAAATCTGCACTTTTGTGAAGTCTACAGCGAACCAATTTTAAATGTGAATTAATCTACCACTGCTGGCCTTAAAAGCTAAAACTGGAGAGGAAAAAAAAAAATAGAATGTATCAGGATGTCAGATGCCAGAGTAGTGAGAAGATGAAATGTTTTCTTCGTTGTTGGATTATAAAAGTGAAACTTGGTAGTCATTTGATGGACTGGATCATAAGATACTATTAGGTATGATTGCACAAATTCCTACTACCCGTTTCCCACCTCTTTCTCACTGGGACTATAAGTGCCTAAAACTTTGTGTTAAAAAAAAAAAAAATTCCTTTCAGGAAAACTCCACAGTTTTCTCTCATCCAATGGATACATAAATGGTTGCTAATGCAAAAAAGGCATGAAAACATAATTTCTGTGCTTCGAAATCCTGAGGAACATTACGCTACATATTTATTTAGGAGAATTGGTATACTTTCAAAGGCAGAAACCTCTGACATTATTAATACTACTAATTAAATCTTCCTGTCAGGGAGGTTCTCAAAGCTAATTTAGAAGGACCTCAAGGATTTACTAGCACTGTGCCTGCTGTGTAGCTGTGCCAGGATGGGTACTCATTAGTGGCAGTGTTGTCTTGTACTCATTTAGCAAGGACTGCAGGGTCCAAGAGCAGTCTGAGGCTCTGTTTTCCTTCTACCTACGTAGCCTGACCTGTACCAATTAAGAACAGATATTTTTGGTATCAAATAGTTTAAAAGTACAACCTTTTTAATGACTTTTTGATATGTTAATGAGAAAATGGAGGGAGAAGACAGATTTCATAACTTTTAATAAAACTTCATGGGCATTTGTATACTTCAGTAAAAGAGTCATCTTTTCAGCATCTTTTGTTTGTGTTACTTTCCACAACTAACACTGAAGGCAGTTATTTTTATGAGGAAGTAAAATAAATGGGCTAATGTGAACTGAGAGAAAGCCTGTTATTATAGATCCTCTGTGAGCGGCCCTTGCAAAGATCTATAAAGCTGCAAAGAGCTCACAAATCTTTAGTCCTTGGGCATCTGTGCACGACGATGCTGTTCTGCTGCCTTCCTTTGTCTGCTCATGTTACTCTAGTTGCAGGTAACTGGTTGTGTGTGAGGGGCCTCCCATGTAATCTCAGTAGCTGCTGTTACCTCTTTTTTTTTTTTTTATGTGGCACAGGGATCTTTTCCACAAACACCCACAGCCTGATATGCATTTTCAAAGTCACAAGGACCTGATAGGCTAAAAGTGCCTGGTTTGCAATTTCCTGTTTTGTAACACTCTCCTGACTGCTGCTTCTGTTTTTAACTACACCATGGGGAAGAGCTTGACCTGACGATCATACTATAATAATATATTCCATTAAATCATTGTTTACTGCTTGTATTACCTTTAATTTTATTTTCTTTTTAAAGACAGACATCAAAAATAAAGGGTGGGGTTGTGTTTTGGGGTTTTTTAAGGGAAAAAAACCCAGTTATGTGATAGGAAGAAGGATTTTGGGCTTGTGCAAGACTTAAGAAGAACACTTAAGTACTCTTGACCCTCTAGTGAGGAGCAGCAGAAAGAATAAAAGTCAAGATTTTCCATGTAGTGCGCATTTATGTGCTTAACAGTATTCAGCTTCATAAGCTGTAACAGAAACTTCTTTGGGTAGGTCTTTCATCTCTATAAACAGCTTACTGCAGCCATCACAGTTAATTTGATTAGTGGCACTCAGACATAAACCCCGGTGAAACAGCAGCTTAAGAGCACTTTTGCAACCAGCAACTATATTGGGAATTCTAATCTTTTAGAGCCGCACAGGAGGACAGCTACTTCTCTCGCATTTCTGAATGTTTTTAAACTATTTTGAACACTTATGTGCTTCAGGGAATGACAGATAAAGGGTGAGAAAGATTATCACCTGACAAAGCTTTCTTGAATTAGGTCACTGCAGGCTGTTTCATTTAACAGTTGTTCCTTTTCCTATGTGCTAAAAATCAAGCTTTCCTTCTCCGCTCTTGCATAAGATAGGGCAGTGTTTCTTGATGTGCGAACCCAGACGGGATGCATGCCTGTGGTGTCAGAGAAGGAAGGGTAATACCTTTCTCAAATACCCTTGGAAGGAAGAAAGGACAGGATCCATAAATCGTATAACAGTTGGATTTTGCATGCATCCCAGGATTGTGCCGTGATGCTCCCATAAATTGTCTTTTCAAGACTATCAATAGTTAATATGGCTTTGTTTCCTATTTCTCAAGTTGGATAGGATGGTATATTTGCTTGCAGAACTGATGAAATGCCCAGATTGTTTGGGTCCTGCAGATTTTTAAATGGAAAATGTGAAATGCAAACTATCGTGGCAGGAAAGAAAGGGGAAGAAGCTGCAGGCTTTGACAGCTCTGAGTCTTTTCGTATACAAAGATCAGAGTGATCAGTTTCCATACTTGACACCCAGGTGGCAAAGCCAAATGCTGTACTTGGGAGAGGTTGTACTTCCCCTCTCTCCTCTGTTGGGGAGGTACAGATATAACTTTCATTTCAAAGGCTGTACCTGATCATATCTTGATGCAGTAAAACTGAGCAGAACTATCTCTTATCTTAATATCTTATACACAGAATAATAGTGTAAGGTTTTGTTAATCACTGGTTAATTGTGGCTGGCAAAACAATCAGCAGTGAAACAGTTGAAGTGAAGGTATTCAAGCACTGCCACTTGGTTTTATAGTTAACACCTGCTGCGATAAATTCAAGCTGCTAGCATTAGTTGCTTTCAAAATGGAAAACAAAAAAAAAGTTTAACTTCTGTAAGTTAAAGTTCTGTAAGTGACTTGGCAAATTTTAGGAAAGAGAAAACTAAGCAGCAGTTTATGTGACCAGATTATCGTGTCTTCCCTGTAAGATTTGAATTACAGATGCTGCATAGGGTCTTGGCCCACACACGCTTAATAAGCATTAAAACATCTTCCAGGAACTGTGTGTATCTGAGAATGAACACATGCTATGGCATTACAGATGGCACTGTATCTGATCAGTAATTTTGATCTCCAAGTTTTCTGTGGGTTTGTTTTTTTTTTTACAGTATGTCCTTTCCCTAAATAATTAGAGCTGACTTTGAAATGTTATGCACGTGATTGCAGACATATCAATACTTCTCTCAGTCTCACATGAAGGCAAGCATACTACTCAACTTTCAGTTTAATGTTAACCAAACTGGTTAATACACTCAAAAATTACGGCAAACTTTTTTCTGATAGTATGAAGACCATAAAGTTGTGTAAAATGGTTGTTTGAGCCTTCCCTTCAGTAGTGCTGTAGAGTAACACTAATCCATGGCTGCCAGCAAAAGAAGGAATGTAGAGTTCGCCAGCTGTTTTTTTTCCTTACAAAAATCATTTGGATCAAGGTACTTTATATAAATAGGTACATAAGAAATATGTTTTGGATATGTTTGCCAATTTATTTTAGATGAACAGAAGCTTTGAAAATTACAGCTGTTTCGCACACAATGTGCCAACAGCAGTCAGGTGACAGAATGACAGACTGCAAAACTGAATGGAGTTTCTTTAAACAAACTATTCAAACATTCAGATCAGCTACACCTAGTCATCTGTCTAGCGACTCACCAACCATCCCACCCCTCCCTGGGACAACATGAGAAAGCAGGAGTGTCTGGAAGGATGATAAATTGAGACCTGATAAACGAAGGTGGAACAAGGCTTTCAGAACTGGCTGTGCTTTTTGAGGAGTGCCGTGTTCTATGGAAACATATGTGGATTTACACTGGTTTATTATATTGTAGTGAAACAAATAATTCAGTCCTAGAATCAATTTGCAGTTAAAAAAAGACAAATTGTTGAATTATATTGGCCAATAATGGCTACTGTATATATTTGGATTCTGCTATTCAGCTCAGTTTCAGGGGCCTGAACAAATGACAGGGAAGTAATGTAAAATTGCATGGCTCGAAGAACTGCTTAATGGGATACTGAGCCTCTTATCTCTAAGTAGTCTGTGGGCTTAATAGGGCCCAAATGTTGTGACAAACACTTATGCAGACACCAGAGCACAGTGTCCTGGGTTTTTTTTTAAGGGCTACATACTCTAGTCCTACTGACGTCAATCGAACTGTGTCTCAGCTTCTTATAAATGACTTAGTGTGCACAGACAAAGACTAATTTAGATCACCCAGTTTTTAACTCTTACAAAGCCTTATGTAAGTAAAGACAACAATATATATTTTAGTCAGCTCTAAAATTCACAAGAATCCACTTAGTACCAAAAGGATTCTTGCTTGTTTGCACAATTACCTCTTTTCAAACTGCTTCACGTTGTTGGCACAAATAGTTGTTTCTACTTCTTGGCAGAGGGAGAAAATAGCCATTTCAATGTGTTTCTCGTGCCACCTATGTCACTTGTTTGTGTATGTTAGTGATACCACTAGATGCAAAAGTACTGAAATCCAGAATGGAAGTGTCAAAAACTCCCAAGAGATTTCAAGTTGCATTGAAGTACTTGGATGTGTGTTTGTAGAGTGCTTAGATCCTTTTGGAAATCCCACAACTATTTTTCCTTGGTGCTTCTCCTCTGCTGAGTACAGAAGTGGGTACGGTAAAGAAGGGACAGACCATGACTTATTCTTTCAGTCACTGGCTGCCTCAAAGAGGTTCAACTTTAGAAGTCTGTAAGACCTGGTTTGCCTTTCCGTTCATGCTCATGTCCGTGTTAAGGCACAAAATACAGCATGGCCGATGTCTGCACTTCACTTACTAGGAGAGAAGTTGTCTTTCCAGGACTCATCGTCTGAGTCCTTTCAAGGGTACTGACTAACCAATAAAAAAAATTAAAGATTAAAAGGAAATAAAATGTTTACCATGAACAGTGTTAACAAGCTTAACTAAACACTGCTGCTACTGAGAAGTGATTCCATCAGACACCAGTTTTTCATTACTTGAAAAGCTCTTTCATTAGAATGCTGAAAAATGGCTGTATTGAAATATATCTGGCTCTACTTACATAATCTATCCACCTATCATAATTACGTATTGTTGTAAAATTCAAGTTCAGCAGGTTCAGCATAGTACAAGTAGATTCCTGCTTGCAAGTAAATCGAGTTTGTTTAAAAAGTTAGAAGTAAAGAGAAAGAAGAACATATTGAAAAGGAAGATATCTCCCAGAATTTTCCTTGGATGGTTTGGAGGATTTCATTGTTGTTCTGTAAATGTTGCTGAGGAAACCGATCTCCTTTGTTAAGCTGCCTAGAAAGTCCATTTTTTAGAAAAAAATTTATACTTTAAAACTAAGTTCTAAGATGACACAAGCCAGTAAATCCAGGCAGCACATCTAAGAAAGCAATTTTTTTCATCACAGAAAACCTGAAGCTAATCTAACAAGTACAAAAAGGCACTTCTTCCTTTGCATTTATATAAGGTAGGAAACTATTATACCAAGCAGACAAAATATCTGACATTGGCCTCTTGATCTCTGTCTGACAAACTGGACAATGGTATCCATTCATTACATCATCCACTATCTCTTTCTGCCCTGTTCAATGGGAACTATTCTCTGGTTGCAGTGTACTTCAATGAAAACTTTTTAAAAAGCACCTGCTTCAACATTTTGCTGCTTTATAATCAAGCAGAAAGCTCTTCAAAAGTTCTATACATAAACATTTATATATACGTACTGTCTGTACATATATATATAATATACACACACATATAATATATGCCTCCTATGCTGCATTCACTGTAGTTGACTTACTTTCCATTTATGAATGATGAGAATTCTGCATGCTGTAGGGGTAAAAATATGAGATCTTCTTTCACCCTACCGAGCTGTTTCTGTAAAAACTAAAGTCTCTCAATTTGCATGCAGAGTTTAGAAATTGCTGGAAGTTTGAAGAGCTGTAAATACCCATTTCTTGATCAGAAAATTTCACTGTTTATTTTCACTTCTCTCTGATATCTGGTTTTCGTTCTTTCTGTGTCTCATAGAAAGAATCTCTGTCCTATTTGGGTTCTGTAGTTCGTAAACCATTGCATGCATCTGTATCTACAGTCGTGCATCACTGTGGTGTTTGATTTGCAGGGAAAAAGCAAAGGCTGTGGGGTTTCTTTGTTTAAGAACAAGCTATTTCTATACTCTTACCATTTCAGTTTTGGAATATGGAAATATAAGTCTAATAAGGTTAAAGAACCTGTAGGGAGTCCTTCCATATAAGGAGAAAGTTTAATAGCATGAAGTCATGGAAGTGCATGTCATCACATGCTGGCCCACAGCATTTTTTCAATGAAAAAGGAAAGAATTTGTTTTTAAATCTCAGAATGGCCGCCGCAGAGCACTTAGAAGACAATCATACAGCAGTCAGGCTATTCTACCCTTCCTCCAGCAGCAGTGTGCTAGTATCTGACAGCAGAGTTATCAAACATTTACAAAAGCGATGGTAAAATAGCTTTGTCTTTTGCCAACTCAACACTGAACATACGTTGTCTGCAGAACCCAGCATATAATGCCTGGAGGCACGTAGCATCAGCTGATTCCTATGATAATCTGAGGAGTGCCCTATTTAATTTACTTGTTCAGTAGCAAGGGTTAAGGAAGAGTCAGGCCCAGATGAACCTATAATGCAGTGCTGCATTGCTCTTAGTGAAAGCTGAAACAATATCCAGCTGTTCCAGAGGATACTTGAGCATCTTGAGTCATTATTTCTGCTCTGTTTAAGGGGCTAATACCATGATTGAGGGAATGTATTAGTCATGCATACATCAATACTGGAATTTGGTTAGTAACAGGTTAGTTCTTGTTCACAGCAGATGCTCTTTATTATAGCAGGAAGGTTTGGGAGGTAAAGTCAGAGTTAACAAAGAACTATCCTGTTGTTGCAATTGTATTTTCTTTCTTCCAAGTGTGCTAGGCAATCTGTATTATAGTCATGCAGGAGTACAGCGTGACTAATGCATTTCTGAGAGACTTTTCATTTCAGTAAGTTAAGAGTGTAGAGCAGTAGGTGGCATTTTAGTGAGGGCCCTTCCCTCAGCTCTGGATGAAAGGCCTCTGTCAGACACCACTCGTGCCACTCTGAAATCCCTGTGAAGTGGCCTATGGGAAGGTGCATTGCACAAAACTGAGCTCTGCGCTTTCGTGTTTCCTCTTTTTGTTCTGCTAAAACCAAACCTCAAAATTGTTTCATATAGTGCTGTCGCTAGTCTCATCGGCTCTAGAAATGGGTAGGAATAAGAGTGTTTGAAGCAATGTTTTATGCACAAGCTACATTTCCTATCAAAGTCAATGGGTAACTTCCCTCAGCTGCAGCTCACCAGGAGAGTTGCTGTCACCAACTCATTTCCTCTGAAATGACGCTTTTCTCTCTGAAGTTGTGCTTGTTTTTATACCCAGATTCCATGGTAATTTTTATTGTTAATTTTGTGTAGCAGTGAACAGAGAAGTTTTTGTTTACATAGCATAAGACTTAGAAGCCATTGAGTTGTTTATCATCCGTGACACCCATTTCACATCTCATCTGTTATATGATTGCAATATGAAAATAATAATGTTTTTCTAGCATATCAGGGCTAAAATGGCTTACAACCAACAGGAAGGTCTGGAGTTATTTTTAGCCTTCGTTAGTGTAATTTACCAGCTAAAGACTGGAACCACTTTCCCCTTTTCACAGGTTTATAGTAGTAGTAAGGGCCAAAACTACAGAACTGCTACAGCTCACAAACGCATTGATGGGTCTTAAGATACTAGTCTCAATGGTGGGGTTGGTTTTTTGCATTTATTTTAATATAGCGCAGACTCAGAATTTTTTGAATGCTCGCCTTGCAAATAATCACAACTGGCCTAATTCTGTTACTCAAGCACACTGAGAAAAATTCTGGATGGTCTAAATGACATCAGTATCACTGCTTGACGTACTTTCTATTCACCATGAGCAATGGTGCGGGGATTGGTACCTGATTTCTCATGAGTAAAGATATTTAATTGGAAACAAAAGGTGTTTCTTTTATTTTGAACTAGAGAAGGCAAATATTTGGAAGGAAGGGAAAAGACAAGCCTGTGCTGTCCCCTATAGAGTACAGCGTCAAATTACAGTCAACAGGCTCTTTAAAGGTTCAGAAGAGAAACAAATTCATAGTGCAAAAACTCATAAGAGAATGGCTGTTCTTGTCAGAGCAGAGTAAGAGATAAGAATGGTGGAGTTAGGTAGTTAGAACTTGCTAAAGAATTATTTGTGATTTGTGCTTTGTAATGAGACAAAGACCTAGGGTTTTTGGTTGGCCGGGTTTTTTGGCATCTTCTTGAGAGCAGAATGGTTTTTAATTCCGATATGATTTCCATTGTGAACATAGTCATTATAACTCACTAGATTATAACTCTGAAAATTACTAGTTGCTTAGGGCAAGACTTTGATGAAGTTTGGAATGTAGTTTAAAAAGTCTGTAAGAGAATTTTATGTTTTACTTTATACGCTTCAGACTATATATGTGGTTCAAGTGTCATAACGAATATTAGGAGAATCAATTTGGTTCCATACCTAAATACAGTTAAACCAGAAAGCTCCAGGCTTGTCTTTATGACTTCATCTATCTATTATACATCAAAGGGACACAACAGCTGTGTTATGAACAAGAAAATTCACAATTAAAGAAAAAAAGTTGCACACGTACTCAGCAAAACCAAAGTGCAACTCATTAGAAATTAATTAAGCAACTCACTGTGAAATCCTTATAAAGACAAAACTCCCATTGGTCCAAATTCACTGCTAGCCTAGCAGGGTTGAGTTTTGAGAAAGCTGAATTTATCTCAAGATTTAAACATTGGAAAACAATTGGAGTTACACAGAGCAAGGATTACAGAATAAAACACTAGACTTGAGCAGGAAAGATTTGTTCTCTCATTTAGGCAGGTAAGCCCCGGTGTTTTTTCCTTTCAAGCTGAAGAAGAGATAAACACATATTTTTCTCTTAAAATATAAATATGGTAAAGTAGGCTGCAAAAGTCATTATGCTGTAAGGACCTGGATTCATTCATATCTCTGTCCATTATTTAGACACAATTTAGGCCATTACCTAAATTCTATAAAAAAAGAGATAGATGTCTTTTCGGATTTCAGGCCTATCCAATGACTTTCAAGGAATATCAGCCAATGAATCAAGGTCTGACTTCTGTCCATCCATGTAACTATGTGAACAAGGTCAAATTGTACTGATGAAAGCACATGTGCAACTTGTCTCTTGTCTATATTAAACTTGTCTTTCTAAAATATTCACGTTCGGATGTGAAGATATCTATTGTTATCTGCATACAATTCATCTAAGACTCACAGATTTTGTTTTCATGGTTGAGGTCAACTTAGTCAATGAAAGACTGGCCTGAAGCACATACTAGAAAAAAAAAAAATGGAAAGGCAGTGAAGGAGCTTTAGGGAACATATATGACATTCACAAATTGTTTCAGGTATTCAAACTTGTAACAGTGCAGCTAATTTTTTGATACTTAATTTCTCCAGTTGTCTTTGGCAGCAGTTTTTTTTTTAATACAGAATTAGTCATTAAAGGAAACTGTGATTGAATGGTGCAGTTAAGTATGATGAGAGAAGCATCAGCTGGAGCCTGGCTTCTTCAGTTGGATTTGAAATCTTGTATCCTAGATGTACACAGACATTAACTGCTCCTTTCTAGCTGATATGTTTATCTTAGGGTCAAAAGAAACACTTTATTACAGTTAGTCTTCTACCTCTCCCAGAAGATAGGGAGTGATGCTATAGAAGTTGTTCAAACAAGGAAATCCTAGTAGTCTGATTTACTGATGAAACCAAAGTGTCTTCACGTGCCATTGCTTGTTCCATGCAATACATTTGTTTAGGATTTATAGGCATCTGACAATCTGATGAAAGCAATAAGTCTATCTGGAATCCCAGACAAATGGTTTTTCGGCAGCACACCAGACTTTCACTCCCAAACTGAGCGCTGAAGTGCTTGCGTGTGTTAGATCAGATTCAGACCTGATATGTTGACCTTACTGCACCTGCATTGCAGGACACACATGATCACATGAGAGATGGGTGCAGTCCCATGTCACATGATGTTACTCTGCACATCCCATTCTTCCATTTGCTAAGAGTCAGAGCAAATAAAAAATTGTTCTCTGATGGTTGTTTGCTTACAATTCTACATAGAGCAGAAAACCTTTATAAAGGGGTACTATTTCATTACTTTCAAGATAGTTCAATTTTTATGCCGTTGCTGGAGAGAGAAAAAGCCATGTGTGATCTGCCTTTCTATAGCTGTCTTACACAGAATGATATAAACAATTTCACCTCTTAATTATTGCATTTGGCTAACTGATAACCAGAGACCTAATAGTGATAAAAATGACGTAGAATAGGTTATGGAGCTGAGTACCACAATGGACAAATTGTATTTCCAGTTATGTCTTTGAAAATCCTTTAGAAATCAATGCAGATGTGTTGCATGGGTGTGACTGATGGCAGGATATGGCCTATTAACTCTGCATTAAAGAAGGGAATAATCTGAATACCTCTGATTAGTGTGGATATTGAAAGCAAAGATGGTCTTAGCTGCTGCTATGGAGTATAAAAAACATTTTTCTGGTTTTAAATCCACCTCTCAACAACAAAAATAAAGGAGAAAAGCCAGTTTTCTCCCTGAAAGGAATAAAGCAGTGTCTATTTTGATCAAACTTTAGTTCCCATTTGCAAAGAAACTGATGTTTCAGGCCCGAGCAAATAAATAAATAGATGTTTGCTTAGAGATATTGCCAAAGCTTTAACCCTAAAAATATGGGCCTGTCAGGAAACAACTGGCCTTCTCTACAGCTCAGCCCAAACCATGACACTTTAATAATGCTTTTTTTTTTCTTGTGATATTCCAGGCCTCCAAGGTACTGTAGATTCCAAAGCAAAACATCAAGAGAAACTATGTAGAGAAAATAAACCATGATACAGTTGCAATGAAAGAACTTATTTTTCTCAGTTTTAATGTATGTTAAGGTTTGAGAGCTGTCTTAGTCTTTTCAAAGTAAGTTTTACAGGACTCAATGATCTCAAAGGTCCTTTGCAACCATGAGGATTCTATGATTCTATGATTATTATCCTGAAGTAGCATTCAGCAAAATAATTTTGCAATCCACAGGGTCTCTTCTGGGTGCTTTTTTTGAATATTAATAAGATATTTTTATTTCATGGAATAAATTTATCTTTTAGATTAGAAGAGGAAGTACATGTAACCTGTGAAATAAATGGACCTTAGAGTTTCATAATTCAATGTTTTGACATGACCACATGCAACAATTCAGAGAAACACTGGAAAGAGGCAGCTCAAGCAACTTCTAAGGTGACTCACATCTTGAATTTTCAACTTGTTAAGAAACATAGTTTCTTAAAGGTAGTTGTCAGAAAGATTGTTCACAACATAAATTTGTCTCTTGTATGTGAAAGTGTAATTAGCAAAGTTTCATGGCACCATTTTCTCTCTGATTTATTTCTTAAAAGAAGTCTCCAAAGATTCTACAAGAATGAATTAAATATGCTAAGCAGATCTCCCCTTATCATCAGGGTAATTTAATGTATCTTTTAATCAGAAGCATTCAGAGTGACTGATACTCAAACAACAAAGCCTGCAGTCACATTCAATTTTAAGGAATTCTATAATTGCTTATGGTTAATAAGCTGTTATTAACAGTTGTCTTTGCAAGGTTGCACATGGCTTACAGATATATATGTTGCATCTTTACCTGGCTAGCTGGCCATAAACAAAATACAATTTAAGCCTGGTCTGAGTTATCCAGGCAGTTGCAGGTTTCTGTTCTGAGAATCTTTTCTAATTGCATCTGGCTGCTTGGGAGTTAGGAGGTATTTCAGAAATACAGAATTCAGGTTTTACAGTGACATTTATATTTGGAGCAGGTTGCTATTGCCGCCTTCTTCATTTGCTCTTTGGTCCTTGGTTTTGCAATAAGCAGGATCATGGGAAAAAGCAGTCAGCCAAGCCCTGCCAGAAACAGCAGGAGCCAAAAAATGTAGCACAATCCCCTGTGGTAGCTGCATAATGAGACTCTTCCACCCCATATTGAGTACTCAGGGAAAATGTGGCAGTTTACCCTGGAGATAGAAAAACCCCATTATTTCAGGGAAGCCCTGTCGGTTTCTTCTAGAACATGGTTTACAATATGAAAATGCTGGAGAGCCTCTAGTTTTCTGACAAAATGAGCAGAATTTAGTCTCTGCACTGTGGACTGTTTTACAACAGCTGATTCTCACAGAGTGTTCTTTATGGTTCTAAATATTTATCCAACGCTGTCTGGCTTCATTACGCCCCTCCTCTAGATTTGGGATTTTTTATGGTTTCTGTTTTGTATCAACTTGGTTAGATGCACTGTTTTTCTTTCACTTTCCAGTTACTGCGTATAGCTGAAGCCTCTTGAGTCTTTCTTTATGTGGTTTATTCCATACTCCTTTTTTTTTCCTCCCAAATCTCTGTCTAGCATTTGGCATTTAGGGTCTTTGACAGTAACTCAAAACAAGTTAAGGTTTGTATTGCAAATTACTTATGCAAGGGTTAAGGAAGGTGGTAAGGTGTAGAACGAGGAAAGAATGCTATTGTCAGCTCAGATTTCATTGACTGGAAGGATAAAACTGTGGCTACATATTGCCGCTGAAAACTGCTCTACTCTGACAAGAACCATATGCAGCAGAAATGCTTGTATATGGTAACAGGGATGCTGCAACCTAAAAATGATTTTAAATAGGTAGCAACTCTCATTTCTTGTAAGTTCAACTACCACCTAATACATTTGAATAACTAAGCATAACGGGAGCATTACAGATTTCTCTGTATTTTTTTCAGACTCTTAAAACTGAATAGTAACTTCAGGCTTTGGTACAATAAAAGATGGGAGCCCTGAGGTCTTACAAAAGCAGGTAGAAAAGGAGGAGAAAATTTCATCAGAAGAAGAATACTAAGTACTGGACTTAAAATCACTACTGCAAAGGGAATGAAGAGAAAAATCTATTTTGATCTTATTATGTGTTGACAAGACTTTGCATCATTGAAATATAAGATGGACTAATTGCATTAAAGCAATTACACTTAGTTTTTTTTTAGTTTGCTGTAAAACTAATTATAAAACAGCTTTTAATAAAATATTCTGTGGCAAAGCCAATGTATTTTATATTGTCTTTGTTACAAAATGAATAATCTCTTGCGCTGCAGTTTTAAATTCTTAATCACATTCTTCATTTAGATTCTAGGAAAGAAATGGAGATGTTATATATAACTGCCTCTTTGACAGGGTTTTCTTTGTGAATAGTCCAGGGCTGTGGCGAAATACTTTCTTTAATGTAGCCTGGGTGATAACATAGAAGCTTTTTCCCAATAGTGGGTCAGTGTAACTGTAATGTTACTAGATACCTTACTGTGACATGCCCTAAACTCTAAGTCAGGGAGTTTTTCCAAATACTCAGTTGAGCCTTATCCCTAATTTTGTTCATCCTTATTAACTCTACAAATTGACAGCTATATTTAAAGAAAGTCACCAGTTCTCAGTGTAAGCTACAGTCTAAAAGATTCTTAAAAATAATCTCAAAGACAGACCAGTTTTCTACCGGAGAGGTAGAAAAGAGCTAAAACATATTGCAAATTTCAGCTTCAACTTCTTAGCCTAAGACTTTAAAAAGTTATGTTGATTTAATTACTGAAACTCTACAGCTTTTAGTGGGAGCTGTATACATAAAATCCTTCCCCATCCTTTGTAGATTAGTCAGAGGATTTAATGGGGAAAAAAAAAAACAAACCAAAAACCGAAAAGCACCTATGCATGCAATTTGTTTTTCTCTCTCAGGCTAAGCTGAATATAAGTATGTGTTGGACTATCCAGTCAGAGACTTTGTAAGGCATCTAATATTCAGAAAACTTTACACAGAAAATCTTTGAAAATTGCGTTGTAGTTTTTTTGTGGTTTTGGGGGTTTTTTTTTTAAGGTCTTAAAATTAGGTCCAAAGTAATCTGAATATTTGCCATGATTGTGCTTGCTCCTGTGCAACTCCAAAGGTAATCCATGTCCTGGAGGACTTGCAGAGCAGATTGTTTGGGACAGCAAGTTACGTGATGACATGCCATTGCCAACCCTGATGATAACGTCAGTTGGCAAGCAATCTCACTAATTTCAGTGGAGTAAGATGTTACTCCAAGTGAGCCACATTGTCTGAATCTAGAACAGTCAAAGTCCTGTAAGAGTGAGCTGCTTTGCTCAAGCATCATATTTTGGCTGATAGTTCTTGAAGTCTGTCAGTATCTTGAAAACAATGTACAGATGCCTCTTGCTTCAGATCAGTTATATTTGCCAGCATTGTCTCATATCAACATGATATGTCTTTGTAGTGTCATATACAAAAGTATTTCTTACATCACTGAGACATTTTATTTCGTATCGACCAAAAGGAGAATATCTGCAAGGACATTTTATCTGTGTGTGGAAAATGGAAGGAGGACAGCGGTGCGCAGAGATGGCTATTTGGGGAGCCATGTTCTGCAAGATTGCCTGCATCTCCTTCAGTAGGCTCCAAACACACAGAGCGTAAGCCAGGCCCATCCTTTAAATGCCCAACTGAGGGATTCCTCTCCCAGCCATACCCACACAGCAACTGCCTTCTGGTCTTAAAACTTATTGCTGCAATATTGCCTTCTGGTTTAAAGTTTCTTCTGGAGAATCTGTGAGTGGCCAACTAGATGTTTAACTAACAATGCACTAAGTGACAGACTCCTTCAGGCCTGGTGGACGTGTCATGCTCACACTGTCAAACTGCTCACCAGGCTCGGCAAGGCAGGAATGTTTTGTTTTTTTTTTTTTTTTTTTAGAGTTGGAAGGGACCTCTAGAGATCATCTAGTCCAACTCCCCTGCTAAAGCAGGAATGCCTAGAGCACATCACTCGGGAATGCATCCAGGCAGGGTTTTTGCCAGTTAAACTCAAGTGTTTGCCTCAATGGATTCTGATCTTTGATCCTCTTGATATTGTGGTTTGTCTAGAAACATCTATTGGCAAATATAAGGGAAAATCATTCAATACATGGGGAAATTTAGAGGTGATACCATGATGCGAAGATCTATGAAATCCTTTATGTGGAGATGTGAAGTAAATAGAAGAGATGCATATAAAGATCACGCAATAGAATTAGCTTGCCTGAGGCTGAGCAAGTTTTCCAGAGGAGGAGGAGAGGATGATGGTGTGTATGACAGCCAACAGGTGAAGGCCCATTTAAGGTTAGGTGTTTGATGCAAGAAGGAGGAGGGGAGAAGAATTTCAGCATGGGAGATCAGCAGAGCCCGCTGCAGAAGTAAGGGAAGACTGGTAAGAGTTAAAGATGGTTGGCATTGAGGCTGTTGGATGAGAGAGATGCCGGAAAATGGATTGTTAAGAAACGTAACATAAAAGTAACAGCATAAAGTGAAGGATAGTGAAATCAAAAATTAATCTTGAAAGAATAAAGATGACTGAGAAACAAAAAGTCAGCTGTTGAAAACTGTAGTTGGCATGTAATATGACAAAGACAAGACACCTAACAGGTTATTAATACAAACTCTCAGAGCAGGTAACTCAGAAGTGTAGGTGGCTGAGGAGCTCAGTGACAACACAGCTGGGTGTCATGGGGTGGGTGGAACAGGTGGTGCTGTGGATCTTCAGGCACGAGGTTGCTTGGGTTTGCTTTTCTCCCTGAAGCCTGTTTTGTGGAATCCTCTACTTTTCAACTCGCAAAGATAACCCAAGGTGAGATTGCTGCTTAGAAAATGAGAAAGCACATCATCTGATGGTACTGCATAACAAATGCTTCGTTTCTTGAACTCATGGAGTGGTATTAGCTACCCAGACTTATATGTGCAAGCAGTTAAACAGAAGTTGTGCAATTCAGCCCTTACTACTAAATAGCTGTAGGCTTTTGCTTTGACATATTTGTGTCATGTTTATTTTTTCTGGTGAGGCGCGATCATGAGGTTTCTACACAAACTGCTGATTGGCTTTATTGTTTTTAATGGTCTTGTTTCTGGTAGCTGTCAGTAGAAGCAAAACAGAAACCTTGTTCAGTTCCAGAATCTGCCTGGGCTGTTGGCTCTTCCCAGTGAGAGCTGTTAGTTACTGAAATCAGCTACTCTGATTTCAACAAGCCTTGCTAGACCTAGCTTTTATTCTTTCAAACTTACCTCCATCCAGAAAAAATGGGCATTCGGGTGTAAGTCAGACATGTACTTATCTACTTGCAACATTAAAGCAAAATTGTGTTCCTGCAGCCTAGCTTAAACAGAAGAGGGTTTGTGTTCATTGTAAAGCTGGATTCGAACCACTGGCAAGTAAATAGCAGACACAGCTCAGCCTTTGAGTAATTTGCAAATGCCAGGTTAGCACAGCAGGAATAACTGTAGTGGGCTACGGGAGAGACTGACTCCTGTTCAGACATCACTGGCAAAGAATCAATCATCCCCAGATCAGTCAGAGCTAATCAACACTTTTCAAGTTATGAATACTGAACACTTGTCACAATCTGCAGCTGAAAAGTTATTCACTGAAATTATACAGTGAATTAATTGAAGTAGTACCTTTGAGAAAATTCTAAGTGTTTTGCAGGCAATTTGTGAATAGGTAGAAGTGAAATTAATTGAATGAATGATTTGTTATGAACTATCCTTCCAGCAATAATTTAGAAGTAGGAAGGTTCTGGTTTTCCGTTTTCTGATTTTACTAAAGAAAGTTTGAAATGTTCACCCATATATTCTGCCTTAGAAACATAATCCCAGACTTGGCCATTCTTTTCATCTTCTTTATCACCTTGCCATGTTGTGAGATCACTGACATCTTTAGGTGTATTCATGAAGCAACCTATAGCTGAAACACATTAGGAGTTTCTTTGATTGTTATTATGTAATTAGAAATAGAAATTGTCCAGTTTATTATTGTTACTCACTTTCCCTGCTGTATCCCATTTATATCAGTCTACCATATAATGCTAAGAGGTAAAACTTTATCTAAAAGCAAAATTTTGAAGCAGTAGTCTAATGCAGATTTCTCCCTGGTATCTGAAGTAATTCTACCTCTGAAAGATCATAATATTAACAGCTGACTAACAGTTTTAGAAAAGAGAAATGAAGCACTCTCCATCTTTTTCACTCTGTCTTTAGTGCTTAGCATAAATTTTCCATTTCCACAATGTAATGCATTGTGGTTTTGCCTCAGAAAGCAATTGTTCAGTCTTTATTAATGAACACTTTTATCTAGACTTAATAAATTTGTCAAAACTGCAACGCATTCTGACTTGACTAGATTGAAAGTGAATGCCATGTGCCTCCCACACGTGCTCTGTTCTGAATACGAAGATACTTTCATTGTATGATCTTGGTTTTTTGCATGTGAAATATGTCCAAAACATAAAACGAAGTCCTATTTTCTTATACTTCTGTAAGTTATCTGTAAAGATATCACCTTAACAATGATATTAAGTACAATTGTGACACCTGATAGCTTTTCACTTTACCCCCAAGTTCTTGCCCCTGTGCAGTGGATAATGCTTGGTAGCTCAAGAAGTCTGAGGAGATTTTGCTACATTTAATGAATTCCTCCATCCCTGGCGTTTTCATACAATATGCAGGCCAGAGGAAGCATTTTCAGAAGTAGCTGTTGGCCTCTTTGCTCTGAAATCACTAGAAATTTTACTTTCCTCTCTGAGTCAGGCTAAAGTGAATTCTTTTGAAAATCCCATTCTACTTGTCTATACTGGAAAAAACATTGTGGCCTACAAAGATAAAAGCTTTCTCAGAGAAACACTGGCATCTTGATATCACACTTGGGGAATTCTTATTAGCACTTTATTATACGGCTTTGGAGAGCAAAACCACGTTCCTTTGCTGTGTCTGCCAAACTATCTGAGGAATCCTTGAGCAGCATAGAATAAATATCCTTAGGCCTTTTGAAAAGATCAGAGGTACCATGACTGAGATTTGAGACTGCAGTTTCCTAGACCTTGATTATTGAAGCTCAAATTGTCACTATCTAAACTAAAAGCTTCCTCCTTCTGTAAGAACAGTTTTGATTTGTTATAATAATGCTATGGAACAGTTTATTAAGGAACAATTAAACATCCTCTTCCCCTGCCCCCCTCCTCCCAG
The DNA here is from genome assembly GCA_013400035.1 of Rynchops niger. Classification (NCBI taxonomy): domain Eukaryota; kingdom Metazoa; phylum Chordata; class Aves; order Charadriiformes; family Laridae; genus Rynchops; species Rynchops niger. Next base: position 49,288 of record VXBH01004065.1, read on the forward strand.
GATCCTTTGAATTATAGCTGCCCTAACTAATTGCAGCAAGCTTGAGCTTATAGTTAGAACATGATCTAAGGGGAGGAAAACCTTTTAACTACACTTCCAACCAAATTCCCTTCCTCACAGTCTAAAATACTTATCTTTATTGACATAAGCAATGCAAAACAAAGATAAATACTAGCATTTGTTAACAATCCATTTATTTTAGCTGCAGCTTCTGACTGAATTGACATTATTCATTTTAGCTATCAACTCCCTTAGACAGTAATGTAGGCTTAGACCAGCGACCATGCTGTGATCTGTATATCTTTTTTTGTGGATGAATTATTCTACTATCACGTGGTAAGAAGAGACAGAGTGCTGAACTAGAAGTAATATGGGTTTCTTTTTCTCTCTCACCTTGGATTTAATTTGGAAAAGGTGAGGGGGGAGAATGTTTTTCTCATTTACTTTTAGAGAAGTACATTAGAATGATCTGTGTAGCTAAGGCAGGCAAACCAGCTGACATGTAGTTTATGATGGATGAAAGAGTCTCATGTCTGCTTTCCCGTGGGTAGTTGTTCAGATGACTTGCCTGTTGCCCAGTTGCTCTCTGGGGAGGAAAGGTGTCACACTGATCTGTGCATGGCCTGGCTGCTGCTTGGTCACTTCACCCCAGTGTTCCCAGATTCCTACACAAAAGATTTGTTGGATAGCTTTTCTCAGCTCTGGGATTTCTGCAAATATGAAGATTTTTTTTCATCGTTTAACTTTGTTCCAATTTGGATTGCTTCGACAGTGCCAAAATACTCTGTCGCCTGAATTAAATGTGCCTTCCCGGCTGTTGTGATCTTGCTGCCTTCATGAAGCTCAAGAGGGACGGGGGAGATGCAGCTCCTGGCCCCAGGACACTGCTGAGAAAGGCAGGAGTTCACATGGTGTGTGCTGCCCCAAGAATCTCGTCTCCCTGCCTGCGGGGCACTCAACCTGGCAGATTTGCCTTGAAGCCATGGATGCCCAATTGTGAGGCATTGCTCCATAAATCCCTATGTGTTTCCCTGTAAGGAACAAGGTAGTTGTCAAAAGTTCATCACTAATGAGGTTTTTCAGTTTAAGTTACTTGAACATACTCTATTAGTGTTTTCTGCAGAGCTTTTCTACAGAATATATTTTGTAGTTGTAATTCTAGTATCATTATCTGCTTTAACAATGCTGCAATAGAGATGTCCATGAAGTTTTCATTTCCTCACTATGTTTCCAAAGAAAACCTTGTCTTTGCTAAACACAAACAAGTCAGTGCATTTGGTTTTGTATTTTGAATTCAAACCAAGTCAGCTCTAATTGCCTTGAGCTTAGTTTCACATCAATTAAATTGATACAGTATTTGTGAACTACATGATGGACAACAGAGACCAACTTTAAATTAGTAAACTACATTTTTTTAAGCAAAGGGGAATTCAGAAATACTGGAGGTAGATAAATGTGGCTTGTGTTTTACTGAGTTAAAAACATTTTGCTGTTTCTGTGCACATCATTCCAAGTCCAATTTTTCCTTTGAGTCTCTAGACAATGTTGCCACGATAGGAGAATGTATCACCAGATAGTGTGTGAACACAGTGGGGGTTCATACTCTTTAAAACTATGGGTGTATCACTAAAAGGCTGATAAATCACTTGAAAGCGGTTCCACCAGCTGTAACCTTGGAACACACCGAATTGTTAATTGCCAAGACTTACTTAAAGGTTCCAAATTTGTAGATTCAAAGCAAAATATACAATAATTTCAAGTCCAAATCTGATATGGAATGTGATTTAACAATACTGTGTATGCATAAACCAGTTCTGCAATGTTTTCTGCTGACTGAGGTAGAACAAAAAGAGCAAAGGCTGGATTTGCCATTATGCATTAGCTTCCAGCTTTGTTAAACATATGACCTTATCTCCAGGATGCTCCAACATCGTCTTATTCCAGATGAAGCTAATGCCACCCCCCCCATCAAATTCCATGATTTTCTGTTAGCAAGGATAAAAACAAAAGCTAGGTTTCAGGTCTGCAGTATCATGAAATGTATTTTCCTGTTTAGGTGCACAACAAAATTTATTTGTAATTAGGGTATCTCATCCTTGTTGTGTCCTGTTGATTCCTATTAAGTGGTAGGATTTCAACATAGGTACCGTGCACTTCCGTTGTGCAGAAGACAGTGTACAAAGAGATCCGCGTTGTGCTTTTCCTGTTGCTGGTATATAAACAGCGCTAGAGCCTCTCTAGACATAGCAAGTCGCCAAACAATTAAACTTTCTATGTCAGTGCTTTGCTATGGTCTTAATTCTTCTTCTTCAGAACTAAATACACAGGTTTGGTGATTATGGTTTCCTGCATGTGAAAAGCTTTGACGTGGAAATATTAAGTCTCTTTCATAGGTGCAATTAACTGACATTGAGAATAGCTGATCTCTGGTTCTCAAAACAAAACATCATTTTTTAAAATGTATGTTAAGATTTTCCAAGAATACTTGTTTGGTTTTCTTGTGAAGAAACAAAGCAGTCTTTGTAAAAAAGGCTGTCTCCTGATTGACTTGTACTGCTGTTTTGCCACCTGGACACCACCACAATCAAAGGCAAAAATGATGGGATAATGCAATAATGATTAGCAGGAATACAGCTGTGAAAACATACAGATTAATTTTACCATATGCAATGCACAGAAAGGAAAAAGTCAATAAACCCTTAAATGTATTTGGAAGTGAAAATGAAAGCCTTATTTTTTTTTAATTACTAAGGGCAAATTCAACACTTGGTCAAGTAACACCAAATTAAGCATGGGTGCAACATGGTGCGTGATAAAATGCATGTTGCTGAATGCTGAGAGGAGTTACCATTGTTCCCAAGGAAACAATAACAGCCAGAAACATTCAGATGCATCAAGTCATCACCTAGTTGTATTAAAGCTCGTTGCTTTAGACAGACACTCTCTTTTGAGGTAGAAAAGATGAGAACAGAAGATAGATGATTTTGTAGTTCCTAAAGAAGTGTTTGTAAACCCTATTTCTGAAGAGTTTGGCTTGTATCTGATGCCAGTTCCAAATTAAATACAAGCAAATGTTTGAGTTTCTTCTTGTGGTCTGTCTCAGGCTTTCATGTCTGGCCACCCACGAGGATGCTTTGTATGGAGGGGTTTTCCTAACCTCCAAACTGGTGTTTGGATGCTGAACTCAGGCTACTCTGTTTTGGAATTCAGTACTGCGTCTGCCAAGTGAGTGCGATAATGCTGTTAAAAAGAACACATCTCTCAATGAAGTTCTTTGCATAGCCCTTAAAGGAATTGTTATCTGTTAAAATAAGCTATCTTGATAGATTTCATTAGGTGCATTAATTGTTATATGTTGGAATGTCATGTAAAATTTACTAGCTAGATGGACTTGCTTGCATGAGAGATTTACTTTGATTGCTAGTTTTTTTTCAGTATTTTTAATATTAATGTTGCCTTCCACTCAAATAATGTGTTGTCACAAAGCATCTAGGGCGTTCAGGGCACTAAAGATCTAAACCCTGCAAATTACAAGGCAATTAATTTTTGAATTATTTGGTAACTTCAATTAGAGTGACTAAATGATGTACATAATTGCTTAATTATATGCAAATATGTATTTGTGAACTAATTACAGAGTATTACATGTGGCAGGTAAATAGTGGAGAGAGGAAGAATCCACGTGAATGAATTTGACTGAAGACATAAAGTAATCTCCCAGATAGAGGGATCCAACTTTGAATTGCTTTCCATTACATTTGGGGGTCAGGATCTCAGTTCATATTGTGAATTTTTCTTTTTCTAAAATTAGTCGACAGGATAGCTACAGGGAGATTGGTGAGCCGCTCTGGTTTTCTGCTTCTTTGCTTTCTAAAGTAATTGTTCTCATGTCTTTCCCCTCCAAAAAGTTCTGTAATTACCTGGATACAGTTAATGAAAAACTTGAGTTTTGGCACTTAAAATGTTTAAAGAACAGGAGCTTTAGCAATTAGTAGCAACAATTTAGAGTTTACTACCCTCATTTTGATCCCTCTTGGCATTATGTAAATAAATTTGTTTTGCAATTACCTATTCTCATGAGAGGCTTTGTCATAAGAGCAAGGGAGCGAGGATGAAAGCCAGATATCTGCTAGGAAGCATTACTGTGTGCTCTGTAGTGGGAATCCTTGGCATCTTTCTTTCCTCTAGCTGGAGTTTCAATTATAGGAAAAATATGTAATAATAAGCTGGCATGCTGTGATGAAGTAGTTGATCATACTAAAGAGGGAATGGTTGATGGTTGATTTTAGGATGCTTAACAATTTTTGTTATCCAGATAAACGTAAAACTAATATCATAAATCATGTTGGGGCCTGCGAGGAGCTCCATGTAATTCTGCCCAAATACGGAGCATCTTCCTGGGAATTTTAAGGTAGGCTGTAGTAGTAACTATCACTTCACCATCATTCCCAGTATGGGAATACAATGTCCAAGGGAGAGAGAGGGACGGAGACTGTGTATGTGAGAGAGAGCGTGAGAATGTGCTCTGCGTTTTCCTCACCTCCCTTTAAGACCACGGATGGGCCCTGACTAATTTTAGAGCATCATGTCTTGCAGAAATATGGTGAGAGTTAAGAAAGTTATCATACAAATAGATAGCGGTAGGCTGGAGCAATCAACACCTCCTTTTGCCCAGAAACCTGCTGATACTCTATGCTGCAGCTTGCATTAAGCATTGCTCCCCAAAAACTTTCTGGGAGGAATCTCAACAGACAAGATTTACATAATCCTCTCATTCTGTGCTGCTTCTGACAGTGCCTCTCGGAGGTGTTTTTATTCCAACCTATTAATTGTGTTGTAACCTACAAGCATATATTTAAAGAACACCTTGTTTCTGCCAAGGATTCAAGGCAGCTGAGCATCTCAACCTGCTGTTCCATGGGAGAATTAAATGGTCAAAGATTACAGAAATACTGGGCAGCTTTTAATGGAGAGGCTCTAAAGGTCTTTTGTGTCTGTCCTAATACAGAGAGAAATTATAATCAGAACACTTTTCAGAATTGGCGTTGAGTTTCCTACTTGGAAAAGCACTTATCTAGCAAAAGCAAATGATTTCTTTACTGCTTCAAACTGTAGACCCTTTTGAAATGTAAATTAGGCAAATGGAGGTCTCAGCGCTGGGGAGAGCTCTGAAGATTCATTTGTTATGATGTTCCTCCCTGCTGTGCCATACCTAAAGTCATACAATGGGGCTGCCTTGCATAGTTCAGCTGTATCAAACAAGGAGGTACCACATTTAAAAGATTAAGCTACAGGGACGTGTGTAGCTGCAGTTTATGGAAAAGCCTGCTCTATCAGCTATAGCATTTAGCTGTTTCTCTTGCCTTTGCTTTTAAGTTACAAATTAATGAGCATACAATGAACCCACCTATTATAGCAAGAGAACTGAAAGAAGTCCAGTTTTTGATGAATGCAGAAATAAATGTGCAGAGAAAGTTCCCAGTGCTCTACCACAGATGAGAGAAGAGAGATAAAAGAAAATGACTGTGAGTGGTATGAGACTACTATCCTGACAGCGCCATTTCTAACGTAAGTCCAAACGTGGTCACATTTCATGACTGGAGACCAGCATCATTAGTGAGCTGATGATAATTTTAAAAACATAAATTCTTTGATTTTAAACCATCAGAAAGTAACAAAAATTATTATTTTCCTTGAGAAGCGGTGGTCCTTTTAACTTCACTCTCATAGTTGCAAATAAGCTAACAATTTTATGAAACAAAATAATGCTTTTTGTGACAGTCATTCTCTTTAGTACAGCAGGACTGAATATATTATTCCTAAATTGAAGAAAGCCTCTGCACTAAACTGGAAAATGACACTGGGAAGTGAAATTTCAATTTGTGAAGATTGTCCTGAGGCTTGAATATGGTAGCGGACACTATGCTGCAGAGATGCATATTTAAATGCATCTCTCTGTACTTTTGAACATTACTGCAATGCACAGCGGGCTGTAGAGAGCAGTGTTCAGGCAGGATAAATCTTCAGTCCATCAGGCAACCTCGTTGGGGATCACACTGCAGAAGTTTGTGCTCTTGCCATTCTCCCTGCTGCTTCAGGAAAGTTTGGGCTGATTTGTGGAAATCTGTCTAATCTTGTGTGACATGGCTTTGTGATGTTAGCATCTGGGAAAATACTGGCTTCAAACACTTTGCCGCAGGAGGAGGAGATTTCCTTGCTAACAGTGGATGGAAGAGGCACTTTTGGTTATTAGTGTTTCGTTAATAAGGCGTCTTTGGTACCTTTTCAATGATCTAATAACTTAATAACAGCACTCACTGTTTTATCAAGGTATTTTTCTTTCACTCACCTCAAGCTAGTGGTGTTGTAGGTTCATTGGTGTGTTAATCCTGCAGAATGGACCATGAAAATTATTGCAGAGAGCTGTGGGAGCGAGTGTGGATTGTTTTGCATGTTTCAAGGATTGCATTTTTCGAGATACCTGCATTACTGGTATCTCATAGATGACAATGCTGGAAGCAACCACTATACTGCAGATTGCCAAAACTGCTGTTTCACTTTTGGCCTCCTTTGTGTTCATCCATGCCTACAGGCTTTTTTTGAAATTTGGAAATGGTAAATTTGATGCAAACACGATATATTTAGAAAGTAGTTAGCCATGTTATCATCATGAAGCTATTCTTGTGCATGCATTTGAGAAGAGGGAATATTTCTCTTCATGAAGGGAACGATATTTAAGTATTTTCAGTGAGGATCTCAAGCACTTTTAGCAGTTACATAGCCAAACTGGGAGCTTGCCACTGGCACCATGTCTGATGTGCAGAAAATGATCCTGAAGTGGCAAAGTATTGTCATGTGATAAGAACAGGACATTACATCAAATGAATTAACTAATTACTTTGGTTGGGTGAAGGGGCCCTGAACTAGCAGTAGATAATTTATTTAACTTTGAGATGGCATGGCAGTGGCTAATATACCTCCGCCTCTAAAAAATGGAATGTTACAAAATAAAGCAAGTTTGGAGGTGAACTTCACAAACATAAATGGCAAGCTTGCGCTTTGGTGTAATACAGCTCCCAGTGCTTTGGCGGTGTTCATGAACACTCGCTCTTCCTTCGAGCACTTAGTTGAAACAACCATTTCTCAGTCTCCTTCCTCCCTGCTGTGAACTGATCCAAGGCTACGAATCTTGCATGGACTATTGGTCCTTCCAGCGCTGGTTTAACCTCCTTTCCTCTTTGCAACTACAAAAAGTAAAAGTACAAGCAACTACAAGTAAAAGACAAGCTTAAAACCTAGTATTTTATTGTTAATGTTATGCCTCTAAAGTTATATCCTTTCATATATATCAGCTTACCTTCTTTGTACCCAATTCTCCGTCACTGTCAGATACCCCCTAACTTTTTACTTTTACAGGTCCTGGATTCTGTCCTTCACAACCACAAATTCTCTTGCATTGGCAGATTTTTGATGACTGAATTATCAAAGAGAGAGAAAGTAAAAGCGAGGAATACTATGTATGACTGAAGTTTCTTAGAATGGCATGATGCCCTGGTTGTTTTATGGTAGGTTGTTTGCCCTGTGACACAAATGGTCTGAAGAACTTTATGAGCCAACTTTGGGTGACTGCAGTTTGGTTTTTGAAGACCATTTGTTAAAGACGCATGAGTACAGAGGAGAATGAGCTTTCTTTTCCTTTTTACCCCTCAAGACTTGATGATCATTATAGTACAGGTGCTTTTAGTTTGGAGCGTGATATCACTGAAGTGCAGGACAGAGGTAGACTAATGGCTCTGAAATATCTATCACTATTCATTACACCCTCTGAAATGATTTTTGGAGGTTTTGCCATAAATCCCTTAATTTTCAAGTTCACAAAGACCCTGAAGCAATGCTCCACTGAAAACTTTTCAAATTCAATGTGTTCTGGATAATACTAAGTGGCTTGCTACCTGTGAGTAGCCCTCTGAGCTCCCTGCTTTCAGTGCAGGGTAGACAGTTCAGTTAGATGCATTGCTGTGTTTTCACAAAATAATCCAGGTGAGTTGTTCTGTTTGTGTCATGTTCATTGGTTCTTAGTTCTGGTTCATTATTTTTTTCTGTCTAGGTAATGATGAAGTATTAATCATAAAAACAGTGAGCCACTGAGAGGAACGCCACTTGCATCTGCAACAAAGGAAAATGCCCAGTGTTCCCCTACATAAAAATTAACAGGGGCTCTTTCTGTTACTGCACAGAAGAAATTGCTACGCAGGCTTGCTTGTGAACAGACATGCCTAAGACACTGTTATTCCTGACCGGAATCTGCCCTGTCAATTAACACTCAGCATGGCAGATACTGCCAGGAACAGAGCTAATGCACTGTGTCATGATTATTGTACTCCTCCGAGCATAAATTGAATGGGGAATGGTTAGTAATTAGCTCAAGCCAAATAGACACTACACTTGTCTTCTTTTGTCATTAAAGTCCAGGCTGATAACAAAAGAAGCTCTGGTAATTAGCACAGAACCATGCAAGAGGCCTGACTGTGCTTCAAGAACTCTTTCACACATGCATTTTTGTTCTAATGAAAATTTGACTTGAGAAAACAATGGGCAATGATAAGATAATTGTACATTAATAAGCAATAATTATTTTAGAAAGAAATTCAATTTAAGGATCCTTTCTCTTAATGGCAAAGAATTATTAATAAAGCAATTATATACAGGTTTATGGATATAGATATGTAATCAAATACATGTATGCATGCAGCCCTTCCCCCGAACTCTCCTGGGTAGAGCCAAACAGAGCTGGTTTTGAATTTTGCTAATGTTCCATGCTCCCAGCAATAAGATTTGCAGAACATGCATTTTGTGCAGTGTTTTAGAGGAAAAGCTACCTTTTGAATTTTTTTTTCTTCATTTTGATTTAAAGAGCGTAGAAAACACCTAAGGAGTTCAGTACAAATGAATATTTGAATTTTTAATATATTTTATACAAATATATGTATATATTTATGTTCTGCTTCCTGAAAAGGTAGGTATTACACTTGTGTTCATTGACTCATAGTTTTGGGAGCTACACAATAAATGTTTCAAACCCTGAAAATATGCATGAAATTTTTTTTTTACAAGTCCTTTCTTCTTTCTGGATCTTGATATTTATTGGGATTTTTTTTTTTTGCAATAACATATAAAGATGCCTGCTTTTCTGGCTTCTCTCTTGGTCCTGTGTAAAGTGAAACTCAAAGGGAACAAAGCTTCTTTTATGAGTGTGGTCCTTTCTATTGAAAGGTGGGCAAATGGAGCTGAATTGTAGCTCCAGAGGACAAGTATTTTGATGGAATTAGTAACAGTTAACAAGTCGAGTGTTTAGCTGATTTCTGTGTAATTCTGAATTAAGGAGTCGTGGCTGGGGGTTCATTTTTACTCAGCTGTCTGTATGCTTTAGTGTATGGTTTTTGATTTAGGATTTAGCTCATGTTTCCTACCTATTTATTCAGTACCTAGTAGGTTTTGGGCTTCACCACAAATCAAACTGGTGTCCTGGTTTCAGCTGAGATAATTTTCCTCCTAGTGGTTACTGTGTTTTCAGATTTGATATGAATGCATAGTTTTAGTTGTTGCTATGTGAAGTTTATATTAGTCAAGGACTTTTTTCAGCTTCACATAGAAGCTGAGAAGGCGCATAGACAGAACAAGGGAATATTCCGTACCATAGACGTCATGCTCGGTAAATAAATGGGGGTTGGCTGGGGGTGTGGAATCCGTGATCTCTGCTCAGCTTGGGCTGGGCAACCAATTCACTGGGCAGTGAGACTGACTCGTGTCTTGTACATTCTTTTACCATTATTATTATTGTTATTTTCCGTGTTCAGTTTTGTTCTATTAAACTGTCTTTATCTCAGCGCATGAAGTTTTCTTTTTTTTTTCCCTTTCTCCTTCATCTCCCTTTTCTCCCTGCCCTTCTTGGTGGGGAAAAGGTGGGTGAGCAACAGGCTGCTTAGTTTAGTTACTGGCTGGGGTTAAACCACGACGACTGGGAAAAAAAGTCTAGACTGTAAGAGCAACACAGAAAACTTGTTTATAGACTGCTTAGTATTTGTTGTCCCCACCAAGGCTTGTAGAAAAAGAGAGACACTGAAATTCATATGAGAATTCTAGATTCCAGTTTGCAAACACTGGTTTTCAACTGTAGCAGCTCTATTTTTTGTGGGGGAATGATTTAGGGTTTTTTAACTTGTATAAGAAAAATTTAGTAAGATCCTTTTCGAGATAATCTGTCCATGCTTCCTGAGGTTGTAACAGAATTGAAAATTGCCCTCCTTGTGCGTTGTAGCTACTGCATCCCAAACTAATGTGAAAGAACTGATGCAAGTTTTAGGAGAAATATTTTTCTTTCTGTGCTTCAAAGTCATTCCAGCTTGCTCCTTCACTCTGATAACAGTGTTTACACTTCAGATAGCAACAACCAATACTAAAAGACACCAAGTGTGCACGTGCAGAGAAAGCAATGCAGCAGTTTATCTATTTTGTCAGCTCTGCTATATTCCTCTCTTTCTTTTTTTCTTCTTTTTTTCATGAAAGTGCTATCTAAGCATGTTTTCCCAGAGAGATCAATAGCTGCTTCATGTGTGTAAACTGATGTGTATGGCTTACAACGAAGATATGACAGAGGAAGGCTCTGGAATTGCTGACATAGACAAATTCATTAAGATAAGAGTCTGTTTATCTAATCTTATTGATGTGTTGCAGTTACAGGATCACCTATTGTTATAGCAATTCATTTCTGTTTCTATTCAGGTGATTTTTATCATTAGTTTTGTCCCTACATAGATGGCTCTAAATAATTTCTCTCAAGATCTAGAGATATTTCAGGTTTTAGAGACAAAATACTTCTCTCAGTTATAACGATAAAGACAAAAATACATAGCCGTAGTCTATTGGCCAATAGTGTGAGGTCTTCAAGAAGAGCACTAGAAGAAAACAGTAGGATGAAAAATGACCTTGGGTGATCCTGTTGGAAGACGAGGTTAAGGACTTTGCAGCTTCAGAGCTGACTGTTGGGGCTGTAATCTCCAGCCTGTTGACTGGCATTCACTCCAAACCAGTAAAGGTGACAAATCGTTGGGATCAAGGGGCCCTCTTGGGGCTCCTGTGAGATGCGCCTGGGATGGCAATTCCCTCTGTGGAGAAGACAGAACCGTCTCCAGGGCTACTGATTTAACTGCTTACATTGGCTAAAGACAAAATATATCCAGGTTGTGACACGCTGCATCCGGCACGGTGCCAGTGCAGAGAAGCCCATAGCTACTTCATGGGGTGCCCCAATGGCAGTTTCAGCTCTTCTAATGCCAACATATCTGGTGCGTTACATAAATAAGCCACTCATCATGTTAGATTCAAGTTACTTTTATTCAAAGGACACTGATGAGTTCAAAAGTACAAATGTTGATAAAATTCTCACGAACCATCCAGGAAAGAAAAAAGATAAGTGTTATCTTCCCATTTTGCAGAAAGTGAAGCTGAGACTTAAAAGAAGGAGCGATTTCCCTGGGGTATCCCTTGCCTGGCCCTGAAGTATCCTTTTTCAAAGCTGCCAGCTTATGATGTATATGTGAATAAAACATTGCAATTAATACTGAGATGGGGAGTGATGCCATTCAATGCATATAATGCTGTCATTGGCATCATGTTCTTTTTAGCTCTAAATTGTATTCTTAAATTTTATTTATCAGTGTGTTTGGAAAGGAAAATTGATAGAGTTCATGTTATCATGTGGAGTCTCGTGTGCATTTTTCAGCCCTGGTTTGAAAGGATTACATTTTCTCCCCTGTGGATGCCATGGCAAGGAGTGAAATGCTTGGAGGAGACAGCTGTTCGGGTGAATGCTGGGTGCTGCCCCCCCTCCCCGCTCTGGCAAACCCCTGCTCTGCTGAAGGTGTAATTGCCTCAATGTTAAAATTGTCCTCATCAGGCCAAGATGGACTGTGGATATGAAACTTCTGGCACAGCTTTTAAGCTGTGATGAGAACTACCTTGCACAGTTGTGCAATTTGCACTCTTAGCTGTTAGACTTTTTTTCTTACTGCTTATGAAACTTTATGAAAAAGTAGGGGTCTTAGATTATATCTTGAGTTTAATATTCTGTTTATACAACAACAGCAAAATATGATGAATGGTTCCAATGCTTTTATTGTGCAGTTAGAACCTACATCAAAAAAAAAAATCTGTTTCTAGTATATCACAGCGAGTAGCTCTTCAGCATAAATGTTTTTATAGTTATCAAGTCACTTTCCAAAATTTTATATGGTAAATAGTTGGCAGTATCCAGAAACCCTCACACGAGATAGGAAAACATAACTGATGTATTCAAACACCTCGGCCAGGCAGCCTGGGTTACCTCTTCACTGCCGTCCTGGTTTGGCCTCGGGCGGCGACAAAGAACCCCGTGCCGCTCGCGCGGGTCCTCCCGATACAGGAAGAATCGGAAGAAAAAAGGCAAAACTCTTGGGTTGAGACAAAGGCAGTTTAACAGAACAGCAAAGGGAACAAGAAAACAGCAACAATAACACGGACAGAGGAATATACAAACACGATTACGGAACCGCCGCTCCCCGACGGGACCCGGGACGCCCCAGCCCGGTCCAAGCGGCGACCTCCTGCCCCCTCCCGCGGCAGCTGCGGGCGGGCAGGGCTCCCGTGGCAGGGAACACCAGGGAGAACTGACCCTGTCCCCGCCGGAACCAGGACAACTGCTTAGATGATACGTATTTGTGTTTAAACATGTACCAATGTTCAGGCATTTTGAATGGAAATAATTGAGTGCTGTTGGAATTTCATAGTACGGGAGAAGGTATTTCTGTGTTTAGCACTTCCACAGTTGTGTTACCTAAAAGCACAGACCACTTTTTTTTTTTTTTTTTTTAATTGCTTGTCCATTGTCAGTTTTGATCAAAATCACTGGAAGCAGTTGTCCAGTACTGTTGTTTTGGGTGGTAGTTGCTTTTCCACAAGGTTTTGTTTGTAATTGTTCATGAAATTGCTTGAGCATCAGGCACTTGGATGCAAGGATAAGAGCTGATATTCCAGATAGCATCCCCTCAGAATTTTATTGCCTGGTCTATTGTTATATCTAGCCTTGCAATGGTCGTGGTTTGGTTTTTTTTTCTTTCTTGCTTGCTTTTTTTGTTCTGATAAGATCTGTCAGATGCTGATTCATCTGATGTGTTGATTCTGATTTAGGTATTGTCTGTGCTCTCCCAGGGAAAACTTTATGGGTATTAATTTGAACAAGATATTAAAGGAATGAGAACACTGTATTGTCAATGAAAGCTGAAATAGTACCTAAGACAAGTAAGCAAGGATTCTTATTTCTAGTGATACATTAAAAAAATGTTTAGCTGGTTATGTTGAACACTTAGGCAGTGAAACTGGTAATACATTAAAGAGTAACTGTTCCGTTAATGACTAGGGTTTTTCGCCGCCTTCCAGGGTAGTCTAGGAAGGGGAGCTTGAATCTGTGTGAAACAGCCAGAATAGCTGATATCTTCAGCTGTATGCTGAGGTATTTTGGCTATTTGCTGTGCTGCAAACAGGAGCGATGAAACCATTCACACACATTGTGGTGGGGTGACCCTGGCTGATGACAGGTGCCCACCAAGCCGGTCTATCACTCCCCTCCTCAGCAGGATGGGCGTGGGGGAGAAAATAAGATGGGAAAACACCCTTGTGGGTCAAGATAAAGGCAGTTTAATAAAAGAAAAAGCTGCACGTGAAAGCAAAGGAAAACAAAAGAATTATTCTCTACTTCCCATCAGCAGGCTATGTCCAGTCACTTCCCAGGAAGCAGGGCTTCAGTGTACATAGTTGTTGCCTCAGAAAACAAACGTTGTAAATAATGAATGTTCCCCCTTCCTTCTCCTTTCTCTTAGCTTTTATTGCTGAGCAAACATCATATGGTATGGAATATCCCTTTAGTTATTTTGGGTCATCTGTCCTGGCTCTATCCTCTCCCAAGGTCTTGCCCACCTGCAGCCTACTGGTGAGGGGTGGAATGTTGGAGAGACAGCGCTGGTGCTGTGCAAGCGCTGCTCAGCAGCAGCCAGAACAGTGGTGTGTTATCAACAACTTTCTAGCTACTGATACAAAGCACAGCACTATGAGGGCTGCTGTGGGGAGAATTAACTCCACCTTGGGCACACCTAATGCGCTTCTATAATGAACTCACTTCTCGGTCCTAAACTGGGCTCTAATCTTGGATTTGGCAATAGCATTAATCTTGAAGTAGTGTGTTGTGGGTTTTTTTTTTCTAATCAGGTGGGAATGCAAACAATAAGAAATGAATAGCTTTAAAACTCTTGTTTATTTGCTACATAATAGGTTCCGCTGGCAGCCCCTGATTCTCTGGGTGTGTAAATCCGTGTGGCCTTACAGGCTTACAAAGAATTCTACCAGGTGACAACTGAGACTGGTAAATAGTAAAAATTTGGAAAGCTCACTACAATTTATCAGGGTAGGTTATGAAAATGTAAAGGGATGCCCTTGGATAGAGCCCTGCTCCCTAGAGATGTCCACTGGAGCGGTGCATAAAGCTTGGTTGAGACTCCTGCTGCTCTGATGGTGGGAGAAGGCGTCTGCATGGCAGACCCACGTGCCTCGGCAAAAATTACCCCGGTCTGCCACTTTGATGTCATAGGTATTTTTATTCTATTGATTTTTCAAGAAATTAGAGAAACTTGCAATTTACTGTGAATTGAGATGACAGCCAATGTTTTCTCCTTTATCACCCTCACATGACCACTTTCCAGACCGTGCAGTTTAGGCATGCATCAGTAGCAGTTGTGATGGTGGAGGCTGTCGCTGGCAGAGATTATATACAACTAACATAGATGTTGGGATGTCTCACATGAATTCTTCGGGGAATGAGTTGAGTTGAAGTTTAAATTTTGACAGGATTGTATTTAAACAAATAAATAGTGACAAAAACTTTTGCATTCCCACAGTGATTCATGATTTGAAACAGAGCCAGCGTATATCAGAGGATCTTACCCTAACACTAGCAGAGAAGACAGGGCATCAAAACTGTTGGCTCCAGAGCAGCAGGAAACTGATTGATTTCCTCTCATCCCTTCACAAACCTGGATTAGAGTAGCTCTACAACAGGCCAATCAACAAGAAATAATGGCACTTCTGACAGCATTGCAACCTTTTATTATCTCCACCTGCACCACTTGACATTCACAACTCCTGCTAGAAAATGTGGGGTAGTGTTCAAAGTATGTGAGTCTGCTGTAGGCTCCAGTATGCTATGCAATTATGGAAGTACTTCCCAAAGCAATTTTTTAATCTTATGGGGCTTTTCACCTGGGGAGGGGAAAGTTAGAACTAAGATTTGGGTGAAAGTTGAGCCTCCTGATGCCATAGGGTTGGAGTTTGGGTCTTCAAAACAGCTGTATGAACATGTGGATATATTTTAATGATGGACTGCTGGTGGTGTTTTCCGTGCCTGGGCTTGGTCAAGCTGAGTGTCCCTGGTGATTCATCATACGAACTAGCAATCTAGTTTAGATTTCTATACAGCAAACTGCTGTGTGGGACTGGACTTGTCTTGACTCAATTTATAGATCTCATTAATATTGCTTACAATTTTTAGAGAGGAAGCCGAGCGTGACCCTTGCACTATCCAGTCCTTAGTGTCTTGTTGCTGGATGTTTGGTTTGTGTGAATGATCCCAGCTCCCTGAAGTTCACTGAAACAATGTTCATTTACAGCTCACGAGCATATTACTTCTTGTCCTTGACAAGGCAAAGGAAAATTCCTAAGACTACTATATTAATCAATAGTTTTACACAATCTTCTCTCATATTTGCTTCAGAATGTGTGCAACATGGTGTGCAATGAGGAAAAACTAAGTTCAACTTCTGTCAGTTATAGAGATACAGAGTCAGACTAACAGCATTACTTTTATTGGAACATCTGTATCAGTACGCCGGAGAGCAAAATCTCTCTGTTGATATGTTGGATCTGAGTGTTAAAATAAAACATCACAATTAAGCTAGAGAAGATGTTGGGTATGAAAGGAAAAGCAGAGGGGAGTCATCCACATTTTTTTTTATGATGTTATAAAGTGCTACAGCCATTTCAGTTTGTACTGAGCAAAAAAGAACTCAGTATAAGTGTTTCACAAACTCTTCTCAGTTTTTATCACTATTATATTAGGAGAAGAAATAAGAAATAAAAAAATAGTTTAATGTAAAAATGGAAGTGAGTAATGTTGAAATTGCTGTTTCAATATTCTTTTTGCTCCTCATTTGTATTATCCAGTCCTCTTTGTGTTACCTGTCTTTCTGGTTACAGCAGAATTTATATCTCCTCAGACTTATTTTAAATACATCTGTTGCCTTATTTAAAGACAAGCCCTTATGTGTAAGAGGCTTTCATCAGTATCAGGCCAGATTTTGCCCTCATTTTATTTGCAGCACAGTCTGAGCAACTCAGCTGAGCTCTCTGAAATGTTCCAAAAGTCCAGCAGTCTGAAACAGCCTCATCTACTGTCTCCTGGTGAAACTTCTGTCAATACTGCTTATTGCAGTGTGCTGACTTGAGGAATTATGGCTAACAAAAACAGCATTTATAAGCAAAGACATTGACTCCTTTCCATTGATACAGGATCGAATTTGGAAGGAAGTAAAACCCTAAGATTATAACGGGGCAGCAGCTCCAAGCTTAAATAACTGAAAGCTTTCCTTAAAATAGAATAAAAAATAATGACATTCATACCTACTAATCACAGGCTTTTGTTCCTAAGCTGATAAAATAATTGAGAACAGCAGTAATAAAAAAATCCACAATTGAAATAATATGAAGAATTAATAGAAAGAGCAATCCATTCCATCACAATGGGAATTTACTGAAGAGTTATCTGAGCTCCAGAGGCTCTCCTTTGTGTAATTTCAAGTGTCTGAATGACAGGCATTGTGAAGAAATTAAAATGAAAACTAAGTAGAAGTCTGTTCAGTTTAGCAGATGGAGGATGCTGGGACTTTGGGAACTGTGTGGTCCTTGGGAGATTTGTTTTTCAACATGGTTTTGCTATGGAACAAAAAGTCCAATTTAAATAACTCTATAGACACACAATTTTAATTTATGAACTACTCTCTGAATTTCTTTAAAAGAATACCACTGAGTTTGCCATGACACTCTTTCATACTGAAAAGAGAATTGTTAATCTGGACAACTAAGTTTCTAGCCTTTAGAGGGCAAGCTTCAAGAACAGTAATTTGATCAAAACATTCTCAGTTCTGTTTATGAATCTGGGAATATGTATCAGCTAAATTGTGTCCGTGCTTTTAATATTAATGGCAACAACAATAAGAACCTGCGTAGACACAGAGGGATCAGCATTTCCAGATCCCCCAAAACATAAAAAAGGGACACAGGTTAGGAGAAGGAATTCAGAACCATCCTCCTCCTCTTCTGCTTTTCCATTATTTCTTATGCAAGAATCTCGTTTTACACTACCAGGGGGGTTAGTAATGGTATGGAGGAAAAGGTGCACTCAGTTTCTAGGGAGTACTACACTTTCTGGTTTTAAATTACTTAACTACTTATAAACAGTATGTTTGATAAAGGCCAGTGAAATCTGCCTAGGAATGTCATCAGTATTTTCCTCAACTTTTGACTAGTGTTACCTAAGTGGAACTTTCAATAGGATTTTTTTGCGCTGAAGTGTGTATAAAATTAAATATGTGGTCTCAGAAAGCTGGTTCACTAATTTAAAAAAATGTGTCTTGTTCAGGTTACCAGCTGTGATTTTGTAGAATGATTGATGTTAGATGTTTAAATTATTTTTTTTTGAAGCTTAGTGAGAAGCCAAAACACTATTACTATGAAATGATCCTGGCTTCTATTAACAGGATCAACAGATTGCTAAGAGCTAATGCAGTAGCAGCACTGTACCTAATAGAGGAACTACCTACTCATTTGATTTTTTTTGATTGCTGGCAGTACATGTGAAATGGACTATCCACTTATTTCTGGCAAATTGAATACAGACCAGTGCCAATATAATAAAACTGAACTGACTGTATCATCCAGACATTCATTTTTCCTGAGGTTTGGAAAGCAAACCCATGACCAGTATTGTTTTTTAAACCCTCTATCCTCAAATGCTGCTCTAGATCCTTCCCTTTCAGCTGCATGTTGATACACCATTCTTTCTGTTAAACGGTCAGCTTGTTCTAACGGCTGCCAGTGCTATTTTGCTTTTGGGGAGTTTTGAACCCAACAGATCCATCTCTCAGTCTATACCAGACTGACCAAATTTTAAATGTGTACTAGCAGTAGGTGGTGGCACAGCATGGGACACAAACTACCTGTACAGGGTTTTTTCCCCACCCATGTGATTCTGACTGGGGAGGAAGCTGCTCTCGAGAGCCATCATTTCAGTCTCTCTACCCAGTCTGTGTTAAAATGGTTGCTAGCACTTTCTTGCCCTTCTACCATATTCAAATAGTTTGCCCAGCCAATAAGGACTTATTCAATTAAATTGATTGAAGTTTATAGTGGAAGCTATGTTGGCACCTGTTATCAAATATAGCTCATCTTCTAAGTATGCAGGTTGCCAGAAAAGGCATTTTGCTGGTTCATTGAATATGAGAAATTTGCAATAGAAAATGCATTGTTGTAGCACTTTTCTTTCAACCCGCAAGTCAAACATTTTTCACAGATTTCAGAGCATGCTTCACATAATATGTGGAAAAACTGCTAATGTAAAACTTGTCTTTCACTGAATCCCTGGGAAAACTTTCAAGTCTTGTGTTAGCATAAGAGGAGTTGTTACCGATACATTTTGGACCATGCTTTATGTAAGATGTATAACAAAGAGTAAATAGGTGTCTGATGTGGCTATTGTGTTTTGTGGAGAGAGGACTGAAAGTGATAATTCTGGGTTTTGTTCATGAGAAACTGAGCAGATGATCTGTGGACTCTGAGCCACACCACCACTTTGATGACAGGGCACTAGATTGGTGACCAAGTCTGATTTTGCAAAATGAAGTAATAGTTTGGTATTATTTATCTTTGCATGAAACTTTGTTTGTCTCTCACAAAGCCTTCCTTGTCATGTAGCTTCAATAAAATGTATGAGTGGGTTCCACCTTAAAGCTCAGGGTTCAAAGTTAATTGCTGTATTCCAGGGAATTATTGCTTCCCTTCTCCACCTCCTCCGTTGGTCAAGCAAGCACAAGGGTTCAAAGGGGAACGGCAATGCTGTGAAGGGGATGAGAGGAGCTCTAATATCAGTCACAGGGCAAGACTTATTTGCCTCCCTCTACCTAAACTCCTCCAACAGTAAACTCATTCATCTGGAGTTTGGTCATACAAGGAGATTGGGCTGTATATCTTCTATGAAAGTTGTAATCTCCTTATCTGTTTGTGTTTGCCTTCCTAATTTAGTTTTCTTTTTCTTTCTTCTTAAAAAAAGAGAATTGCTCTTTTACTGTTAGTTCTCTGGATTAATAGTGCAGAAAAATCACAACATATTGTCTAGGGTATTACATTTTCCTCCTAGAGGCAGGCAGCAGTGTCACGAGCGCAGGGCTGTTACTCTTGCAGAGTCAGTACCTAGAGAAAGGGAAGCCAGGGAGCAGGGAATTTTTACTTAAAACCAAATTGAATAAGTGAATAAAGAAAATCATTAAGGTTTCATCTATAAATACTGTCTAATTTAAATTCACATTGGCATGAAATTTTAAAGATTTATTTCCATAATGTGAAGTAAAAGGTATTTGTTTTAGGGGTGATTAATTCACACACTGCCTTATGGGTAAGGAAAAATTGCAGGATCAGGAAAGTATAAATTAATGGTTGGAGTATGTGTACTAAGTGTGAGAAAAGATTTTAGTCAAGCTTTTTTCTAGTTCCTTCTTCCTATTAGCATAGTGGTTGAGAATTTCCTGATTCATCAGCGTTGAACAGGTACTGGTTTTATTACCAGAGTAAATAAAATTATCATCACTGATTAAACAAAATCACCAACACCAGAAAAAAGATGGACAAGAATAAAGAAACAGAACGAATGTATTACCTGTTTTAGAGTGGGAAACAGAACAACTGTGTTGCTCAATGTTTTTTAGTTTGCAAAGAGAAATATACCTTATTTGAGAAAATAAAATATTTTAAGGTATGATTGTGCTGAAACTTGATAAATACTATGTATAAACAGCTAACGCTCAGGAACCAGAGTCCTTTATCCAGACATCATCCTGCAAATCCATCAGAGCAGCTTCACTGCTCCTGCTGACCAGCAATTGGAGTTTGGGTGAGTTATTAGGGGGACAGCTGTTAATGGCAGATGTCTGGGCAGGGGCAATGCTGTGCAAGCTCATGTTTTGTTTACGAGGCAATCGCTTTTGAGCATTTGGGGGGGTGTGGGACGACTCGTCTTCTGCGGCCTTTTTCTTTGACATGCTGGCCTGTGCCTGGTTCTCTAATAATTTTTAGAAGGTTCAGTGTTCTTAATAATTACTTTAATAAATTAAATGTAAGGGTTTCTTTTAATGTTTTGTTTCTTTCCTATGTTATTAGCAAATTGCCTGATTTCCCTGCTAGATTCTTTAGTGACTAGAACGGAAAGCACATCACAACACTTCTTTCTTTTCCCTTAAAAAAAAAATATATTGGTATTTATGAGGATCATGATATTTCAGATTCTAAAAACATTTGCAGCACGTTGAATATCTGCTGTCCTTTGTCACTCCCTGGATCCAACCTAGACTCAAGGCCTTGTTTCCATGGAGGCAATGCTTGTTATTAAAGATATTTCTTCTACAAACAGACTTGTCAATCCTCACGCCTTTGGTTCAAGCTTTATAGTTTTAAGCCTTACCTGGAGCTTTAATGTTCCATCTTCTTTGATCTTCTGCCAGAAGGCTTTATATTGCAGACTAAGGTTATGATGTTTGCATGTTTTACCTCTCAGTTGATCTGTGAACAGCAAACAAAAATTACATCACATTTCCTTCCTTCACAAAACAGCATTACAAGTTGTTAAACGTGGACAAAGACTGTTTTCATTGCATTGCTCTTATTATTGTCACGTTTTTCAAAGTATGAATATCTATTGGCAAATACCTTAAGTTACAGCTAGGCTTCTCCCTTGCTCTCCCTCAAGACAAACCAGAGTTGTGGGAAGTTTGAACTGGGAATATGTTTCTCTGTGAACTGCTTTCCCCAAGAATAGTGTTGACTTGTTAATACACTTTCTTTCAGTAAAGGTTTAACATTTCTGCAGTTTGGATAAAGTACTACAATGTGAATTTTTAGGCTAGAAGACCCTATCTGATTATCGAGTCACCTGCTAGCATATTATTTCACCCATTTTATCCTTCGAGTTACCAGAATCATATACATCAATTTTGTTGCCAGAATCTTGGAATTCCAACAGACTTTAAGGTTTTGACAGATGAGAATCTGCCGTTGCTAGTGATAAACTGTTACAGTGGCTAATTATCTCTCTGTGCTTATTTTAGCTTTCCCTCATTCACCACGCTTCTTTCTTTTTCTGCATTAATAGAGGCCTTACACTGTGGGTTTTCTTCCTGCAAATGTGCTTATATATCCTGTTCTGGGCACCATTCAGTCTTTTCTGATAAACTAAACAGGTTGAACTTTTTAAGCCTCTTACTGTAAAGCTTTTTTAATACCCTAGAATCATTACTGTTGTTCTTCGCGTATTCTTTTCTATAATTGTACCCATCACAATCAAGTGAATTGTGCAGCAAAGGTTTTTTTTCAGATAAACGCTCTTTTCCTTCTCAGAATTTTCTGAACTTTTCCTTATGGAACCTCAATAAGTCTTTGATAATAGCTTAAAAAATTTTAATCACGATTTTTCTTGCTGCAGCACAACTGGATGGTGCTTAAATACAAGGAGGACTATCAAATTTTTCATTGAAAGAGAAAAATCTACCTCTAAAATTAATAGCCATTTTGAAATTGAAATGTAAAACTAATAGACATTTTGAAAACAAAGTTTAGAATGAAAAGAATTATCAGAAAAAACATATAAGGAAGTAGGTATGTATGCAATTACTCTCTTAAGTAATTGGAAGCAACTGTTCTCTCTTCACTGCACCTAATACACAGGGTATAGAGAACTTGGATTGCAATAAGGTTAAGTTAGGATACATTTAAGAAAACTTTCTAATAATAAATACACTTAAGTACTAGAATGAATTTCCAGTGGAGATTGTGGAATTTCCTTTGTTGGAGGACTTACACATTTGCCAGAAATGGTTAAGTATAGTTGATCGTGGTTTGGATTTGGGGGATGAGGGAGCAGGTGGCATTGAAGATACTTTTAGTGTTTCTTTCAAAATTTTTTTGACAATAGATATTTCAGCAGAATTCCGTGAATCTGTGATCCTATCAAAGTCAATGTCTTCCATTGAATTCACTGAGTGGGAAGTTGAAACTTGAAACTAGCAAACAATCTGGTGACCTGAAGTTACTCAGATGCTCTTACCCCCTGAACATTCAAAGGTAGTGGATTGCGATTTCCTCTTTCCCTAAATCATCTGAAGCTGTTTTGTATGGAGGGATTAGGAGGAAGACCAAGGTACCTGCCAGTCCTATTTTTAATTCTAAGGTTTTAAAATTTGATTCTGAGCAGTCCCATTAAAAATGGCCATGCATACAAAGAATAACCTCCAGTAAGGAATGCTATAGATTAGCAAAGCCCTGGAACGTCTTTTTGCGTTTTTGCAGATTCTACTCAGAAGTATTATTAGGTGTTTCCCTTGCCACACTATATCTGTATCTCCTCTCAGCCTCAAGTTCCTTACACCCAGTTTAAGACGCTTTCTTTGCCTCCTAAGAACAGCAAAATAGATCCTTTTGCAGTCAGATAACCTTAATTCTTTCAGTTAGTAGGAAGACAGTGTTCTAATAAAAAGAAGCACTTCAGAGCCACCCAGTATCATTAAGGTGACCAAGAGAAGAAAGTTTTGGGCAGAGTAAGTGAGGAAAGCTTACTGGCAGGAATAGGAAGCTCCTTCTGTGAGCCTGAGTCATTGATAGATGTAGCAGAAAAGGTCTTTTGGATCAAGTGTCTCTGAGTTGTGTGAGTCCTTTGAGGCCTTTCTTATGGTTTGCTCTGTTGAATAATCGTTGGCACTATGTATTGGCTTCTGAACCATTTTTTTTTCAGAGTGAGCTTTACTGGGTAAACCTGAGGTTTCTTATGTAACTGTGAAAGCTTCTCTGTGCTTCAGTTTCCTTTCACTTCCAAAATTAGAGTGCTATTTGCCTGCCTCAAAGTATCTGTGTAGCAAATCAAGATTATTTTAATAAAGTTACCTTAATACATGATGTATCCAACCAGCATAATGGCAAAGGTGTGAAACTGTGCCTACAGAAGGTTTGGGGGCTGACTTTCTAAAACTGTTAAAGTGACACATACAAGAAGCGTCATGTTTTTGCTTTGCAAATACAGCCTCAAGGTGATATAAGGATTAAAAAAAGTAGCGTCTGTGAAGTTCTTAGGATTCTTACAGGTTTGGCTTTGCAAGTGAAAAGCAGAGTTGTTATTTCTTCAGGATAATAATTAGTATATAACTAGCTAACTACATACTAGTATATAACCAGTAGTAAGAAGATAATTAGTCCTGTTTTTTGAGGAAGAGGAACTTACCAAGGTAAGTTCACATCAGGATACTCAGCTTCAGACAGCCTGTTATAATCAGATTTTGGATAGACTTAAGAACACAGGGAAGTTCAGTCCATAGCAGGATTTCTAGAAGGCTCCAGGCACGTTCCCTGAGTCGGATTAGGTGATTTTAGACTTGACTCTAACCTTAGAGAAAGGGGACATGCAGTTCAGTTGTGGCTTCAGAACAAGTTACTGCCTGTTAGCTCAACCATCCTGATTGTCTTTATAAATGATATTTCACCTGTTGTGAGATAAAATATGTCATATCAACCCTCAATTTTAGAGTCTTAAACAAAAATATTTTGCCTAACATCTAGGCGGGTTAGGAACTTAGACATAGTTATAATGACTCTGCTGCTAAATGCTATCTTGATTACATTCGGTTGTGCATCCTTGGAAAATAATGATGCCATTACACACCATTTATACTGATTACATATACTGAGAAAATGGTCTCCAAATATTCTCTGATACCATTTATTCAAATAGATTGTGAATGACAGTATTCCTTTCTCTAGCTGTTATTACTCCATGTCGTCTGTATAGATGAAGATAAAGCTATTTACCAAGTGACCAAGTGAATTCACAAGTTTATTCTTCTGATAGAAATATGACCTCATGATCTAGTAGCAATAATCTTGACTCATAGATTAAGAAAAGTATCTTTAAAGAAATGAGAAAGGTAAAGACCCACATCCCACTGCAGTTCTGTTACCTCTGAAAACTTCAGCCTGGATATGTTACCTGCAATTTAACATGTTGATCCAAAGCTATGAGTTCTTGTGTTTGAGACATTTTTTCATGGTCAGAATCAGTTTGGTGCTCTCTCTCTCTCTTTTTTTTTTTTTTTTTAAATGCCTTTTTATTTCATCCAAATAGTCTACTTCTCTGAAGTAAGCAAGACTTTTTTCTTTCCTCATTTCCTAGATCTGAGTTAGATTCTCTGCTTTGTCTTTGTTCTTTTATAAACATTGCTTACTAGAAGCTGATATTGAAGATTCAGTGATTGGATCTAAACTTTTGAAAAATAATTTGCAAAACCAGGACATAAACATCAGTCCCTTTTCCTTTTCTGATGTTGCTTGCCCGTGAGATACTGCCTAGGCTGCTATTCCTATTGATCTTGATGGACAGATTGGCTACCCTTGTGAGGATTAAGGATTTGGACCTGTGAAAAGGTAGCGAATCATTTCAAGGTTATCCTTTTCCCAACCGCCATTAAAGCTATTCAGTATTTAAAGAAATTCTATAGGCATTGATTGTCCTTTTAAGCATCAAAACATTTTATCCAATAAATACGAGTCACATTTTTTAGACAGTTCAGTTGTTGCAAAAGGCCAAATAATTCAAATATATCTCTTTTCTTCTGTTTTTCTGCTTGCAAAAAATAATTGCTTTAATTTTGTTTTACCTTTAGTTTATGACAGGACAACTGCAAATGGTTTTACAGTATTCAGAGAAGAATATGGACTAACTGGTAGGTTCTGAGGGGCTGCATCTGTGAAAATCTGTATATAAACACTGCACCATAAAGACAAAGACAACAGAGTGAATAAATCTTGTATAAAAATCATTTCTAGGTGTAGATAAAGATGTAAAATTTCTAAATATTTCCCACTGTAGAATAATCCAGGCCATCTGCCTATGTTTAAAGATAATATTTTAGAGGTGTAGAAACAGGGATATATGATTAAATTTGCACAGGATCTCCTTGAGAAAAATAATTTAACATATTCGTAAGAGCTTAATATGGGATTTAATTGCCCCCCTTTTTTCTTTTTGGGAATTCCACAAGTCAGGAAGAAATAGCTTCTGACCTAGACTTTCTCTCTTCAAAATTTGCAATATACAAAACTGAGAAGAAAGGGAAATATAGTTGAATTTGTAGGTAGTTTGTGTGAGATTTTTCATTTTAGTAGTCTATAACATTGATCTCAAAAAAACAAAACTGGCAAAACAGAGAACAAACAGCTTGAGGAACCCCTTCCACTGGCACTAGTAATTCAGTACCTAGACTTAATTATAAACTTACTTTGATACAGTACAGGGGTCTATAACTGAGTCCTGAATCCTATTAGCTGTCCTCGTTTCATGGATATTCTCGACATTTACAATATTCTTGGCCTCATGTGGATCTCAAATGAGTTCAATAAATAGCATTTATGCACAAAAATTCATATATAATTAAAAAAAACCCCACCTGCTTGGACATGTTTAGTATAATATTAGGAGGGGGGAACATTTATCTATGTTTTCAGACTGACGGATGAGGAAATTTTGCCAGGTTTTAAGGTGATTCTGAATTTACTACATCAGTTGAGTTGAAAACAGGCCTATGAGCATCTCTAATAACACGGAAAATTTCATGTCTCTGCATTTAGTGGTCTGGATTGTAAAGGAAAATGATTCATTCAAATGTTCCATAGACTCAGCAAGGTGAAACAAGTGTTCACATGTTCATACTGGACTCTTTCTTTTTTCAAACAAAATAAACCCAGAAAAGGGGTTGTAGGCTCTGATTCGGCAGGCAGTACTTGTTTGTGAAAGAACTAGTACTTGCTGGGTAACAGGAGAAAGAATTTCTGTGATGTACAAAGAAGGAAGCAAAATACTACTTAAAAATAACTCTTATATGACTTGGGAATTGCTACTTGGTTCTGGATGTCCTCCCACAGAGTAATTCAACAGAAAAGAAGTATGGGGATAGGGAAGGGTGATGGTGACTGTTAGAATTTTAGAAAGACTTTCATGAGAGGAAGACACTGAAAAGAGTGGGGGTTTAAGCTGTGGAGAGGGCTTCAGAAGCTCTTCAAAATAAGCTCTTCATAGCTAACAATCTAGCTTCACTGCTTTTTCAAAATGAGAAAGCCATTTAGGTTTTTTTATGAGAACTAAAGTATATTGTAGAAATTGAATGATAATACTTTGAAAAGCCATAACAACATTTTTAACATTTCATTCTGGGTAGACTTGTAAAATAATTGTTGATGTCAGAATACATTATTAACCCTTTCTTGTATGACCTCTACTGAAATAACAGACTACAGGAGTTTCAGTAAATGGTGCTTGTAGCCCAGTAACATCTCATTCAATTTCTGAACCTCTGCTCATTCTGAAAAATTTAATCTGAATTTAAAAAGCTGAACTGATGATGAATCTATGCTGCCTTGAGTAAGTGGTCCAGTTCCTTCATTTCTTGGTTTAGCTAAATATGTTCTGGACTAGAATTTGTTTTGGTCTTTCTCAAAGTATAGGCTGTTTTACAATGAAAAATAATTACTGTAGCACTTTTTCTAAGGTCTGTGAATTCAATGTATTTTTAAACGTGGAAACTAGAGCTGAATGCCACAATCCACCAAAAGTCTCATTAACACCCTGGTATAGAGAGAACACTCTCCTGACCTCCAATCTGTATTTCTATGTTTAGTTTTTGAGCTCCATGTTAAGTCAGGAGCTTATCTTGTGTAGTTTTTTCTCTGCTGTCGTCGTGAAATACTTTTAAATACCACTGATTTCTATGAGAAGGTTTTTGTTTGGTTTTTTTTTTTTTTTTAAGCATCACCTCTGCTCTTTGTTTCTGTGTATACAGTTCTTTATCTAACTACTTTAAAATAACACTAATTAGAATAAATACCTTCTTGCTAGAGTATTCTATGGAGACTAGGGCTTAAATGCAGTAAAAACCAGCTTATACATTTCCATGGACATTCACAGTTAAATGAGCAAGGACAAAATATATAAAACTCAAGAATTCTTATGTCTTTAGCATAACACAAATGATAACTGACAAAGACTGGTAAAAAATGGAACAGTGCAGGAGTCGGGGTAAGGGTAAATGGATTTGAAGTATTGTCTGAAATCTCTAATTCTAAACTTCAAAATGTGTCCTACTTGTTATGCTGAAATGTGTTGAGTCAGAACCCCTTTGTTAGGGCTTGCCTGTTGGGTTGGTTTTTTTTTTTTTATTCTTTGTTTTGCTTTGTTTCCCCTTACCAAGTTTCAGTTCCTGCCATTAGTTGTTACGGAAGTGTCAGAGGGTTACATTTTATACAGTGTTTTCTAACCTCAGGGACCACCTGGATGGAGAATATCTAGATATCCCTCCCCCAGCTATCAAACATACATACCTCATGGAAAAAAACAATTAAAAACCACTGATTGTATAACTAAAACACAATATGGGAAGTTTTTATATTTTAAAATGCAAATTACGTATAGTTTTCATAATCTGCAAGTATCCTGCAAAGTTCTGCCAAGCGAATGAACATGGAGGAAAGGGAAAATCTAAGTCACAGGACTAGTCATAAAAGGCACACTGGGTTATCTACCTGATCTCTTACAAGTGCAAGATAGGTTCCTGTTGCCTACTTTTGACAAGTGGCAAGCATGGGCTATCAGCTAAGTGGTTCGAGTTCCTTCAGAGAGGGACTGTGTCCTGAAAGTTTGGTAATATTTACTCCCAGTATGGCAAGAAGCATATGTTTTGAAGTGAATGCACATGAATGACAGCAAAGTCTGGTAGGCACACATCTCAGGAGAGAGCTTGGATGGATGTCATGTGGGAAACGTCTCGTTCCTAAGGATTACGTTCACCACTATGACCTGTCCTTTGTATCACAGTAAGGACATACTATATTTACTTGCTGGTAAGAAAGGTATTTAGATAACTGTGCAGCTTTGAAATTCAAACCGCACCATTGGAAGGATTAAAATTTCTGTCTTGGAATAAAACTAGATAAGGACTGTAGGAAGAGCAATTTCATCACTAATGACTTGCTTTAATTGAGTAAACATTAAAACTCTTGCGCTCCTACCCCACTTGGGTGCTGTAAAGATGTTTCTGGTTACTTCTGCTTTTTGCAAGATTAAAAAATATATTTGTCAATATACATTCTATTGAAAAATTATCCCATTTACATTTTAATTGTTTATGTGAAAAGAAGTGCTTTTATATCACAAAATAAATATGAACACAAATGTATCTTTTCTCCTAAAGGAACGTATTTGACAAAGCTTAGAAATGGTTCTGCTTTCAACAAAAATATGCATATTATATGTTTTTAACCCATTCTAAAATAGAAATTCTGTTCCCATTGAGTCAACTGTAAGGTTCTCAGAAGTTTAATTTTTCTTAGGAAATAGCAATGGAATTGGAACATGCTCAGCTGGAAGACAGAAACTGCTCCACAAGGCAGCTCACATTTCTGTATGACTTTTTGCAAGCTCACTCGATTGGATACACTTCTTGCCATGCCTTGGATGTGGAATACTCAGAAGCTTACTTCAATGTCACTGCTTCCTTTGAAAATACCACTCATGCTAAAATACCTGCCTGACACTGGTTCTCTAGAGGTTCTAATTTATGGCATAAAATATCATTATTTTTAACATAGCAGAAAGAGCCCTTAGATTTTTTTTTTTTTATATCATACTAAGCATTTACAGCCGAGTGAGTACCTTCAAGCATTTCCATTTTATCCCCTAATTTTTCCCATTCGTAGAGCATAAGTGTCCAATTTAACATCAAATTTCTCTTCCATGGGTTTTATAGCACTTAGTTTGGTACTTAGGGAAATTTCATAGGTAGAACCAATCTCTGTCAGCTTCCCCAAGGTGGAAATTACAGGGCGTGGGAGAGAATATGGAGCTACTGAGGGAGAACTCCCTGGAGTGATCTCCCTATCTTCCTCTCCAAAGCATATTAACAATAATTTCTGAAGTGCCACAGCTATATTTGGAGGGTTTTTTTTTTCTGACAAATACAAGAGAAGATGATAAAATCTTCTGCAAAATCTCCTAAACTAAAAGCTTTGCCCTCCAAAATCTTGCCACTCGATGTGTCAGCTGGGTTTGCAATTATGAGCAACTCCAGTGAAGATAATAAGATGCCACTATGTCCAATAGTGTTCACAGCAGTGGAGTTCAGATTACAAAATTACACTATTGAAGAAGAACAGACCTTTTCCACAGCTGTGAAATTATTAACTCTGAGAAAACGGCAGAATTAATTTTTTTTATTATTTCCCAGATTTTAAATTAATACCATCACTGTTGATTAAACTCAATGTCACATGAATTCTGCAGAAAATGGTCTCAGATTCTATGGTTGCTGGTTTCTGTGGCAACATAATTCATATCAAAAGAGCTTAATTTTATTGTGAAAGTTAGTGATGCTTTTAGCACCATAACCCTTGGCAGTTTGTTTTGAAATTACCTTTTATCCTTTTTCTACAGTACAGTGTGGTGCAGAATTTTTTCCTTTAACAAAACATAAATGCTTGAGAGAAATTACTAATAAAAAGTTTGAGTTGATGGATTATCACCACTAGTAAAACATTGGATGTATGTTAATCAGCTGTCATTGCCTGTAACCTTGAGAATATAGTGGGGATAATGTTCACTGTTAGATCTTTAGTTCTTTTGAAATGAGCTGGGTGTTGTTCACAAATACAAAACATAAAACAAACTCCCTCCCCCAGCTATCAAACATACATATATATATAGATAGATAGAGCTGTATATCCTTCAAGTACTAGGTGATATTTATATTTTGTTTGTTTTGAAACTGTAAGTATCTTAACTAACAGCCGCTGCCAAAAGGGAATTACTTGTTCCTCATACAGTTTCTCTTTAACTTCATTGGGCAAGTCCAAGTAACAAGGAATGAACTCCGAGAAATGTGAAGGTTTCTGTTCACCATACTGGGGACAAGTTCTTCCCCTGCAGTTTTTGATGGATATTTCTAAATGTGTCACTTCCTGACAGTAGGTGAATGAAAGTAGTGTCATATATGTTTCCTGAAGATAATGGTAAAATTCTGTAAAAGTTGGTGTTTGCTCTCTACTTCTAAGCAAAGTTTGCATGACTTTGGATTCACGCTTATTTTACACAACCATAATTTTGTTCAATTAGGCCTGTCAATCCACCCCTGTCATTTTTTGCGGGAGCAGTTACTACTCTTATTTGTTTGTCTTTGATTTCTTTGAAGTCCTCTCCCACCTACCTGAACTACATCTAGTGTGCTGAGCTCCAGTCTAACTGAGCCATTCAGTTCTCCTTCCTCTGACTGTGCTGAGGAGGGCTATGCTGGGAAACTATGAATAACTTTATGGGGTTTTTTATTAACTTGTTTTCATATATTAATGCGCAATGGGAAAGTGTGACCTGTGTTACTAAATGAGTGAGATTGACAATAAAATGCAAAGTAAAGGACTTGTAAATAACTTATACTCCTCTTGCTTGGACAAATACTGGGCAGTGTTGCATCTGAGTTGTCCCTTTGAAGGAAGTGTTTAAGACTCTTCTAATCTGAACAGAAAAAGATCAGTCTGAGCTCCTCTCTGGGTAAGATCCACATTGCAGATTACGTTGCAATCAATCTGAACTGAGATTTCTTCAGTAGACATTTGATGCAAACTATATAATCACCCTTATACATTGCACAATTGGAAGTATGAACTAGTTGTCTGCCTCTTCTGTGAGATCAAGTATGAGGAAGCAGCTGTCAGAAATTGCTGATGAGGTGCACTGGTAGAGCTGTGTGGATAGTTTTACCACCTTTTGTCTATGCAAAGCCCAGTGGAAGCTGAGTTATCATTATGCTAAATTGTAGACGAATTTTTATATAATTGTATATTCAAACCTGTCAAATATAACTTAAATGATATAAGACAGGCCCATAGCTGGTTTCTGCTTCATACTACCTCACTGTTGTGGCCATTCAGTGAAAACATGACCTCTTGCCACAAGCGCCGTTACCAAGTCTCATTATGCCCTCAAAGAAGGGCCATAAGAATGTGTTTTCTCCAGTTGCAGCCTGATGCAGAAGTTGCTACATGAAAAGAATGAGGTCAACAATTTCTGGCTCAAATTTGCCCTGGCTTTGGTCTGCTTCGCTAGATCAGTGACAAAAAAGAGGCTGATTTAGCAAAATATTTAAGGCCATGTCTAACTTCAAGCACCTAATTTAAACTGACACATAATTTAAATCAATGGGGTGGTTCACGTGCCCAAATACATAATGCAGCATTAGGGTCCGTGTAAATAGGACTCAATCCAATATCCTTCAGGTCCAAGGTATCATAGTTCTTCTTTAGTGGTAGAAAGATTCTAAGTACTGGTATACTAAGTTTCTGTGGAAAACATTCTTAAAAGCCTTCTTAACAGTGTTTGACAGAAGAAAGTAAGGCAGAAAACTAGTATAACAATATTCTTGTATTCTGGTAAGCTGGTAGTACAGAAGCACAAGCCCTACTGATGTTTGCTATTGATCAGACTGTTTGTAGACAGCTCTTCCTATTTTTCGCTTTCCATTTCTTCCTTACTCTTGTGAAATATTAATAGTGATCTTCTTTACTACATCAAAATACAGAAACAAAGTGTAAATTGTCATCGTTACAATTTTTTTTAACATGGCATTACGGAAGAATCAGATTAGTTTAAGGAACACATAATTCATTGTCTGGATGATAGCCACATTGCTGGATACTGACAAAATTCTATATTATCTTTTTTTCTACCTAATTGGGGTTTCTATGCCCTTTTCATGAAAGAATATCCTATTCATAAATCTAGTACATCCAGGACTTAAGTTACGTTGCTTTTATTATTATTGTATCACTGTTTCAGTAGTTCAGTTTTAGAACTGCAGACATAACTGTCAAGGAGATTTAAAACTGCCTGTTATCCCAGCGTTTTATAGCTCAGACTGCACTACAGTTCCTTTAAAGACTTAACACTTATCCTGTGACTTCAGTTTAAAAATACAATTTGCGTCTTTCTGTCGATAAGAGCTCTTGGTACCATGAGATACTGGAATAATCTGTTGCCCACAACACTTTTTTACTTATTTTGGATAGAATTCTGAGTTTCCAACAACAGTGATTTGCTGCTAAAATTCATTATCAAAATGCACTTCTCACCCCCATGCACATCTTTCCTGCCCACTCTGGCTCATATCACTGCCGTTCTTTTCCATATTCTACTTTGTGTCTCAACAAATAAACATGGAGAAAAAGCATTCTGGAACCTGAATGCAGTAAGTTCGCTGATGATACCAAACTGGGTGGGGTGGCTGACACCCCAGAGGGCCGTGCTGCCATCCAGTGTGACCTAGACAGGCTGGAGAGCTGGGCAGAGAAGAACCTAATGAGGTTCAACAAGGACAAGCATAGGGTCCTGCACCTGGTGAGGAAGAATGTCAGGCACCATTATAGGTTAGGGGTCGACCTGCTGGAAAGCAGCTCTGAAGAAAAGGATCTGAGGGTCTTG
>VXBH01004065.1:82512-141687 GCA_013400035.1 Rynchops niger
TAGAGGTCCCTTCCAACTTCGAAAAATTCCGTGATTCCGTGAAAAGTTACACAAGAAAACAGGTTATTTCCTTTCCCCCTTTTTTAAGGGTTTCTAGAGAGAATAATGGAACCAAAACCAGAATTCTGCTTTGTCAGGTATCATCTATCGCTGTCTTCATTTTTTTACCAATATCCTGCACTTCCCCGAGTACTTTATTTCTCCGATTATTTTTTTTCTTTCTACCTACCTACAAATAGCCAAACTGATTCATACCCTTCTTTCTTGTCACTGTTACTTATCTGAAAAATCGCATGTTTCCTACTACTCTGCCTATTCCCTCTCACAAATGAAATATCCATGTGGCTTATCCTTTGTACCTTGAAAAATATTTACTGCTCAATGCTCTCCTTAATATGTAGTTCACCTGCTGTTTTTCCTGATGCAATCTTTCTTTGGTAAATCTCTCACTAAATAGGTTACCAGTTCAACATTTCATTAGTGAATACATATGCGGGAGTGTGTGTGCGTGTTGTCAAGCTCTGTGAAGATCAAGGAAGGAAAAAAAGAGGTGAAATAGGCACCTCTTTATGTTTCTGTAAATTACTATTTTAACTAGTCATATGTGTGTATAGTAAATGTATACATGTCTATAAAATAACACAGAATTGCAATTATAGCACAAGAAGTAGTTGTTACAAAAGAGAACACAGTTTTGTTATGAATAATGGAATTAATGAGGCCTGGCTTCCTATGGATTTATGTCCTTTGTCTCCTAAATCCTCTCCTCTTATGCACTACTCCTAGTTCCTTCCCAAGTGTCCTGTGATGATCCCACTGGTAAGAAATAGCACTTTCTGCAGTTAACATGCAACTGCCAAAGAGAAGTATATAATGGCTGAATCCTGTCTGTCTTGCCCTCTGTTAGGGCACTAATTTGTATCTTTCCTGCACAGCTGCTGATTTCCAGAATGTGTGCAGGAGCTTCAGACTTTCATCTGTCTTTCAAATTTGTCCTCAGCTGGCCAGCTTTTACTGTGGGAAAGGAAAGTTAACAGACATGTAGCATTATTAAAGATGTCTCGCTCGTTAAGTACCAAACTAAAAATGACCTCAAATTAAAATATGCAGTTTGTGTGGAATAAAATATTTTGGAACATCAGTTATTATTCCAAAAGAGTCTTTTACTCTTGTTATAAAAATTACTGATTTTATTGAATAAATAAAGTGCTATGGTAGTAAAAGGATGTACAACTCCAAGAATTTGAATCCACGTATGTTATTTTATTAATGTCTGAGCATCAAATACAAAACAACCATCTCATTGATGTGCATCACGGAAATATCAGAATTCACAGCTGCTAAACATACACTTTAGGCAGAACAACACTTGCCTTTATCAATACTAGGCCAGTGAAAGCCAAGTTTTTCCATAGGGGGAGGTCTGAAATTAATGTAGTTCTTCTGTACACCTATATCAGACTAATGTTTTTCTTTAATAAAATGTTTGGAAAATGCCAGCCTAGTATTGTTAAAGGCTGAGTCTTTAAATAGAATTGAAAAAGAGTCAAGAAATGCATAACAGTCCCTCCAAAATATGTGCCCAGCGGCCTAAAGGTTACAGAATGTCATCTTTCCAGTTGAATCAGTAAGTGTGATGGTTTGTGTGTGCCAAGTAGCTGGATGACAGAATATAAATATTGTATAACAAAATATTGCTCTCTGAAGAACCCAGGCAGACATAGTCTAGAAATGGAACTCTTAAGGAAGCATAAAAGTTCACTGGCTGAATATTTGCCTCTATTTGCTATTTCAAATAAATAACATTAAATTGTAAGCCCTCAATCCATATAAAAATAGCCTTGAAATGGTAAAAGGACCTTGCAACGTTAATGGATTAGAAATAATTCATCATTTTAGCATATTTTTGAGTGCTGTGTCAATTTATTTAAACTGTTTCAGTGCCTAAGGTTCCCTAAACCATTGTAACTGTTGTAACTTATTTTGATGATAGCTTTGATCAACATTAGCTGAAGGCAGGGGATTTCAAGGTGTTTGCTAGATTATTCATATTTAAACATAGCTATAAATATAAAAATTGAAACAGTGAAAGGGACGGGAATAGAATAAAATGCTCTAGAAAAGATCTGTAGAACTATGGAGACAAGTACACTTGAAGGCCTAGAGCCTTGTAGTATTGAGACCACAAAACCCCTCATGAAGAAATGACCAGAAAGTTAATTTTAAACATAATTTACTAAGTTGGAAAAACCTTGATTGCAATCTTCTGAAAGTCCTGTTATAAACCTGGAACTAAGGTCTGATCAGCAAAGCAGGTTGAGAGCACAAACCTCAAGAAAAAAAGGAAAAAAAGTTGGCATGAGTGTGGAGGAAAGAATAAAATTATCTAGAGTTTTATCCGTTTGGTGTTTGTTTGTGTTTTTTTTTTTTCTTTTTCCTCTCTGCTATTAATTTCTTTTTAAGTTTCTTTTCTCTCTGGTATAAATTACCCCTTTTATTGAATTGAAAAAATATTGAAAAAAATATACCAGTGCTGCATACTCACACACTTTGCTGGAATGAGCCATAGCCTGCATGAGAAAAGATGCGGCACAAGTCATAGCGTTTTAACTGATTCTCAACGGAAGCAGAAGACACTTATAAGTACTTGAGCTAAAATACGTTATCAGGAATGTATTTCCTCTGAAAAGGTCTCATGGCAGGAGCAGTTTCAAGAAGCTCCGTGAATATTTACTGATGATTTTAATTCAGGGACAAGTAAATAGTAAATATGCAAGGAAGGAATTTGTGAGAGAGGAGAGTGAAAGATGTGTGTGACTTTCAAGCAGTTCATGCAAACATGATATTTGGATCTTTACGCTGGTGTCAAAATTGTATGGTTTAGAAGATACGTGATCTAGGAAACTATAAACTGTGTGGGGACTGGATGGAAACTAGGCCAAGTAGATGTTCCTACAATATTTCTCCCAGGGACTCCAGAGATTCAGAGCAGCTTTATTTCCCAGGGAAGTCACTTCTAGCCTTTGAAGAGACCTTCCAACATCCAGTCTCCTCACCCTGGTGGTTTTGCTTGTGTTGGCCTGTCATAATGATGATATTTTTCAACTCTAGAATTTCATCCTTTGGGAATTTCAGTCTTTTCCAAAGCCATGGGTTCAGATTTGTACTGCAAGCAGGAGACTGCTGCCATAATCTGCTGTTCGTTAATTACTGCCAGAGGCAGACTCTTTTCTCAGCATCCTGATGAATGAACAGTCTGTCACAGACTAGCTGTCCCACTAGTTATGTTTCCTTCAGGCATTGCTGGACAGTTGTGAACACCTCCTGACACATATCTCATTGCTCTCTTCTTATCATCATTGCAGAAGTAAGTTCATGATCTTGTCCATGAATATCTTGAAGGAGGGGAACTTTCGAGATATCCTCTGTTCTGCATCAGGTGGTAAAAACCAAAGGGAATTCAACAGAAATTAAAGAAAAACAACAGTTGTAGCTTGATCTGTGTCTGATCAGGAAGGAGCATTTGTGGTAGTAACTCAGACAGCTCCCTGCTCTCTCTGGTTCATCTGTCCATTCCTGGTAGGCCAAATAGACTGTTGGTATTCACAAGCAGATTGCAGACGAGCTCCACCATGATCAAGTATATGTGATCGTGATATTTTGCCTTGTGGGTTTTTTTTTAGGACATAGGGTTATTATGATGTCTCAACATCTAATACTTCTGCCTTTCACTCCCACACTCTGTACTTAGAGTGATAATGTGTTCTCAGTTGCTTTCCAAGTCTGCAATATGAAATTTATTTCTTTAGGTATTGAATCTCCCTTTTTCCATAATTCTCTTTCAACTCTCTTGAGTCTTCAGTTTGGTATCTTAGCCAGTCTTCTGCATAATCCAAATCTCCATGATCCCAGTTACATCATGTTTCTTTTTAACTACTCTGTGCTGTATCTAAAAAAACCTGCTAATTTGTTCCTCTCCTGCTTCAATTTTTGTAGAAAGAATTGACTTGCATAGGACTCATATGTCCTCTCCTCACCATTTCGCCGATTCAGTTTCTCCCTGCTGCTGAGAGAGAGATTCTGCTTGTTGGTTGCTGGTTTGGTTTTATCCTGGATTGCTGTTGTCCAAAATTATCTCTTGACAGTCTATACAGTGTTCCAAACAAAAAAGAATATTCCAAATATGTTTTTATTTCTTTAAAAGAAAAAATGAAAAAATAATTGCTTTCTGAAAGGTTTGCCTACTGATTCCAGTTAAATAAAACATGTCTTGGCCAATCTCATGTACTTGTGTTTCTCCTGTTATGGTTGCTTATATTTCTCTTAATCTTCTCTCTGTGGTAATCTATTTGCCTTTTTTCATATTATTTGAAATAGACACTGCTAGCATTTTCTTGACATTAAATGTGCCGTAACCCAGTAAATTCTCTAAACACTGTTGCCAAGAAATTTACAAGCACCTAAGTGACTTAGAAAAGAAAGAGCATTTTCCACAACGTGGCACTATGTGAGATGTTCCCAGATGGAAGCTGGCATTCTCCTCTGGCAGTGCACCGCTGTGCAAGGATACCAGCATAGGTCTGGCAGCTCATATAGCTGCATATTATGGGTTTTCATCTCCTAAATCATGTAAGTTCTAAACACTTTTTCTTATCTAATTACAAGGCAGAATGTGAAATATAAATCTGTATGGCAAATACCAAAAATAATTAACAGCGCTGCCATTAGATGCATTCAAATCTAATAACAGAAATCCTTCATCAGAACCAGTCTTGGGGATGCCTCACAAGCCACATGTACGAATGAGCCTGTGACTACTCAGTATTTACTGGCTTCTACGAAATATTGAACTGGATTCTCTCTGGGAAATACTATCATTGAAATGTGTGCATTGTCCCCATGCCATTGTCTCCATTCATAGCTGGGGACAAAATGCAGCAGGGATGAGGATTGCTGAAAAGCTGTTCTGAACTGTGGGGTGTTGTGTTTGAATTGCAGTCGCATAGGGACATCCCCAAAGCAGTCGAGGCCTCTCTATACTATCCATGCATTTCACGAATGAGTAGTGAGAGTGATCATTAAAAACTCTGGAATTTAAACAAAGAGGGAAGACTGGAGAGGAAATGGACTTACATCCAAGCGTCATACACAGGAAAAGCAACCATTAAAGCCTTAATCTCCTGACTTGCAGCATAAAGTTTTATATGCTGCTTCTGTGCTTCCTTCTTCCTTATTTCAGGATGTTCATCTGATTAAGTGTCCACCAAGTGTCACGGGGAAGAGCTGGATCCACAGCAGCTTCAAAAACCACACTTAGTGCTCAAAGCTTGTCTCAGCACTTATGCAACACTGCTTTTGAGGAGGGGAACCCAGGACTGTGTTCCTCCAAAGGCAGACAATCCCATGACAGCTTTTATGTGTTTCAAAGGTGGATGGCTGCAAAGAACTACTTGTCAATGCAATTGTAATTACTTTTCAGACACATAGAAACAGTCTGCCCAAATTGGGCATTTGAGGTCAGTTCAAAGAGTTTGTTATGGGATAGCATG
Organism: Rynchops niger; assembly: GCA_013400035.1. NCBI lineage: Eukaryota > Metazoa > Chordata > Aves > Charadriiformes > Laridae > Rynchops > Rynchops niger. Next base: position 88,062 of record VXBH01004065.1, read on the forward strand.
CTTTGAACAGAGCAGCACAAACCCTCTAGGTATCTGGAAGATACTGGAAGAAGAAAGGGACTAGGGAGATTTCTAGGTCTTGTCACGTGGCAGAGACTACAGAAATTGTACTGAGTGGAATTAGTGATTCCTCTCACGTGGTAAGTGCCTTCTGTAACTCTAAATCCCATTAAGTGACAGAACCCTTGCAGTAAAGGTCATTCTTGAGGATATTACTCATTATTAACAAAGCCTGATTTCTGCTTAATTGTATCCATGCCTTTGACCTCTCCCCTATGACTGGTGACAGATCATCTTTGCTCTGGAGTTTCCATCTATGAGCTAATCCTCCCCTGCACCTGATGTTGAGGTTTACCTTCTGGAACATGCCAGCCAGACCTGGGCTGATGGGGAAGGAGCTCTGGAAAATCTGCGAGCTGCAGAGACACCCACTCTCCTGTACCAAGTGTCCTCAGTTGGACCCTGCCCTGCTTGCCCACCCAAGCCCTCCTGAACCTCCTGGGTAAACAGAGTTGCAAGACCAAGAGACAGCAAACAGGATCTGTGCAGGAAGGATCAGAGATAAAAGCAGTGTCAGAGTTTCACAGGTAAGTGTTATGAACAATATATAAACTTTATCTCTTGCCACATAGTAGAATACAATCCATGTACTTAACCCTATACTGATTGAGGGGATTAGTGTGACAGAGAGGGAGAGAAAGCCTGTGAGAATAGTGATGGGTTTCTGGTTTTCCCCTAATAATAAAAGTAATCTATGACTTCTAGGGCAAGGGTTTATACTTAACAGTTTTGCTTACATTTTAATTGGTACTGTGAATCTTCTGGACTTGAGAAAGAAGTATTCAAATAAACCAAAGAAAATAGAGAAAATGTCTTAGAATACAAGATCTGGAAAAAGGGTAAAAAATGAGCTGAAGTGGAGATCATGAGAAACGCTGGATCCTATCTGGATCCTGGGGGAGACTAATGTTGTGTGCTAAATGACATTCTTCAAGCGTTTCAGGCTACCTTTCTGAGTCCTGCAGCATTTCTTTGAATGGCTGCCATGACAACTACTATGGCTTCAGAGGGCTGTAGAGAGGGCAAGGTGTTGAGCATACCAAAGTGTGAGTACCTGGAAATTCCTTAGCAGAGATATGTACCCACTCTGGTGTCATTTGTACTGAATTTTTCTGGCAGAGGCACGGACTCTATAGGATGCGATGCATTAATATGTGGAATATCTTGCTGCTACCGCTTGGCAAGTAGGCTAAAAAAAATGGCTTTATTGTCTTCAGAAAGCATTCCTTTTCAATGGGCTCTACAGAAAGATCAACTGTGCACTATGGTGGCTATTATCTGTCCTCCCACTACCAGTTTTTCCACTCAGGAGACAGTAATGTCCCCTAAACTTATTCCATGTACCTTTTTGTGTCTCTTGACCCTCTGTGCTGCTCAGTCAGCCACCACAGGAGGTAGGGCTATTCTAGAAGTATGTTCTTTTACCACTAGGAAAATTTACAGAGTGGTGGGAGATGTGTGGGAAATGAGAGAGGTCTTCATCTGTCTTGGAGCAGATAGTCAGGCTGGCTGGAGGACTAGAACAGTGGTGCAGACCAAGGGCACTGAAATGAAATTGTACCTACATTCTCCTCCTTTCTCAACTTCTTTCATTTAACATCCTTTACAGCAGCTGTAGTGCTAAACACTCTCCTCAGATTTGTGTCAGAACTCCTATTTAGTTATTTTTAATTGCACAAGAAGCCCTCATAGCACTAGAAAAGAAGTAGTTGAAGAGAGGAAAAGAAAAAGAAAAAAGTTTTGAAACAAATAAACAGAAGCAAAGGTGTTACCAGAAAAGAAGCATGATTTAAAATTTTATTGCACCCCAGGTGGAGCAGATAATAGATACAATTAAGAAGTAGACTTAACTGAGAAGAACAATTAATTTAAGGTATTATTTTAAAATATCAATTTGAGTAACACCTTAGATTTATTTTATAACTTACATTAAGTGAGCAAAACAAACCAGACTGCACTTTAGAGACTTAAAGAATGCTGCGTTCTCAGAGTAAAAACCAAAGCAGTTTCATAGGAGAAATCAAGATGTGGGACATAGGCATGAGACTGATTCACGTCTTTCAGATTCATGGAGTTTCTAATTTGAGGACAGATTGTATCAGGGATCAGAACACCAAAACTAACTAAAAGACTGCTGCAAAGACAGGTTTAGAAGAAACGGTTTTGTTCAGAGCAGGAAAGCATAGACGTTTGGGCAGGAGGATGATGTAATTACTCAGTGAACTTAGTTCGCAAAACAAAGAACCAGAATTACTTGCTATGCTGGAAAAAAAGGACTGAAAAATACAGAGAGTATAATTTTGAATAAAATAAAAAATCCAAATAATATAGCAGAATGCTCAGAACTAAACAGTGTCATGCCTTTACACAAAGGTGCAATGTTTGCATTGAGCAAAAACATTTTCTGAAAGTCCGTAGACAATGACAAATAAGTATACCTACACACATACTCAGACATATTCTTCACAGTACAGATTGAAGCAGAAGGTGATTGCAGAGAAAAGAGAACCAAAGGATAAGAGGATTTCTCTGCATAATTTGTTCAGGAAATGGCTGCACCTTTTGTTTGGAACATTTGCTTGAGCATAAATGCTTTTCCCTTGCTTTGTTTGTAAGATGTTCTCCATACACAGAGACCACTCTTCGCACTTCAAACTCCTTTTTATCTTGTGCTCAGTTATGTAGTTGTTGCTACATTACAAATTCACCTCAGTTGTCCTCAATAAAGCTCATACAGACACAGACTCGGCCATAGACTTCTGACTAATAGGAGTACACAAGAGCTGTAGGATGCTGTAGAACCCCTTGTCCTGGTTTGGGCCGAACTGGCCACTGAAATGAATGACAGATGCTCTCCCACCACCTCTTTCTCCAAGGAGAGGAGGGAGAGAGAGAAAGAGACTTAGGAGTTCAGAAAAAAACTAAACTACTTTAATTAAATATTAATAAAATAAGAAAAAATAAAATAATGAAATATATACAATATATACAAAACCGTTTCAGGTTCCCAGGATGACGATCGCGTCACCAACAGGCACGGGGAAAGTCCCAGACTGGACTCAGTGATGGACAGAAGCTGGGTTCTGGATCTGGATTCAGGAATGCATGGAGCAGGATCAAAGGCAGACGAACAGAGAGAGTCTTCCTTGGACACCGGCCATTGAAGAAAGAGGGCTGACCCTTTGATCTCTCACAGGATTCGAACCTGCACAAGGAAACCCCAATGGGAAATTGGTTCTATTTTACCTCAGACCAGGACACCGTTGTGTAAGTAATGGTCATGCTTTATCTGCAAAAGTTTAGTTCGTTTCTGGTCCTTCAAGATGAAGGAAGATAAATTAAAACTAAGATTTGAGAAAAGGCTACAAGTATGATAAGTGAGTGGAAAAAGTACTGTGAGTCTAGCAAAGCTTTGTTTAGTTTAGCACAATAAAAGAGAAGAGAGGAGTTGAGATAAGATATATTTGCTCTTTTTAGGGGGATTTAATGTAATCACCTTTATTTATTTAAAATGAATTTAATTTAACTTAAGTGGATAAGAGAAAGAGTGAACAGGAGAAACACCAAGGAGAAAGAACTCTTTAAGCGAAAAGACAACACCTGACACAAGCAAACTCTGCACAAATTACTGATGAATAAATATATCACTCATACAAGAAATTATAGGAATTAACCAATTCTGGACCAGTTCAGTCATAATAACAGTGTGGTTAAATCAACAAGTCCAGTCTCAAGAACTCCTGTATAAATTGTTATTGCTCTAAATTAGGACCGTAGGACATTACTGCCTTCAGTACTAGGAAGGATTTGCATTGAAGCTATATTCAAATTCTGCACTCTTGTGCCTCCATTTACCTTGAAACATGAAGCGTTGGATAGGTCAGTCTCTAAGGCAGCGGGATTGTGTGTGCTCTGGCCCAAAAAAGTACCTTAGCTTCATTTACTATTTTTTCTGTCCCTTTCACAAGTAACAGTTTTATAGACCTGTCAGTGAACTACTGTGCAAAAAAATACCAAATATTATTGTGACCATTGCTTTGTTTGAGGCTTTTCAAACAGAAAGTTTTACACTTTTTTTGCTGTTGTATAGGTAGAGATGGAAAAATAATTGTATTCTTGGTAGTTACCTTGTTCAGGGCTGGGGTTCTTCTGAAGGATCAGTCTCATGCTGCAGGGAGACGGAGTCTGCTTCAGTGTCTTTCCTTGCATCCAAAATGAGATTCTGACATCCCAGAAAATACTGTTCTATGCATGCAGCTTCGTGAAAGTGATTCATGAATGTACCACTGAGGATTAATTTTGTATTATTTTGAAGATATTTTTCACTGCTGGCAAAGAGGTGAACATTTATATGTATGTAAAATAGAAACCCAATGTGCCTTTTGAAAACTAATAATGAAAAATGTCAGAGGAAATCTTTAAAACTACAGCTTATTTTTGCAATCAGGTAGAATAGCATATATTTGGATCTGGATATTATTCTCTGTAGAGAATGGAAACAACAATTGTTTCTTTCTAGATCTACCTTTTCATTATGTGATTGTACAGGCTGTAATACAAAGGACAAGAATTGGTAATTCCTCGTTGTTTGGTAATAAGAATTAACATAAATCAAATTATTAAATAATGTATGAAAAGAGCAATAATAAAAATCCTTTGAATAATCTTTCTTGAAACACAAAGATTTTAACTTTCTTCATGAATCTGGGCACGTGCTATTGATTTATAACTCCTGCAGGAGAAACAATCAGCTTGACCAATATTGCACCATTGGCAAGCTATTTAATGGAACTTTCTTTCCAGTCCACATTATGACAGCTCTCATACTCCTAAGCAAAACCCTATTATTATCAATTCATTATTAGTTTTCATAGCAGGCCTGTGTCATGTCACAAACCTTTTTTTAAAGACCACGTGACTATTACTTTCTCTTCCAGAGATACATAAGGAAATGATGGATGAAACTTACGCACCACAGTTAAATTATCAGTAGAAAATTCATCAGCCAGTCCAGCAGGGTAAAGAAATTTCATAAATTCAATAAACCACCAGCAGTATAGCGTGTATATATACATGTGAGATGCAATAAAAGCAGAGATTAACCAAGCTGATTAGAAAGACAGAAACACATTGAAATGCATAGCTGGTGAACTCTGAAGGAGGCTGTTTAATGTGGATAAGCTTCACACAGTGCAACTATGCTGGTAGAAAAAATAGCTGGAAATTTTATAAGGACAACCCTGCAGATTGTGCAAGTGGTGGGTGTGGAAGTCAGAAAAGAGAAGCCAAATACTTTTCAGTTTATTTCCCCCAGGCTTTAGTGCCTTTCTTCTCTGCCAGTACTAATGAGCAAGGGCTTTTCTAAACTACATTAAAGACTTTGTGAAAGCAATACCTTTACTTAATATGGAATATTTCTCAGCCAGTTTCTGATACTTCTGAGTATGACATGCAAGTAATTCCTTACTTGTCTATCAGTTCCATTGATTTCAGTAGGACCATTTGCAGATGCCTCAGTACAACAAATATTTAAGGCTATATTTGAAGTTAAACAGCTGCTGAATGCTTTGCTGGATCTAGTGCAGAGTGAGCTATTAGATTTTTTAATGACAGTCTCTGGCTCTCAGTGCCACTTTGCTATGTTAGCAACAACTCTAGCCTGTGGCAAGCAAAAGAAATCTTATCTGTTATGCTGAGTGCAGAAGTCAAGAAAGATTTGGTCTTTCTTAGGACTAGTAACTTAGAGTATGACTTCAGTATATTTTGTCTGCTTCGTTGCTGCATATTAGCCTGATAATTTCCTTTACATACACAATAATATGCGACCATTTTTGGATGTACTAAGTGCTTTTTGAATAAGTACAGCTTTTTTTCCCCCCCTCATAGTCAACTAATGCGTTTCTCCCTTCTGTCTCAGTTCACTATTTTAGGAACGGTGAAGGAGGGAAGAAGCCCATCATAGAAACAAAGAACATTTTATAAAGAAAGGAAACGTGAGATTTTCTGTGACATTTTTGTCGTGAGCATTTATCATGTTGTATCTGTCTGCTGCACTGATAATTGCTATTCTGTTTCTGTTCTGAAGTAATGCTGAATCAGTACTGCTTGTACATGACTTTTTAGTCGTTCTGTGGATTTAATACAATAATACATTACTCCTGAAAGTTGTCCTCATTGATGTTACCAAAGCAATGCATCTAGATCCCACCACAAACTGAGAGCCTGTTCTGTAAATGCTTCTATGTGTATTCAAACACACAGTGCTGGTACGTACTGTAAGACCTACCTGTAAAGCATCGCTCATGGGCAGTGGAACTAAAAGATATTGTGTATAACAAGAAACAGCATTGCTCCGGCTTATATCTTGTTCAGCCTTGTTCAGGGAATGTCACCTTTCAGGAGGGTGTACCCATTTGTATAACTTACAATGTAGTTGCAAATTAAACATGAAACCAATTATTTACTGAAATAATTAAATAAGCAAATTGAACACTCTCACTTTTGCTGTGAATTTATACGGAGTTTTCCATTTTATCATGTGCCATCATTAGGCAAAGGTACCTAATGTTTTAAAGAAGACCGAACATAGTTGTTTTTCTCAGTCTCATTCATTTAGGATCAAACCTGTCACACACCAACACTGGCCTGGCACAGGGGGAAGCTCCAGCAGTGTCCCGCTGGAGGCTGAGCTACCCGGCACAGGGGAGACGAAAGCCAGCTCCTGCCTGGACTCTTGAAAGCTGGTTGTTTACAGGAACTTGCCTGTCCTTGTTGTACTCTGTTTTCTGTTGGGAGGACAAATTAGAAGCTGAATGACAAAACCTAATAACAAATATGCTTCTCTATGTAAGGACATCCATGTATCCACTTAGGTTCAACAGCTAGTTAACATTAAATGGATTGGTTTCACCAGGGCCAAGGGAGACCAATTTTTGCCTTGGGACAACACTGAACTGTCCGTTGAGAAGCCACACACCCTCTTAGTCCAAAAGTATTCATTAAAAAGGAATGGGAAGATTCCTTCTCTTCCTTACTTCAGCTTGTAAAGTAGCATATTTTATGATTAAAATAATTTCTTTTAAAAATAACTAGTTAGAAACTATGGTATCATATTTGAGCTAGATAAAAATGAGGAGATATTTGGGTGCAGGCTAAAAGAGACAATTATCACAGGACAATTGCTTGCTTGCAATTCTGTTTTGCCACCTGTGGAGGCTTGGAAGGGAGCCCAGCATTTGTACAGTACAACTTATCTGCTACTTGAAGCACAAAATCCTGTTTGTTTCGTCACTTTCTGGACACATGGTTTTGGCTTGAATCCAAAAAGGCATTTTGAGATTTGTGTTGATGATCAGTAGATAAGGTATCGTTCATTGGTTGCATCACATTTTCTGTGCTTTAAAATAACATTTCTCCAGAGTAATACAACAAACATTTGTATGGGTGTTTATCTTTTTTCCCCCAAAACACAGATAAATTTCATTATGGAAACTTAGATTTATGTTGTGTACGTACATAGGTCTTTAACAGAAAATAAAAACAAGGTAAAACTTTGAAAACTGTTACCAAAACCATACTCATTAATGAGATACTTCCAAGGACTCTTATTGTTTTGATTCACAAAATCAACTATTAAACAGTACATGAAGACAATTTTCAAATGTAAATGTAAGTGCATTTTATTAAGTGTAAAAGAACATAAAAAACTTTTAAAGAAAATAAGTAGAAAGGTTGGAAGAGGATTGGAAGGTGAGGAAAAAGAAATGCAAAACCGAACTCATCTTTGCTCCAGTGCTGCTAGCAATCTACCTTTTCAGCACTCTGTACAGAGTATTTTTACAGTTTTTACTATCGAACTTTTGCATGAAAAATTAGAGGACAATGAATTCCCATGCAGTCCTCAACAGTAAAGAACATGACATAGCTCTTTTGTGGACTTCAAACAGCTGATGCTTTTGGTGCACACAGTTCAGAGAGCTCCTTTACTGCTTGATTGTGCAAGCTCTTTCCATCTCTACAAATATGGGAAGAATTTTGTGTGTACACAGTTTCAGACATGAAAGCTGCTGATTAAATGTTAGCAATCGGTCTGAGGCCTCTTTGAAAATGTGATCCTGAGGAATTTTACACATGGAAAAAATTTGAAGATTCCAATTATCATCCTAGCAATCAAAATGTCAGAAAGTGGGAAGAGATGTGAAGGGGCAACGGTGAGTGTAGTGAATAGAACCTGTTAATAGGAATTGCATGCTGGGGCTGTGGACAGTCAGGATGCCAACATCCAATCTCTTTTTGATTGAAAGAACATTCTTTCTCTCTCTCTCTCTCTTCTATTTTTTTAAAATTTGTATAAATGAAAACAAATAGTGCAAATGCATTATTATAGGCCAGAACACATGAGAACTCTAATCCTCTCCAATTAATACAGTAGTCAGCAGACTGGTAAGAATACCTACAGTCTTACTGGTGGTTTATTTTCTTGTCAGTGGTAACTATCCGTAAGAGATGCTACTGGGAACCTTTCTTACTGCTGTCATTCTCAAACACTCAAGAAAATACACATGTATTGCTCTTTGCGTGAAATACCATTCACATAAATGTCAACAGCTAAGCTCCCATTTATTTAAAGGGATTAAGATTTTATTTCCTGAGTCTTCTTTTGCATGTCAGCAATGACAGTATTTATAAGTTCTCCACTTTTACTTGGTTTATTATTGTTATTGCGGTAAGATTGGTTCTATTCATAATTTTAAAAAAATAAATTGTCTGTAATATGCAATGTTTCATTTCTGTTATGTTGCTTGTTCCGTTCTTGTAAACCATACTGCCACAGAAAACATGGCATTGCTAAGGGTAAATTGCATATCAAAATCTGGCAGATCTGACAGAAGGCTAGTGGCAAAGGAAGATTTTTATTATTTTTTTTGCAAGAAGAGTGAAATGCTAAGTTTTCAGTAAAGCCGCATATCTGCATAAAATGAGAATAGGTGACCATAGCAATGTGATTTTGCCTAAGGGTTCCAACTTAATAGGCGTCTTTCTGTTGCTTTTAAGTTTTTTGATATGTAAAATTTCAGATTGAAATTGTTCGAGCTTATTTCCACTGACAGTATTCTTTTGAGTGGTCCAAACTGGTGTTTAAGTTTCATCAAATGATTCCACATTTTTAAAAAATATATTAAGGGAGAAAATGGCTGTTTGACAGTTGTCCCAGTTTATTATTTTTTCGGTGATGTCATTTACTATCAAGAGTTTGTGTCAGAAATTTGAGATTTGACAGAGGAAATAATATTGTGTACCAAACCAAACATTTTTGTCTCTTCCTGAAAATCCTTCTAAGCCTGCTATTATGAATATGAACAAATTTTCATTAATGCCTATGCAACAAAAATAATTAGCTGATTGCTGATAAAATTTTTGAACATTTCACCAGCAGGAAGCACGACCCATAATTGTAGTGTAGATGTAGCTCCTGTGGACAGGCCACAGGAAAATGAATGGTACTGCCTGCCTTGTCCTTTCTTCCTTGTTCCTGTGAGGTTAGGTGGCATGAAGTAATCTTTAGACTAGTAGATTAAGACCACAGAGTGTGATCTTGACAGTAGACTCAGTTAGGGATTGGTGGGGTTTTTCCTGTAGCCATGCTTCATGTCTTACGTTTTCATTTTGCAGTCACTTTGGCCTCTCTGCTTTTTGAAATTATAGTAGAAACACTGTCCTTTTATTAGAGGCAGTTTACGGAGGTCTTTTCTGACACAGAGTTTAGGTACAAAGACCAGGAATGGAATGAAAATTTTTTGTTCTACTGTGTTGAATTTTGAAAACTTTGTTAGCTTTGTCTTCAAAATATAATATGGGTTTACTGATGTTTGTTCATCCTCAGTGTTGCATAATATGTTAGGGCTCTGTTCTAGCTGTGGTGTTTGCTGTCCTTACTTTGAAGTCTCAGCTATTGAGGATTTTGCATTTGAAAAGCACCCACTGCTATGAATATGCCTGAGTTACTCTTACTAGTGTTTTCATTGTGTCATAGGTAAATCGAACCGATTCCATGAAATCCCTATCTCAGGAGATATGATTTCCATGGGAGCATTTCTTAATGTTGCTTCCATTGAGATCAAAATTTCTTAGAAGAGAAAAAATAGTAGCTGTGCCATTAGAGTCACATTGCATCTGCAGGGCTTCGGGAAGGAGGAACACAATGTCAGTGCAGAGCATCACAGGTATTTTTTCTTTCTCTAAAATTGTAAATACCAAGGATTTAGCTTTTGAAAAGAAACGGCTTTTATGAATACATTTTAGTTACTGTTAATAGTGTTTTCATTGTGTCAACGGTGTATTGAATTTGTTCCATTGTCTCCTGAGACGCAGTTTCAGTAGGAGCATCTCTAACCGCCACTTCCATTGAGATCATGATTGCTTGGAAGACAAAAAATAGTGACTGTATCATTGAAGTCATACCGTATCTGTAGGACTTGCAAACACTACAGTGTCAATGGAAAATGTCACATGCACTTTTTCTTTCTTTAACTTGCAGGATTTTAAAAGAAAAAAAAAAAAGGTTAACGCAATATTTTGCGTCCATTTTAGTCCCTTCAATTCTGCTCTTATGTCCCAGTGTCTAAACCAATAGGAGCTGTTGAGCAGCATTCAAATACTGAGACCTATGTACACATTTGAAAGCAAACATGCAAATTAAAAAGAAAAAAGTCTGCAATTGTCTTGTTTCGTCACCAACAAAGATATGCCTACTACAAGAAATCAGATGCAATTGTGAGTCTTGGAATTCAAGCCATGACACAGCTGAGCCCACAAGACTTGGTAAAAGTCGTTTCCTTGACTTCACTGGATTTTGTACTGCACTCCAGACTGGAATTCAGAAGCTGTAGCACAGGGGTATGCATGAGACCTGTGGCATGCAGGGCTCTTCCAGTGATGCACGCTTCTGTGAATGGTGATGACTATTTCTGCCATTTGCCCAGAAGATTAAAAAAAGTGTGTATAAGCCTCTAAATCCAATCTGAAGAAAGAAAAAGGTGTCTTTTTACCCAGCCACTTGGCTAGTGGTGACAAAATGCATACCTCTAGTTGTACTGAGCACAGACAAGGTCCCAATTCTGTAAATTAATTGAGAAGTGATCATAGTACTGAGATATAAATATGCATTTTTTTAATGTCTAATTTCTGTTGTTTCAGGTACTTAGCCAAAAATCTGTTGCTCTCTTTGATACGTAGTTTTGGACTTTATGGTGAACATGCTATTTATTATGTGAAGCGGGCTGAGAAAAACTGTAGTTTGACTTCTTAACTTACATGTATCTACTTGTTGTTTTATTCTCAAGAACAGGTGAAATAGCACTAGAACAGGTGAAATAGCACTAGAACAGGTGAAATAGCACTACCAGCAGAGAATCTGGTAATAACTTCAGCTGCACGCCCCTTCTCCCTTCTGCTCACATCTCATTAGTGATATTGTTCTATTAAAATAAAAATAATTAAATTGTACATCTTCACAGATGAGCCAAACAGCCCCAAGTGAAAACAAATTTCAATAATTTACACTTCCACACTTTCTGTGATTTAAATTGGGAGCATGGTGAACTCTGGACAAGAAAATCTTAGATCTCGACAAGTAAAATAAGTTACTTGAGTGGCTGGAATTAGCAAATCTCACATACTGTTGTCTTTTTTAATTTTCCACCTCATTAACATCTGCAAATGAGCACGTAAGGCTGAGCCTACAGAAGTCATACACTTTTGTCATTAAACATGTTTGCTGCTAGCAATAACTGGCTCTCTGTTTCTGGCTGTTTCGCAGATATATGTGTATTTACTGCCAAAATACATCAATGTGGTTAACTTGCAGAGTTGTGCAATCAATACATGTTTCCTGAATTTGTGGGGCAGTTAGAGCTAGCCTTTCCAACTCAGTGGCATTGTCTTAACAGCTCTAAGTTTTAAGCAGTTTCTAATAAGTAAAATTTAGTTCAAAAAATCAGTCAGACACTGAAAGACCAAATTTTCTTACTCCAAACTAATAACGACCAAAACTTCAAGAGAAGATTCTCTTTGGGCTAAGCACCTCTGTTAAGGCTTATATCAGATATCACACAGGTAGACAGTTTTTCAGCAATGTTCTCCTGAATGATCTAGTTTGAAAGTAAATGTAAAATGTTTTCCTTTGTGATTCCTGCCTGCAAAGGGCTTAATGAGTTTTGTTTATACAGAAGTAAAGGTGGGGCATGATCCTTTAATAAATACAAGTACCAGCTGTATATAGTCTGTACAATATTATCCCACCACATGTGGAAAATAATCCCATTATGGTCATTGAATGACTCACACACAGTCATTATTATGGGGCTGTAATTTAAAGCTTGGATTCCAAACCACCATTAGCTTTCATTTGAACTAATGGAAAGTTGTGTTTCTGTGGAACTGTAACAGGGCCATTTCTCAAAGCAAGGCAAACTTATAGACGTTTTGTTTAAATTGAATCCAGCCATTTTGTTAATCTGCCTAACTGGTCCCTATTGCTATACTCATCCTTGCTCACTGCTAGTAACATAGGATGGCAAATGTGGCATTATATAAATCCTTAAGACTATTCATAACATGACTTTTTTTTGTTGTCCTACGATCAATAAATCTTGCTCTCTCCAAAAGCTTTTGAGTGTCAGAACTGGTTTTCAGTTCTCTTAAAACTGCTGTCATCCAAATTTCTCCCAAAATCCAAGTCCATTGGAAGAGGATTAAACAGCTTGACAAACCAGAAGGAACAACTTGACCTTTGTGGTTTTGACTGTTCTTTCGTAATGCCATCACAAAGACAAAATAAATAATATCTGATGATGCTCACATATCAGGAAAGACTGGAAAATGGCATTGCTCAGACTTGACATTTTGAGTGGCAGATGGGATAACAAATAATTTTCCCCCATCTTTTCTTGTCAATATTTAATTTAAAGCACTGAAGTTGATAAATATAGTGCATTTAGTTACACAAAATACAAATATCAATACACTTTTCTGGCCTAATTGCTAATATGTTGACAAGAACTGAATCATAATTTGACATGAGAATGGACTTTTTTTCCCTATTTTGATACAGAGAGCATAGCGTATTATAGTGCTGGTAAAAATCAGTATCTCATTGTCAAATATTCTCTTTGATGTTTTCAAAACATCCCATCTTTCAGGATTTTGAGGTATCTCTCACTGAAGAGTTGAGCACGCTGCAAACCAATGGCACCAAATATTTCATGTTTCTAAGTTAATTGCTCTGACTTATGAACCCCAATCGTTTAAAATTTTAATTCAAACATTAATGAAGTCAATACAGAGTCTGTACCATTTGTATATGACCTATGTAAATATAAACTAGTTAACTGTGCATATATTGTTCTAATTCTAGTTGCTTCATAGACCTATGTCATCTCTTATTCCTGCTAATTAGGCTTGCTCTTTCTGTTAGTCTACAGATTTTCTACAGGGGCTATCACTATATAATTAAATTCTTCCCCTGTCATACCATGTGTCTTCCAGTAGGTTTTGGAAGTTATTTACCCCGTGTTCTGGATGTAAAGCCTTACGGAATATACTTTGCTATTAGTTAAGCAGCATCTCTGAAGGGCTAAAACCAAGCACTGGAAAAAGTATATGGATTTGCCTCGAACTGGAGATCAGCTGAAGCTGGGGCTATATGCAATTCTTAGAAGTATGTAAGCACCTAAAGATGAAAGGAGGCATTTACTAGATTTAAAAAACTCCCAGTAGGAGAATTTAAGCACAGCTAAAAATCCCACAACTTCTACATCCTGTCTTTTACCTGGTGGCACCCTGAAGCACAACTTGGAAAATTGCACCAATGAGAGGGTTTTATTTAGACACATGAACATCTTGTATCGGTAATAGCTAAATAATTGAATTGTAATTGATGTATGATTGATCTAAATCTTGCCTTCAGTCATGGTTTCCTAGGAACATTTTATTTGGTCCTTTTTTTCTACCAGTAATTTCATGGATTATAAATATACAAAATAATATGCACATATGGACCATTAGAGTGCTAGGTTTGACACAACTATAAATGAAACTGTTTGGAAGCCTTCAGAGAAAGCTGAATGCAATCTTTGCTATGTTTCCATATTGTTCTCTCTTTTTTTTTTTCTTTTATCTCTCTAGATACAGACCAATGCAGGTTACAGGGATTATAGCTGTTACAACAAGTCACTTGGAAAAAAATATGTTAAATAAATTTGGCTTTGCTGTTCCTGATAGACTGTAAAAAAATATGTTATTTGTTAATTATCAAGACATTTCTTCTAATTTATATTAAATTTCCACATTTTTCTCTCAGTATTTCAGTGTCATGTGAGACCATGGAAGTGTGATTTAGGATAGCTATCATACGACATGCTAATTTCCTACAATGCATTTCCTTTCTTAAAACTGTGAAAGCTATTTGTTGCTTTGAAAAATGTTTTTTAAAAGCATATTTATTTAACACTCCTTTTTCTTTTGTAGTAGGTATATGTCTAGTCTTTTCTACCCTAATGGATGAATAGAATACTTTTAGGAATTTTTCATGAAATCTCCTTAAAGGTTAGAAGTTTTAGAAGATAAGATCACGTTTGTATCGCTGAGATTCTACATTACAGCGCTGAATGCAATGTTGCGTAGTCCTCCTCTTTACAAGCATTCCCACTGAATTCAGACCTGCCACTGATGGGGGATAGTTCTTCTCAGTCAGAACCTTATGCCGACTGCCATTTTTGTTAGTCAGCTCTGAAACCCACATGTAATGGAATGACCCAGCACCTGTGTTTTGTGGGGTATGTAACTGAGAGCTTTACAAAGAGGTAAAATGCCAGTGGATTGTTTACCAAAGATGGATTTTCTGTTGGATTTGCCTGATGGAGCACTCTCTCGCTGATGGAAGTGTGAATTTACATTTGTAAGGACTGAAGGGACACCACGGTTCACCAATCTTCTCAAATAATTTTTAAAGATTCACTAGAATCAGAGAGGTGATTACAGAGATGGAGAATTGATAGGGTTACATGTTAGTATTAAACCAGTTTCTTCTTGATGGATCTTTTATGTATATTTTCTCAAAACACTCGAACTCAGAACTTCTTTTGTCCTCCATGTAACAATGCAGTACTGAGTAAAATGAATAATTTCTGATAGGAGTGCTACAGCAGGAACAGCTTTCAAATAAAATTTTCAGAACTGAAAAAAAAAAAAGAGTTAACAGTTAATTGCTGCCCAACTTTCACATGGACAAACCAAAATCTGGAGAGGTTTCTGCTCAGGCCTGGAGTCCTAGCTACTCTTTAGGATGCCATTGGACGTCACAGCTTAAGCAAAGTTTTGAGATTTCCATGTGTTGGTACAAGATAGCTGAAGCTGAACTTTCTGGAGTTGAGGAACAACTATGTAGACAAAACTATACCATCCTTCTTGGTTTAGTTTTGAGGAATAAGTTTACAGAAAGATGTGAAGGTTGATAAATGAACTCATAAGCCAGAGGAGAGTCAGGAGTAAACACATTCTCCCAAATAAAGCTCCAATACTCAAACTGCCAAGCAACACTTTTTGTCTCTTAAAAATATATACAGACATCTTAAAAGATATACAGTATCTGAAAACATATATATATATATATTGTTGCCTCAAACATGCATAAAATGAAATGCATTTTCCTAACTTTAAGGAAACAGGAAATAAGAGCTTCTTCACTTTGTAAACCCTACGTGCTTGGAGCAGCTTTTCTCCTCTGTATGGTCTCAGTGTACAAACATATTAAAAATGTAAATGTCAAACTTGATGTGAGGTTTCAGTGTGGACCTGTCTGCAAATTCCATTTTCAGCTTGCCAGCAAGCACTTTACCCTGCTCAGTAGCTTGCACCTTTTCAAGAAGTGGAATAACTTAAGGCACTTCTCATACAATCATTAATTGGCTGTTTCTAGTGGGATCTCTTCACTGAGTACACGTTAATGTTCGTGATGTGGGTCACAACTCTGCATTGCTATTTTCTCTAATTACCGTCCTTCAGTGTTTTTTCCCTCAGCTGGAACATTGTGTTCTCCCAGGCACAGTGTATGCAAAAGTGGAGATACCACAAAATGAGAGGAAAAAATAACCTAATTATCTTCATGGTCCAGGAAGGTCCAATTAGCAATTAGAGAAATGTGTTGAAATAAAAATTGTACATTGCTTCTTTTGACTCTGCTTCTAAACTATTAAGCTCACTGCTCAGATTTATCACAGGATTAACTAACTGCTGATAAGAACACTTTTAACACCAGAGCTTTAATGTTTCTGAACACAGATGGTTTGAGGTGTTTGCAACTGCATGAATTACTGAACTACAGTATCATTGCAAGGTTGTTAATTGTTCACTGAGCCTTGACTGGCAATATACTGTAATGCGTGCTGCACCATCGCTGGATGTGCAATCATCATAAATGAACACGCACAGTTGCCACGTCAAGAATGCAAGAAAGTGATGCACTGATTGACCTGGGAATGTGCAGGCGCTGCTCATTCCCGCTCCTGGCGGAGGTGCACAGAACTGGTCACATGTTACAGAACCTCCAAAAAGAATAAGATAACAACATTGCTTTATTCTGAGGTTTCACAGTTTATACTGAATTAGAGAGAGTAAGGAATGACTAGGGTGGAAAAGGAATGCTTTATTGCAGGATGGCTGAGTACAATGGTGACACGTTTTCCCTGTGAACCTGGCTTCCTTCTCCTTTAGTATGAAGTACACCTGAATTACAAGGTACAGTCTGCAAAAAATTATCACAAACTAGGACTGCATTTGAGAAGAAAGTGAAAAAAGGAGATGTTATATGTGATCCATAGTCACATCCACAATTTAATTCCAAGGGTTGATGTGGTTACATAATAGTCTTCATTTATCATTTATACTATTGTGTATCTAGTCTGGAAGGTGTCTACATCAATCTTAGCAGTCTCTCTCTCGGAAGTCCTAAGGGTAGGCATAGATTCCTACCAGCACACAGCCTGGGGTTGGAAGCCTACTTGGTGAAGTATCATTTATTAAAACCCTTGAAGGGAAACTAGAACAAATCAATGTAAGCACATAGGTAACAAAGAATTTTAACACTTCTGCCTCTGCAGGATCAATTTATTTTTTCTTTTTGTCCAGATGGATTCACGTTTCTGCAATTGGAAGCTCTGAAGTTGGTAGCTGGCAGGAATATTTACATGTCTGTTTCAGAAGAACAGTAAGGTATATTCAGCATTGGTGGGGTAAGCCATAATGAAATATCATAACGAAACTTGTAGGCTACATGACAGCAAAGGCACAGAGGGTAATACGAGCATTTTCCTCTTGTCCCGGACAGAAAGAAAACAGTGAAAAACATGCTCTGCTTAATATCATGTACTGTTACCTTACCTTT
The DNA here is from genome assembly GCA_013400035.1 of Rynchops niger. NCBI lineage: Eukaryota > Metazoa > Chordata > Aves > Charadriiformes > Laridae > Rynchops > Rynchops niger. The sequence goes on from VXBH01004065.1 coordinate 105,562, forward strand.
CTTGTCATTTAGTTGTTCTAGGTGTTTCTTTTTGCATCTCTTTGTCTTTTTTATTCTTGGACTAGAAGACATTTTTTATTTTTAGATTTCATAGTCAATGTACTTATTCTCTAATTTCTCACTCTGAAGCCAAACCAATTCTTGACCATGCTTTGCTGCTCAGGTGCACCACACAAATCGGGCTGGAAGAGTAATGACAGGCACAGGCCAAAGTACTCACTGTGCATAAGGCCTGAGTGCTTAGAAGCTAAGATTGCTGTGTGTAGGCATTTAAATACAGGAGTGCTTGCTACAGTATATGAAATGTAACGTTATGCCTCATTGTTCCTTAGATGTATTCAGGAAAATATTTTTAATAGTGTTGCACTGTAATAAAACTCTAAAAAATTGTATCTATCTTGGCTCCCAGTGCCTTTTTGGGCTCCATTCCCCCTCTGCATAAGATACTTTGCAACAAGCTTCATTGGCTGCTGTTAGAAGTACGTCACGGGAGATGGGGCCATATTGCTTCAGGGTGCAGAGATAATCGATAAGATCTATGCTGGGAAACTGTTTCCATTTTTCCATTCACTGCGTATCAAGGAGGAATTGGACCACGTAGAGAAGGTCAAATGGAAAGCAGAGAGAAATACCAAGGATGTAGAAAACATAAGGTATGAGGGTGTGGGGTTATTTATTCTAGAAAGGGGCAGCTGCATCTCCTTTGTCCAGGGAAAGGAATGCAAGGCTGCCCTGGAATGGAAAGGAAGGGAATAACCTGAATAACTGTATATATAACACAAAAGTGAGGTGGCAAAGAAGATTTCAGTTAGATAGGATAAAAAATAACAGTTGGGAAAGCGACACAGCACAGATTGAACGCGGAAACATGGCATTTCTGCCATTGGTACTTTTAAAGAACAAGTGGAATAAGCATCTGTCAGCAATATCAAGGAGCAGCTAGTCTTCCTTAGGGCAGTAGAATGTTTTTGGTCACGTTTTAAAATCCCCTTCGGTATTAATTTTTCATTGACTGTATTGAGACTTTGCAGGGAGACTTTCAGCCCAAAGGGCTTATACTAGGAAGTCCTGTGTTGTTTTGTCTGAGAATTTTTAGGTGTTTTTTCTCTAGGAGTAACTGGAAAATGTCACGCGGGGAATGTCTGGTCAAATAAATGAATGTTGAGAACTACAGTGCTTTACAAACGTACAGGGAGCAAGTTTGTAAAGCAGATTCCTGAGGTTGCTGCAGTCAATGTCAAAAATCCTATTGACTTAAGTGGTTAGAGATGCAAACCTTAAGCTACTTGGAAGATATCAGTTAATCAATTGGAATCAAATTCTTCTGCTCTGCGTGTTGAACCAAGCAATAGTTTTCTGTTCTCTCGAGAGGTGACGATCTGTCATGCCAATCCCCCTATGCCCACCATTCTTGGGAATTCATTTTAATTAATATTAATTAAATTTGCCTTGAGCGAGTTATTTTGCTGTCTAGATTTTGTGAAAGATTTTCCATTCTTGCTGCTTGCCTGCTTTATCACCTTGGTGCATCCATTTACAGAAGATGTAGATGCCATATAAAATATTCATTCATCAATTTGCTGAGGTTAAAACGGTCTTTCCCCCCGCTTTGCCTGCAGTCGTTTGGGCTCTGCACCGCTGCCAGCAGCCGTTGGAGGGTGGCTCAGGGCGAGCTGTGCTCCTCGCAGAGGGCACTGAGGGGAGCCTGGGGCAGGGGAAGCCGGGCTGGGAGCCATCCTTGGGGATTGCCCCTGGCTGCTGCTGAGTGGTGGGAATCAGGTGCGGAAGCAGGGCCCTGCCTGGAGCCCGCTTCTCTCTGTTTAACACAACCCCTTGGGTTTGGGTGCCTCCTGGTTTTTCCTGAGGACGGTCCCGCAGGGCTGCGCGGGGGGCAAAGGCTGCAAGGCCGAGCAGGGCTGCCCTGGATGCGATGATTGCCTTCAGGTGAAAAGGGGCCTCGTTCTGTGTGGGGGTGGGAGAGGCGTTAATTGGCCCTTATGTAGTTCAGGTGGGGCTGTGCTGCCTGGCAGCAGCTGGAGAGCAGGCAGAGCTACGAGGGGAAAATGTCTGCGAATTCACCTTGCCTGTGGCTGGCTGAAGGCGCTGGGGGGCACGGCTTGCCCCCGGCGGGGTGCTGTGGCTGGCGGGCGTCGGTGCTGGAGCTGGGACCCGTCCGGGTGCCGCGGGGTAAGTGCGGGGCCTCCCCGCGGCTGGTCGCTGCCCGAGCCCCTGGCTGGGGGTGCCCCATCCGCCTCTGCCCTCCCCCGCTACCGGCAGCCCGGGCACACGGAGCCGGCCCTGGCAGCCGCAGTGGGCGTCCTCTGCTCTTTTAGGTCAAATGAACCTCGATTTGTTTACTTGGCTTTTAAGGGGAGGTGGGAAGCCTGAGGTCTCGTAGTGTGAAACGTTCTGGCGGCCTCAGAAAAAAACCCGAGTCCATAGTAGGTGTTCCTAGATGGGCCTTAGTGGCTGTGGTGGCAGGTTTTGCGTTGCGTGATGGGGAAATACTTAGAGGGAGGGAGAGGTTAATGGGGGGGAAAAATCTCTCTCCCCCCTGGTTTTTAGGGTTAATCTGTATTTGATCCTAGATTTTACAGAACTAGAGAGCAAAATAACATGGACTTGATGTTTTAAAGTTCTGAATCTTTGTGAGTAGACAGGCACAACTCTCTAGGTTGTGGTTTGGTATTGTGTTTGTGTTTTGGTTTTTTTTGTTATTGTTTTTGAAAAGTAATAGACTACATCTCTTTATATTTGCGGTATATCTCAAACTGTAGCATTCTCCTGACTGCTTTATCCTGCTATTCTGTGGAATAATGCGTCTTGCAGGACTGTAGAAAACGCAGGTAACTCTGCTCCCCAAACCCAATTTCCCGCAAGACATTGTATATAACAATCCTGTATCTCACTTCCATTTTTCTCATATTATCTCCTGATTTAAAACTAAAACCAAAACCTACCAGAACCTAGCTTCAAAGTCAGATTAACAGCTGCCTGCGCTCTTAATCAGTCGAATAAGCAGAGTATCTCTTATATTAGTGATCATTTAGCATGTTCTAGATTCCTAAATATGTTCATCTGTAACTTAAGCCTTTTGGTTTTTTTCATTGTGTGCACAATTGGACATTGCCTTGTTAAATTGGACATACTCATCTGAAGCAAAATCACTGTAATAATGGAAATGTTCTTACTTTCACTGTACTATGGCATATATTGCTGCAGATGTACATGTTGTAGGGAAACCTAAATTAATTTTGTTAGTGCTTACAAAGCTAAGAAAGATTTATACTTTTTAATTTCTATGAATTAAGGATAAACTTAGTCTTATAAAAACTCTAGGAAAAATACAGTCTCTTAGCAAACTACTTAATTGATACTTTAAAATACATTATACTCTGTAATATGGAAGTATTATGCTCTTTAAGGAAGCCCAAGGCTAATATTTTGGCAGTCAGTTTGATCTTTAGCGTAGCAAAAAATAAGACAACTGTAAAAGTTGCATCAATTACTGGTTGTACGACAAGCAGCTTTTTTTAAGCGTGGGATTGGTTTAAACTGACCTGTTTTTCTCAAAAATTATTTTTGATGAGTAAAAATGTTCTTAAAATTAATACTTTGAGCACCTTGTTTGCAAATCCCTGCAGAAATGTAGCTGCATTGCAGGCAGTGAGAGTACTATTGCTTTGGCGGAAGGCAGGCTTTCTCCTGACCCTCTCTCTCATGGGAAGCAAGGATGGGAAGGGATCTTCCAAGTCCTGAAACGCAATCTGCTGCCCTTGGAAACAGCTGTTGCATCTGGTGCTATTCAGAAGTTCGTGTTACTTCGTCACATGCACATCTTCCCATGGCTTCGCTATTCTGATGGCTGAAATCCTCCTCTGCTTCTTTAGCTGTTGTTATTCACTTCCAGATTAAACCTGGCAATCTTGAATGTGTTTTTGGCTCTTTTCCCTTGTTGGTTGTCCCCTTTCCATAGATCTTTATGGACAACAGTTCTCTCAGTTCTGTTTTACTGGATGAAACCACTTAGGAATAGGCAGTTAATACCAAGAAGTAGTTACTCCTAATCAGCTGCTACAAACTCCTGTTCCCAGGCAGTGGATAACTGACTGGCAATTTGTCTGGCAGTGAATCGGGGTTGCATGGGGAGAGAATGCTGCCGGCCATATTACCCCAGGCAAGGACTGCTTTCTTTACTTGCATCTTTCTGTAGTTTTCCACTCTCCCCACAGCGTAGCACCCCTGTCTTTCTCTTTCCCCTCTGTGCCTACCTCCTTCCCAGCAGCCTGCTGATGGCTCCACTGGTGGCTGTGCCCCCAGGCCTTGGTTCTGCTCCCCTCCTGCCCCACTCGGCTCAGATATTTCCCAGTGGAGTGTCCCAGATGGCTCCCTGGTTTGCAGAGAGGCCGGAGCAGGTGACTTAATGGCTGTTCCTGTTGTTTATGAGTGAGGGAACAAGGCCAGCCAAAGGCTTTATTGTATCCAGAGAGTGCAGTAGGCCAACGATGTGGCTTAGTGGAACACATCCAGCTGAAGAGCCGTATGTCATGCAGGTCTGGTGCAACTCGGGCACTTCATACAATCCTTTGAATACAGTTCATCCCTGAAGATAGATCTGCATGACTTTGCTGCTCCAGCCAGGAGCTTGTGCACCACTGAGGCTGGAAACCCAAGCACAGCTATTCCAAAGCCTCGTGCTCACGCTCTTCTACTTGGAAACCTTTTGCTTGGTATATCTGTTGTCCCTTAAGCTATCCTGATAAACATGATGTGAGCAGTTTGAACATGAGTAATCTTTTTTTTTTTAAACACTTACCTCTCATGAATGCCAGCTCCCCTTGTATCGTGTGACTAAGGGTACATGTCTCTTAAATTGTGCTATCATCAGAACGAAACTGATTGTATTCATAAATCTTACTAATAACTCTAAGAGCGTTTGAAGCTCTTTGTCCCTTTCTTAGTCTAGATAACATGTACCAAGACTGGGAGCATCTACAAATATTTAGTTACCCTGCAGCACATGACTGAAACCGAAAACTTTTGCTTTGGTGTTGCAACTTTTGAAAACTGTTGCCCATAGTTTTTAAAGAGGGGCTGCAGTGGGACGTAGCTGAAAGGCCCATGTTTTCTTGCTGCTGCTTGGTAATATCTTAAACTTGTCTGCCTCAGATTAGATTAGACTTGTGTTTAGCTAGTTTCCTCAGCAATGTTTGGCTTTCAGGAATTGTATTTGCTTATCAGATTGTTCCCCCCCNAAAGTGATTTTTGCAGTGTTATTCCTTTTGGAGATTATTAATCACATTTGATAATTTAAGAGTGGCTATTCTCAATGTTCATGCAAGCACTGCCTATAAAATAGATCTAAATTTTAACTGATAATGTTTATTTTCCTTTGGGAGAGTGAGGGGCACCCCAGCAAGGGATTTGCAAAGGTATATTTATCACTTGGACCACCAAATGAAAATCAAGTGAACGGGTAAAATCAGCTCAATGAAAATCTGGAGGAATCTGATAAGTGTTTATTTCTCTGTGTGTGCATAAGTACGTATTGTGCTCCTTAGTTCCAAAGAGTGCAATAGAAGCTAAACGATAATGCTCGGTGTTAGTGCCAAATACTTCTGGAGTGAGGAAAACAGTCTGAGGACAGCTGAGATCCCTTCAGTAGGAAGAGTAAGAGAGATACTTGGTGACCTCGGAAATTTGCAGTGGGTCTCGAGACGAAAGCATATTTGGGATCTGTGAGGACTCCCAACTCTTACCAGGCAAGTAATAGTCATGTTGTAATATTTATTACTAAGAATTTATGTTTATTGCCTAGGAAACTTTAAAGGCAATTTTTATATATCGTTGCAACTGAAAGAAAAATGCAAACACTTCCAAATCCTAGACTTGATTCATTTTTTTAGTATGTCTGCTTGTGATATGAGCTATCTATTTTGTTATGGAGGAATACAGTGGTGTATAGCCAGTTCAAAACAGCTACATCTGTCTACGAACCGGGTATGGAGAAGAGTTCAGATGTAATTGTAGGCTCTGTGCAGGACATCCCTATGTGGAAGCAATACCCTCCCTCCATCACGCTCCGCTGCTCCTTCTGGTGATGCCGTGGCTGTGCAATGCTCTGCCTTTCCTCGCGCTCCATGTTTCTCTCTCTTCGCTGAGCTTTCTCAAACGTTTTCTGCTTAAAGTTTATTGCTAACTTCAGGGCTGCCCCTTAATCCTTTGTCAAAGACCTCAGGTTTGTTAGTCTTATTAGTCTGTTACCATGGTGTTTCCTTCATTTATATTCCCTTGTGAAAGATGCCTTGGTTCACATTGGAGCTTACAACCTACATTTTCAGTGAAATTGTGTTTTGCAGGACTTGCACGTATATTTTTGCTAAACTAATTTTCTTTTGGGTTCATTGATCTCTTTAATGAAAGTCTAAGCATTTTTATGAGCCAAAACCTCATTACACTGTACAGAGGCTGTACTTTAAACCTATCTGTTCTGTTACTGTACATTTTAATAAAACTTTATTAGATTTCTTTTCTGATGAAAGACAGCAGGAAATGTTTCCTTCATTAGAAAACTTGAGGTGCTGGGAAACTTAATGTTGCGTTCTTGTTTTCAGATTAATTATGGGTTTTGTTATATCTGGTTAATGGGTCTTCTACGAAAGGAATTCAATTTAAATTATCCCATAGAAGATAACTGCATTCACGTCAAGATTATCTTTACACATCTGATCATGTGGCTTCTTTTCAATGAATAATAATTTTTTTCAGTCTTGGATTTATTAAGTTTTTCCTGTTGTAAATGGGTATGATATGCATTTTGTAACAAGGTATTTTATCTAAATTCTGCTTCTGCCAGTGACACTTCACTTTGCTACAGCAGCAGATGCAAATCTACTGCAAATGTAAAGCTACTGAAATGTATTTTTTTCCTTCTTTTAGTGAAGAAGGCTTCCATTTTTTTTAAAGTGGTTTCCTATGCAACGTGGGGTACAGTAATCTGCACAGCTATTAGGTTGTCTGAATAGGCTGAAATGAAATTCCTATTTCATAGGAATGAAAGCATTTTTATGTAACTTAATTTTGTAAAATCCTGAGTAGCATCTGGAGGGAAGAGAATGACAGGGAATTAAAAACTCGGGGGATTTACTCAATATGTTGAATCTACTCCAATATCTTATTTTTCCTTTGTGACTACTGCGCATATGTTTGGGCTCTACTGAGAGCAGAAGAATGTGCTTAACTGAAAACTACAAGAAGGGATTTTTTCCTGTAGATATAAGCCACTTTTTCCTCTTTCTTATATTAGAGCCACATCTTATTAGTGTCCTGGGCTTAACTAAGAGAGGTTAAAAGTCACTTGCACTTTTTTTCCCTCCTGCCACCACTCTGGAAGGCTATAATCAAGGAAGATTTTTATATCCCGTTATATCTGTGCCTGAATTATTCCTGTGTTCCTCACTCTGGGTTTTTTTTCTTGTTTCGTTTGTGTGTTTTTTTTTTTTTTTATTAAACCAGGAAATATATACTTAAAAAAACCCAAACAAACAAAAAACCCCACTTCTAACACAAATGGGTAGTCAACATGAAGCACCTTGCATATTGTTCCCCTTAAAGAGGGGAAACTAGTGAAAGGCAACCTTATCACCAACACAGACTTGTTTATTTGGAAGCAATTTGCACAAAGCCCTAAGCACAAGCAAGATCCAAATGTAAGGAGTACCCCCTCAAAAACTAACTTTATCTTTTAATAATTATTATTCCCCTGTTTCTTAGCTGGTGCTGAACCCAAAATCTTCTTCCTTTGCTTTCGCTCAGAGTCAGGCTCTAAATTGGACCATTTCAGGATTATTTTTTTTTCCCTTCAGCTTACAGCTCCATGCAAACAACCCCAAAGCGTAGGCCCTGGCTGAAAAGGTCATGGCTTTTGATGACCTGTGCTTTGTTATAGAAATTGGTTGAGCTCGTATCCTCTTGCTCTTGGGAGATGTGTTTTTTTTCTGAATAACCATGTCCAGCCATTTGAATATACTCGGAGCCTGCCTGGTGGGTTGACATTGGGCTGCAGCCAGATGTTTCTCACATCCGCAGTCCTCACGGGTGTTTCATCCTTCCTTACATCCGCCTCCCGAGAGGTGCCATCAGCACCACCTCTGGGCTCAGCCCTGTGGTGGGGCCGTTAGAAGCAGGTGGAATCAGCAGTGCAGGGCAGCCCTGGCCTCTCCCCTCAGACCCTGCTGCCAGCTCCTGGGCAGGGGCACCCACCCCACTGCTCACAGTGCTGGCTGCTCAGCAGTCAGTCTTTATTGATAAAGTGCTGTCGTATATTTGAATACCAAAGTTATCCCAGCAACAGCTTCTTTCTCGTTGCTGTTGGTGTCTTACTGATCTGAGAGCCCCACAGCTGAATAACGGGGGTGGGCAGAGCAGGACGTGGCTCCCCAGCGCTGGTGGTGCTGCACAGGTGCTCTGGGACACAGGAGAGGTGGTGGCAACCATTGTACAGCAGAGAAAGGAGTTGAAAGGAGATGGGAAATCTACAGGTAAAGCCAGTTAATGCTTTTTGGTTAGTATGCCTCAGCTCTGCATAGCAGTAAATATTTGTAACACAAGGGAACATGAGTCTTATCTCAAAATATTGTGAAAGAAGGAACAATCAACACTCTGTACAGCAGCAATGCTGATGTTTACCTTACCCGGGGCTCTTATCTCCTGGCTGGTGGTGTCAGGAGTTGCTCTTTTTCATGCATGGGGTCATTTTGAACCTGAAGTTTTAAACTCTTAGTTACATACAGAGGTCCCCCCCAGCCAGGTGCTGTGGATTTACATCCCTTGGATTTCATTAGCTCTTCTCTTATCAGTAGGGGGGTTTTAAATCCTCAGGATAAAGGGAGTGTTTTGTAGGAAAAGCTTTCTGAGGCTTTTGGAGGCTGCCTGGGGAATGGGCCTTGTTCTGGTTAGGTTTGGGTTTAGTATTTAATCTTTTTTAAAAGTCTTTGATAGTTGCTAATGTTCAGGCTGGTGGCTATGTGTGGAATATATGCCAAAGGGCTAATCTGTATAAGATGGTGTTGAATTGTTTGAGTTACGTACTTCTAAAATAAATGTCCGTTTAGAGTGACCTACTTTTGATGCGCTTCATCTGACATGGGGAGCACCTTCTTTCTTTCCAGTAAGCAGGTCACTTTGAGGTGTTCCTGATGAGAAGAATAAATAATTTATGAATATAGAGCAGTCTGATTTTTTTTCAGCTGGGCCTTTGATCTGGAATTACAGGGAGGTAGTGGACTGGTTCAGATTCCAGGATAAATGCTTCCTGTGCTTCCCAGGAAGTGATTTACTTTTGACCTCCTCCAAACACTTCAGGTTTTGGCTCCTGACAGGCATTCTGTCATAGGTAAAGGAGAGTCTTTGATGCAAATACCCTAGGTGTTGTACTGAATGATAAATCGATAATAATTTGTGACACGCTGTGTGTAATGACTGGCTGTTTGCTTCTGAAGGGCCACTGTAGGTGCTAATCAGTGAGTCGGCCCAAGCGCACTGACCTCCAAAGCTTTCATCTCTGGAAAGCTGTGTTAAAATGTATGCTCTGGTTTACTAAGCAGAGAGGATGACGTAAATACAGCCAGTTCCATATAGCTGAGGTGAATTAACTGGTGAAAACTGACTGCTCCCTCTTAATTGTTACAAAATAGGAGTACACAAAGTAAAGCGATAGGAATGTTGTCAGTGTCTAGTGGTGAATGATTCAACATCATTATCTTCCTAATAATGTGTCTGGAATAGTGTGGATTATAGCAAATGTGTTTACATTATTACTTTGGCTTTCAAAGATTGAACTTTGTGCGTTATTTGCTGCTGGTTTCCTACAGCTTCTTGGTATAAAATAGGATACAATGGCTGTTGGCTGCAGGTCATCAAGCAAATGATTTGCAGTGTAGGCTCCCTGAGCAGCATTCTCCAAAGGAATGTGTGGTAGCACCAAGCATCTCCAACTCATTCCAATCCCCCCTTGACTCTCTTCTAGCTGTGAATGGGTTGTGTTTTCCAGTCTGAGAAATGCTCCGAGTTTGTGCCTGGTCTACCCTAAAAGTTCCGCAAGAGCTCTCAAAGTTCATCATTAGTGGACTGAATTGATGTGAAACTCTATTTTTTTTTTTTTTTTTGTAGTCAACATTTAGATGTCTGTTTTTTTTCTTATTTGAGTTGCTTTAACCTAGAAAGCATGACTGTACTTCGTCGTTATTTGGCCAGCCTGAGGGTTTTTTGGTGGTCTCACACATGCAATAGTGCACTTCTGTTGTAACCAAACAGCACAACTCAGGCATGCAATTTTCTACTATGTATTTTCTTATTCAGCAAAAAGGTTCATGCAATGTCTCCCCACACAAACCTGAGCAAATCTGTTAATTGGGTGGAAAACTTCAAATACTACCGCAAGAGCTGTAGTGTGTCCCTGAGGTTTGGATCAGAGCTCTGATCCAAATGATGTGATGAGGCATCCAGAGCTGGAGCTACTGCTTTTGTACCTTGTGGCAGCCAGAATCCTGTGGAGGGATGGATTTGTTGGGTTTTCTTATTGGGAAGTTGATGGGAGCTGGATCCAGAAAAAGCTGCCCCTTTCCAGTGCTCCTGCCAACTTCTGGCTCAGTAGGCTCCTAACTGTTGCAGTAGCAAAGCTTTTTCTCCCTAAGTGTCAGAATTACATGCCCTCTTGGTTCAGCTTTAACTCACAATAAGAGAAACATTGGGCACTGGCCTGATATTCTTGTTCCCATACTAAGACAAAAAGTGGTGTGTTTTTTTTTTTTCTTTCCAGCTGCTATATTTAGGAAATTATCTTTATTCGGTTCTTGTTTAAACAAGTCCATGTACCCTTTATTTATACTACCACTTGACTCAGAGTTGCATTTCTAAACACTGCAAATGCTTGACAATTAGTGTCTAATTAGCAAAATCTAAGAAGTTCTGCAGTTTTGGATCTCTTCTAGACTTCTGCTGCCTGGTCCAAAAGCTTATTAAAATGCCTGTGATGAGATAATATTGCAGCGAGCATTAGAGGCATAGTCCTTCACCCTGTTTTCACTCATCAATAAAACTTAATACTGCTCAATATTCTGTATGAATGAGAATAAGCTTGTGAAGTCTTGCAGGGTAGGTGGGTTAATGGATCGATATTGACCTTTACCATTACAACTGCAATTAAAGCTGCATATGAACTGAAATGAGGGTAGCAGTTTCAGCACAAATGGAGAGGGTGTGGGGTTTGCAGCAAGATTTTCTCCATCTAACAGTACTTCATGCCATTTTAGATGTCTCTGAAAACATCACAGAATTGGAAATAAAAATGTATGGAATGCTATGAGGATGTGGATCGTTTTAAACCAGACTATGTTGTGTGGATTTTTGTTGTTGGTGGTGTCTTTTTTTTTTTTCCCCTTGACAGTACAAAACCTCCTAGCAGTGAGTTTGAGCTATCTTCAATGAACTCAGATGGTATTTTTAGTGGCTTGATTTCTCTTACTGGATTTGCTGTGTGGTTTTGATGACGGAATGATATTTAGCTCAAGAAGATCTCGCACGCAGTGGGCAGACTGGGTTAGCAGCATGGTGCTCTTTGTGGGCCACGGCAGTGTGAGGCCAGAACACGCTTGTTCCCTGGCAGCATGCACCCTTCAGAAGTAGGCTTCACTCACCAGTGTGACAGCCTTTGAACGCACTTTGGCTACGCTTTCACATCTTGTGTGACCACTTATGTCACACAAGTGGCCTGGCACTTCCAAGTCATGATGAGGGAATCTTTGTCATCAGCAGGTAGGAAATGTGCTAATTGAGATACGACTCTTGGGCAGCTGGAAAATGGAGGCTTTCAGCATCATCAGAGGCTTCTGAACTTTTTGTTGTGTTTACTATTTTGATTTAATCTCATGTCTATGCTGTCTGTTGCTTTGGTGTTGTTCGCTTGTTGTTTTGTTTTTTTTTAGGAGAGGGGGTTGCAGTATGTATGGGAGGGAAAAATAAAAATCAGTTTCACGCAGATAATACAGCATGAAAATGAGAACAAAGAACAAGAGGGGGGAAAATAGGGGGTATGTGGGTGGAAGAGTGCAAGGACAATCAATCCATTTCAGAATACTTTCTCTGTTTTCAAAAAATAAAATAAAAAAAAAATAGCTTTTCCACTGTGTACCAAAGCCCTAACTCTGCATTCAAATGGGAATGTATGTTTGTGGGTGGCTTTAACCCTAGTCCTCCTTACCTGCTATTCTCCCACCTATGTTTTATTATGAAATACAGAAATATGAGAGGGTCTACATTAAGAAGCAAGAGGACATCAAAGAGCTGAAATCTCCTATCATTTTGGCCAACTTTGGTTATAAACTGAAGAAGGCTATGTTCTACTGCCAGCACTGAAGTGTAAGTTTTTAATTTGTCCACAGATACTTGTATGTGTGGAAACAAAGTAAAGAACACATGCTTTCCAAGTTGGACTACGTAGTACTCCCATCTCCAGAAAAAAACCTCCTTTTTGACCAAGACTGGAAATAAGCGGGATCCTACAGGTACCCCTCTTGTCTCTGGCACTCCTGCCAGCTGGATGGCCACCCCCTGCTGCATAACAGTGAGAAGAAAGCTGAAAGGGCTAGGAAGGATTGATTATTTTGGGTGCAAGCGCAGGATGCTCCCCAATGTATCTGGGAGAAACAAGTAGTATTGATCTGTTCTGTGGGAATGCTAAACTTGCACTGAAGAGAGAAATCTCATTAAAGCTCCCCAGGATGCCCTTTGCTGCTATTGTTTGGGTTTTTTTTTTTAAACATTTTCTGTACGACAGTTTTCTTCAGATTAAATGTCCCCAAGTGTAGCAGGATTAATGCAGCCATCTGGAGATTTACTTTTGGTAAATATAAATAATTGTAATACAGCAAATAAAACTTATTTGCCATGTTATCTAGTGAAAACCAGGGCAGATCTTTAATTTGTTCTGAAACGTTGAAAATCTATAATGCTAGGTGTTTCGGTGCTTCTTCTCTTCCTCCTGTGCTGGAGCATGTTCTCAATGTGACAAATAATCTTGCCAATCAAAGATACTTTACTTTTATTTAAAAAACAAACAACAACAAAACAAAACCAAAAGCTAATTCACACCATAGAACTATAGAATGGTTTGGGTTGGAAGGTACTATAAAGATCATCGAGTTCCAACCCCCTGCCCTGGGCAGGGACACCTCCCACTAGACCAGGCTGCTCACAGCCCCATCCAGCCTGGCCTTGAACCCCTCCAGGGATGGGGCATCCACAGCTTCTCTGGGCAGCCTGGGCCAGTGTCTCACTGGAACATGAATATGTTTGAAAGTAACTGCAGTTGAAGTGGGACTGTAACCATTATTACATGCCACCTCTATTTAAGCTAACCTGGATCAGACTCTTTTTTTGTTCTCTTGAATTATTTTAGAGACTATTATATTAATCATGTATACTTTGATGTCTTTAGACTGCTGCAGGTAACATTAAAAAAAGCAATAGTTATTGTGTCCATCCCTTTTTAGATTCCATATATAGATATTTATTTGTGTCTCAGTAGATATCTGAGTGTGATTTAGCCTTAGGGGCTGGTTAATGGTTGGGTCCTAAATTTTTTCTGAAAATGAAATTTCAAGTTGAGTTTGATAGTGTGTCACAGAAGTAATAACTTCTGGTTGTGCTGCTTTTTATCTGAAGAGCTCAAAGTACTTTGTAAATGTGTTATTTATTATGTACATGTAGTATTGTGCAGGGAGCTTTATGAAACTCATGGCCTGTAAAACTACGTATACGGACAAGTTCTATGTATGGAAGACTATTTAGAAAGATGATCCTCTCCACTCCTATACTTAAGTTGTGGGTTGAAGCTCCCTCTGAGCAGGATCTGACCAACAAAACTGTCTTTGGGCCAAGTTCAACAGTGATAGGCAACACCAAGCAATTTGCATCACTTCAATTCACCTTTTTGTTCCTCAGTTTGCCTGGTATGCAAACATACCTGCACAAACGCAATCTGCCAAATATCGTTGCTCCTTTTGAGAAAGCGTTAGTAGTGATTCAGCATCCAGAAAAAGGGTAGTTTGATTCCAGAGCTTGTACAATAACAGAGGACCTGATCTCTTGTAAACCGTCACATCTGAAAAAAAGGGAGTAAGGAAGGATCGAGGCTTTCTCATTTGATCTAGTTTCATTTTTTCTGTGAATATGGCAAGCTTCTAGTAGTATAATCTCTTAGACCATCATTTTGACTTGACAGCAGCTAATTGCTCACGTTTTTGTCAACTTTCTGACCTTTAAATGGTGCCACTTTTGACAGCACTTAAAAATGGTGACTGCTTTTAGAGCAAGTAAGAAGAAACAAGGCATGCATTTCCACTTTAATTAGGATTTGTAGTGCATTAATGACAATCATGTTGTCAGAAAACTTTACACACTTGTAAGGCTGTCATGATGGGCAGTTGTTATTCCTTGTCATCTTCCTTTCTTTTTCCTATCGAAAAAAGTGAAGAGTGTCCCTGAGGGTAATGTGACTTGGTGTGCAGTGCAGCACTCTATTGAAAACACATCTCTGCTAGTGACATGAGGGGAAAATGACTGTATAATGTACTGCCAGGCTGCGTGTAGAGAGGAAGCAATGGCAAAAGAAGGCTCTGTGACAATCCCCACATTGTGATACTTCTGGAAGTTGCAGGGTGTGTCTGAGCATCTCTACTCTACATGGAGAATGTCTGACTTGCTAGATAATTTGGACAAACAACTTCTGAAGGCGGGAGAGCGCCATGTGTTTTGGGTTTCTGTACTAGGTTCTGTCTGAAAGATCTGAGTGCACGCAGTAGGGCCAACTCTGACCTGTACCGTAGGTCTGGCCTTACCATAGAGTGACAGCTCATGGGGTTGAGATGTAGGTCTGGCGTCCTGCTCGTCTCAAACACGGAAGCAGGTTGGAGCTGGTGATTGCCAACAGAACTGTTTGCTGTTTCACAGACCTCCTCAAATGCTGGTGCTCCATTTCTCTTGTGTGACTGCGTGGGTACTTATCTCATCTTGGGGGAAAAAGCTGCAGGGGCATATGATGGTGAGGATGTAACTGCCACCAGAATAATTCACTGAGCTTGTAGTTAACTCTTTGGTGTTGCCACTGGCAAAAGAGAGCCTCTGGGAACAAGCTGTGAAGCATGGTTATCACTTGGTTTCCCCTTACTTAGTGTAATGCCTGTCTGTAACTTTAGATTTAAACTTATACACGTGCCTTTCATGTCTGCCTCTTCTGGTTCATGGACTGAAACCCCAGCATCTAGTAAACTGCTCTTACAGGGTGTCTCTACTATACTTGTACAGAGGACTGTACAGACCTTCTGAGACCAGTCGCCATTTCTTTGAAAGAAGCTTTATTTAAAGTTAAGATTACTGAGGAAAAATGAAATACATAAGAATGTTTAAGTGCATGTTTCAAGTTATCTTAAGTTTGACTTTTCTCTAAGGCTCTTATTAGCAGGTTATTGAAAAAATAGAATATAAAGAGTAAATGTTGGCTGTGTGTTCTGTCGGGAGTTTTTTTTTTTAGGAAGGATTCTTTTCTGACCCACTTCAGAAGCAGTTTGTCCTGTGTCTCGTTTATACTATCTCTTAATATTGTGGTCATCTTATGTGGAGCAGACTTCTTGTGATTCCTAGGAAAACTGTTTACTGTTCTTTTCCTATATATATGTTTGTTTTGAAAGTTATTATTAGCTGAACTCTTTATTGTCAAAGTAGGTGAATCAAGTCACTGAACTCTGGTATTATATTGATAACACCTTTGTACTAGGTGGGTATCCCTGAATCAGTGAGTGTGTGACTTCTGAACTGCTCAAAGAAGGGTTTACTTTCTTAAAACTTCATTCATTCTCTGTTTTCCCTGACTTATTAATATAAATACTAATATTTTTAGACCTTTGAATGGTAACTATGTGGTGATAAACTTAACAGTAAGGAGGAGTAGTAAAATGACACAGCTAATGTCACAAACATTCAACCTTCATAAATAGCAAAATGGAGACCTTTCTAGGAGAGGTGGGTTGGACAGTGCTGCTTCAGGCATGCTTTTGGCACAAGTGATGTGGATTCTTCTGGCCATGTTCTGAGTTTGTCTTGTCTGCCTATTTTTTATAGAAAGCAAAGGTCTGACCCTTCAATTAAAGATAAATCTGCTCTTTCCACTTTTTAGAGACATGTAGAAGAATGAAATGTGGCATATTAGATCTTGGGTTTTGCTGGGTTTTGTTTAAATATCTAAAGTATTTTTAACTTGAAAATACACTTCCATAAATGAAAGACCCCAAATAAAAATGTCAGGATTTCATTGGTTTCTTATAAATACTGAACATAAGTTATTCAGTTACAAACCATGAATATTTTTAGAGCAGTGCACATATTCGTAATACTTCTCCTAGTAAAATAGTGACAGTGATTAGAGCATCAAATTTTAAGAAATATTCTTTTTCACTCTGTTCTGCACCTTCTGATAAAATTCTCTGAGAAACATCCTGTATCTGGATGGCTTATTCTGTAACCTTATTGACTAAGATCTCACAAAGGTGCTATTTCCTAACTCTTGGCTGCGTACGTTAGAATTTAGACCTGCAAGGGGGACATGCAGCACTTAGCCTTGAAGATATGCTACTGAAATGTTATTTGTTAATGCATTCTAATAGGCCAATCTAAGTACGTGGACAACCTGAATAGGATGAGTGGTTGTTTTGTGTTGATGAACATTTAGGGGAAAAATGTGTTTGCCCCCCTTCCTGCCTGCAGGTCTGTAGGGGTTTGCTGCTTATTTTCCTTTGCTAGCTATGCATGTGGCCTTTAATGTGAGTGAAAAGGATGAGAACACTCATTATGAAAAATAGCCTGATAAGTTTATATATAATTTAAAAAGGCTAAAAACCTTATTATTTACAAAAAAGTTCTGGGAGCTATATCCAAGTAGCAATTCTTACTTTCCATGCAGAATTCTGCATAAGGCTGTTAACATCATCACATGTTGTAGACATACTTTTTCTTGTTTTCATGGGAGTCAAAAGAAATATTAATAATACTGAGCTGAATGTGATGTATCTTTCAGGCAAAGTATGTTGACCTGTTGGCATTGCTGTGGTCCGCTCCCACGAAAGCGTGACCTTGTTTTGGAGTGGCAAGCTATTTATGCTAGGCTTAATGTGCCTTCTGAGAGTGCGGACAGCAGTTCTCTTTTGCCTAAAAGCAGCATGCCCAGCTTGAATTATAGAGAAATGGCTTGCTTTAAAAATGATAATGCCCATAATTATGCCTGAAGACTCTAGAATAGGAAAACATTTAGCTGCCTCTCATGCTGCAGTTTGTGGTTTAGGCATGTTTAAATACTGATGAATCAGGGCCTCAATTATTTTTCAGGCTTGTAAATGTTTTTTAATTTATTATTATTCAAGTAGGTTTCAGAAACATAGTCTCAGTTAAAGACGACAATAATAAGGCACACCATGACAAAATCAGGCTTCAGCTCTGTTTTTGAGATGTTTTCACCAGTTCCAGTCTCTCTCTGCATGGGGCCAGAATCCTGCAGTGCAGATGTTTGCCCAATCTGTTTCTTGCATCTTTTTTTAGATACTGCTTTCCAGGATTCAGTCGCTCATTTTGAACTCCTTACCAAACGTCTGACCTTGTGTTTATCTGTGAATAGCTTTCACTTGCTAGCTAAGCCAGTGTGCTTTTATGGTTATCCTACCCCTCACGGTATTTAGTACTACTCCAATGGGTCAGTCATCTACACATTTTATCAGCAGTGACTTTCCTATTTCCATGTCATTGTTTTTTGTTGCTTTGTTGTTGTTTGTGTTTTTTTTTTTTTAACTCTAACAAAAAACTGATCTGGAAAAAGAATTGCTTTTAAAACTTGCAGATTATGTGTTTTGGAGACATAATAACAAGCATTGAAGGTGGAGCACCTGTGCAGATCAATCTAGCTAGATTTGGGTTTTACATTGAAGAAAAAGCTTATGCTCTGACTGCAGTAATTTCTCTCTATGTGAACTCTGCTCTCACTCAGTGGTGGCAGGAAGGGATGAAACCCCCATTTATGTGCAAGAGAAATGGTTTAATTTATCTCTGAGCATGTGATTCCTTGTAGTCTCCTGCTGTAGTCCAGCAAAATCACAGCATATCAGTCAAAGGACACTTGCTGAATATTTACCAAAGGTTATCTGCATCTGGGAGATATCAGATGTGTACTTTCTTATCTTAGAGGGTCATGGGCTTGGTAGTTGCATGTTATGGCGTTTGCAACACAAGGGGAATGAGTTCCTGTACATAATGACAGGACTGAAAGGTTCTTCAAACCTTAACAGCTTCAGTGCCTTAAGGATGTAAAGAATGTGCCCAATGAAAGTTACCCCACTGTGACCCCTTAGCGTCACTGGATTTTCTTGCTTTCCTCTGGAATGTTATTTGCCTAATAACTGTCTCTGCACACAAGGGATTACTCTGTAAAGGCATATGCTACAGGCACTCAAATACAGAGTGATGGTTTTAATTTTCATTCCCTTCTGCAAGGAAAGGGGGAAAAAGTGATTTTTTTTTTCTTTTTCTTGAAAGAGTGATTCTTTGTGACCTAGTGAATCATCCTTTGCATTTTTCTCCCTCCTTCCCGTCTTTATTCTAGGAAAAATTCCCATAATTGCAAAGTCTTTGGTGGCTGTAATCAATATATCATCTTAATTTCAATAGGCAGTACTCAGACATATTAGGAATTCTGGGCCATAATTAAAGTCAGTAGAGAACTCTAATAGGTGCGAGACATCCATTGTCTGTCTTGTCTCAGGGTGGTGGGTTTTAAAAACTGAATTGTGAGCTCTTCTCAGAGAAGCTGAGCCTCCAGACAGGGGTATGTGATTGCAAGAAATGATTTACAGATCTACAAAATACTTGTGCATAGCCAAGTGCAATTATCAAGATGGTTCGTGTTACTCTTAAATCTGCTAGTATTTTGACATGCTTCTACAGATGCTTGTGAGTAGTGGATAAACACAGTAAGTCTGTTACTTCATTGCACTCTGAAGCTTGTGTATCTCCATTCATGTAAAAGATTGCCCTTTCTCTGCGTTTTATGTTTCTATTTGTATCTGCAAATGTTAATTAACATTCTAGTTCGTCAATTTCAGAAACTTAAATCTGTAACTGTTTATTCCTGGAGGTATCAAATCCTTTTACCTTTACATCTTCTATTGATGTGAGAAGGCCTTCTATATATAGTGTGTTTTTTCTGTTCCTCTGGTTGCTAGAGCAGTATCTGTTTCGAGAGACGTAATAGTAATAATTGTTACTGGAGTGGCTTGGTGGGCAGACAGTGGGTGAGTAGGTCGAGGTGACAATATAAAAATGTACGGTTCAAAAACTGTTTGCAAACTACAAATTCCTCTGTGTTCTGTGATTACAACTGCGTGTTGTCCCTGTGTATGTTTTTTTTATTTCAAAATATTAGCGAATTCTTTACATTATAGCGTGCACTCAGAGCTAAGTGGAGTTACCTTTCAAAAGGCCAAGAATTACCTCACTGTGACTAGAGGCAATGGATTTATTTCCAGTGCTGAATTTGGAAAGATAACTGATATCTAATAATCATCCCTTAACAATGGGTACTCTGTGGTTGTAAGAAACTTGGCAGACAATTAATGATGAATTAAATCCACTGCTTTGATCTCTCCCTTTGATAAATATCTATGGGCAGATAATGATTCTTTCAAATGGATTTGCTGTTCATTTTCTCTTAAAGACTTTTCTTCGCTGTGAGTATATTAAGCTTTGCCTCTGCCATATCTCTATTAGCAAAAGCTCTAGTAGAGAAGAGTGTTGTATTTGCAAGAACAATTACTGCTTAGCCCAATAACTTTAGTTTGCAGAACTTGTAGACTGATATACATTCCAGTGGCAAAAATATTACCATTGTCAGTGTAGGGTATGTTTGGAGGTTTTGCACTCTTAAGAATGGACCAGGAAAATAACAGATGTACCTGAAACATTTTGGTGTATAATTATACTAACTGAAGCGTATTATGTGATTGTTGGTCTCTGGTTCTGTGTAGATATGAATCCTTCTGCATTTTTTTTTTAACAGTTGATCCCAGTGGTGTAACTTTTCTCTTGTCTTATTTACTTCTGTTCTCCATTCTTACGTAATTATTTTATAGAACGCGAAGGAAAATGCAGAATACAGTGTACTTCTGACTTTTTTTTAATGACTGCATCTAACTACATTTAACCACACTTTAACTGCATTCGGATCTGGAAACTTAAAACATTATCTCTAATTTTACTGCATATCTCCCAATGGAAGAGAATTCTATCAACATTGTACAACTTGTGTTGTCATAATTAGCACTGGAGTGTGTTTAAACAGTGGTGTGGAAGGATCCCTTTACAGAAGATAGAACAATAAGTACTATTCCTTAAAAGTGAATGTTGAGAAACAAACCAAGGTGATAAATCAGCAGGCAATCTTCAGAGGGGTAAAGACACTTGTAGTTTGTAGCTTTATGGAATATGAACCAGCAGCCTGCAGGCAAATATCTCTAGGTAGGTCCACCACCGATCACCTGGGCTAAACAGGCTGCCGATAGCCACTCAGCACAGATATGTTTTTCAGGCAAAGGATCTATTGCTTTTTTCCTTATTCATGTACCTCCCATTAATGTCAGAGGGAACTATGTGTTTGCAAAAAGAAAATGGATCCCCTGAGGGTGTCAAGTATTGTAAGGTAATGTTCTTCTGTTACGTTTTATGCACTGCTTATTTTTATGAGTTGTTGTAATTGTTTAGTGTGTATGATTGCTTTAGGGCCTGCTGTCAGGTGTGGAATCACTGCATAAAAAGGGCTTGTGAATGAAATATTGAGAATGTAGAAAAGCAATCTCATCCTTTTAATGTCATCAAAGCAGATATATAACGTTCAAAATAGGAACTTACATAAGGAACAGCAGAAATTAAGAGCTGCTTGAGAACTGTGAAAGTGCACGATCCTAACTGAGCGATTAATGCCTGCAGTTATTGACATTTCAGTAATTCATTAAGATCTGTATCAGTTCTGAAACAACTGGTGTGCTGGGAGGAGAGCTTATAAAGGCAGCATTGATTAAATACATTGAACCTGAGAGACCAGATTAGTGGTCATATTTCTAACTTGTAAATCAAATACGCTTACAATGTAAACAACTTCTTTGTTCTTGTTTTCGAGGAAACCTTTTGACATGAACTTGGAAGTGCTGTTACCTGAGCTAACGGAACTGTTACGAAGTAATTGTGAACCTTGTGTCTTGGTTTATACAATCAGTCAGTGAAAATTAGATATTCCTTGGCAATGATCAAATGATTTTTTTTTTTGAGCTGTAAAAGGTCCAAGAAAGGACCTTTTCTTGATACAAGCAATTTGTGCTACTATTGCTACCACTGTCTGAAAACTGACGGATGGATTTCTTTGACGCTCCTCGCTGAATAGAGTCACTGTAAACATGAAAAGACAAACTAAGTAGGAGTTGTCCTGAATGTGAATTAAGGATGGATAAGGAAGACAACTCTGAACTTTTGTAAACACAGCTTTATATAAAACTCAGGTATTTAATTGTTTTGGGGTTTTTTGGTGTTATGTGAAGCTCTTAATTCAGAGAAATGGGTTGAAAGATATTTTAAGCTACGCAGGGTGGCAGTCCCTGCTTCCCGGAACTTCAGTGCTTTTCTACATTTCTGTTTACCATCAAGATGAAAAGTTGTTACCAGGACTGAAATCCTCTTCCAGCATTATGTTTCACAGAACTATAGCAATGGCTGCAGTTCTGTCCACAAAGATTTTTTTTTTTTTTTTTAAGGTGAAGAAGAGTAATTACATTGTCTCCTGTGCTTCCACTTGATAGCATTATCTTTGGTGCAAACCTGCTCATTTGGAGGTTAGTCCACTCAAGTGAGTGGTTCTACTGGGTAAATAATGCATTAATAGAAAAGCTGTAAATAATGAAAGTAACTTTTTTATTAACATACAATTTTCTACCCAGTCCTTGGCCATGGGAGTTAACTTGGCATTGCCATGTCTGATTTGGTTCAAGTTAGGAATGATGAGTTAAATCTGTAGACAAATTCAGTCTGTGCGTCAGATCTGTGGTTGATGTGGATTATCAGCAGAATATGGGGACAACCTGTTTGTGATACGCTGACTTATATACCTAGTTGTTGACTCTGTTCTGATCTGTAACCTGTGTTATAGCTCCAAATAAAATTCAACCCTCTGACATATATTTCTAAAGCAGCTTTTTCAGAACTTTCTTCTACACTGGGAAAGCATAAACCATACTGTGTTGATGCTTTTTTGTCTACTTCTAATATGTTCTTGAAAAAAGCCAGTATGGGTTACTTCAATACTGCTGTTTTTAATAACAAAACCAGTTCTTTTTCCCCAGAAAATGCAGTATTTCCCTTTGCCTTTCAAGTGGATCTCTGATACTGTAACTAGGTTACCAAATTGGCACAATAGGCAAGACAGCTGGCTGGCCAAGTCTGCATATCTGGCAAGACAGTACTGCAGGTGCAGGAATAAAATACTTGTTTTCAAGAACAATTTTCTGGGGCTGACTTCACGCACTTGAGCTTCTTGCAAACAGCAGATATTTTTCTTCTCATTGCACAGCTGAAGACTAGAATTGCATTAATCTACTTGTCCCTAACTTTGTGCGATAGAAACTGATTCTATCAGAAGCCATTTTTCTTGTGTTCCCTTTCATACCAACCTGCTTTCCTGTTTCTCTCCAGTATTGCACAAAATGCTTGGATTGCAGGTGATCTTGTGAATTAATTTCAAATTGGTTTTACTTCAGTGACCACTTGAGTTCTTCGCAATGGTACTTTCCAATGTTTAATTAAAACTAGAATTCTGTAAAAGTCAAATTATGTTCAAGCCTAGCTTTGGGGAAGAGAATCAGGAAATTAAAAAGGGGTACGTGAGAGTTATTTTTTTCAGTAGAAACTTCAAACAAGTTTCTAGCTTTTAAATGCATGGGATTGTTTTTTGATTTGAGTATTCCATATTCAGGTATACCAATTTCTTGTATTGTCATTGAGCTGGCCTTAGTGTGTGAGAGCTGATCTTTCTAATTAAGACTAATTGCTGAATTAATGCAAGCACTTGAGTCTTAGGTAACAGCTGTGCTAGTAAACCTATAGAGGAGAAAGGAGAGTCACTGTACGGTCCCTGAGGGCAGTTTCCCCAGGGGTCCTGTTGACTAACTCCTTGAAGAGCTGAAGTTTGCTATCCTAAAATTCAGGGTAGTCTTTAGTCTTCACCTGACCCATATCCCTCAGGAGTGCAAACTCCACCAGTGCATGATTGCTTCAGCCCAGACTGCCTCCAATGTTGATGCAACCGATGAGCTCTCTTCTGTTGGTGACCAAGTTACTTTTCAGCTCCAGCCTTCAGTTGATCATGGAAAGAAATATTTAAATAGTGCCTTTGAGTTCTATGGGTGTGTATTGAAGAAAGATGGGTATGATGGAGCAGGGAATTATTTTAAATAAAATTATATATAGCCAAGCCAAGTATATACACAGAAAAGCAAAGATGGTGACTAATGAAGATTGTAAACAGTGATTAAGTGATTAGTATATAGCAGCTGGTCCCCAGAAGGGCCCATGTAATCCCTGGATTTTAAAGGAGCTGAATTTTCTAGCTCTGGTTCAGTTCTCTATACATGAACTCTATTCTTTCTCCACCACCTCATTCCCCTGGTGTTCTACTAAATAAATCAGGTCATCTCCCACTCTGTATCTTTCCTTTTTTTTTTTTTTTTATTAAACGTGTCCCAGACTGAGATGTGTAGGGTAGTTTGGCGTTGCTTGGGGTTTTTTTGGTTTTGTTTTTTCTATGAGGAAGGAGGAAAGATGACCGATGAAGTACATGCCTCTCAAACAGTCTTAAAAGGTGGACTGATACATTAAGGTCTTGCACATTTGCCAGTGACACGAGTTTTATGATTATGTAATTTTACTAAATTCAAAGGGAACAGAAAGCAAGTCAGCAGGGTTATAACACTGTAAAACCACTGTTGGGGTAAGATAATCAAAACTTAATGTCTGTCTTGGTGTATTTATTCCTCCTTCCTGTGTTGTCAAGAGAGGAGGATGTGACTGATACGAATCAGTGTCTTTACAGGCTTAAAAAATGGAAAGAAGAGGGGGAAGACGAGCTATCCCTAGTTGCCTGTAATTGCAAACCCTTTCTCTTGTTTGTGAACTTGCTATACAACAGCTTGAAACCTTGAGGACCTACATTTGTTTTCAAGACAATTGTAGGTAATGATACCTGGAGGCCACCGTATTTTAAGACGGACCAAGTCCTTGTAAAATCAAAACCGCTAACAAGTTACAAGTCACGCGTACAATTCCTGTTTGCAAGGCCTTCACCAATCTTACGAAAAGCTTTTCAAGTCAAGCAGTATTCAGGTGCTGCCATTAATAGGTGTGTAGTACTCTAAGTTCTAGGCCTGACATAACTGGTTTTTATCTCAGTCTTGAAAAACTGAGCAGTCCAAATCCTGAGGCTGCAGTTTGCCTCTGCCTGCCCAGACCTGACTAAAATGACTAGACTGGCAGAAAACTGTCCAGCAAGAAAATTGCTGTTTAATGAATTAAATTGGCTTGGCAAAAGTGTTGACTCCAGAATGGGTGCAGCGTGGTTGGGAGGAAGGAAGGTGAGACCCTTTCAGCATCATTGAACTATTAGATAGCCTCAACTGTCTTGTACAACATTCCCCTTCCCAGAGAACAGCTACAGTTACATCTCAAAAAGTCTGCTTGAAGCCTCACTGCCCAAGTAGAGAAGACGGGATCACATATTACTGTATACTCACTCTCAGCCCAGAGTCTCAGCCTTCTGTAGCAACTCGGTGATGACTCTTAAATTATCTACTGAAAAGCCACACACTTGAGCTGCTTTGGGGCAAGGGGAATGGAGTCTTAAATCCATCAGGTTCACCCCGTAGTGTTTTATATAGTATTGTGTAAACAAAATGTAGTGGTCTTAAATGCCTGCCAGTGGGAATTTAATAAACACTCTTATAGTGTATGGATTACTGTAATAATGGCACTAGAACCTGATTACCCTTTAAAAAGTACTGCAGAACACTTCAGATCATGCTATGGAATATAGTAAAAACTGAACTATACCTGTCAAATGAGCAAAGAACATACTGCAGTGCATATTATACTTTCTTGCAGTGGATATTACACTTTCTCTACTTGTATTTCTTCACTTTCTACAGTATTTTGGATTTCTCTGTGGGTCTAATAATCATTAGTGCTAATTAAAACCTTGTAATGGTGGTTTTATGTAAATGAAATTGTAATTTCATGTGGTGAATTTGACTTGCAACATATGTCACTCGCTTTGTTTGCCTGTTCCCCCCTTTTGGAGGAAGGCATATAAAATGGGCGATACCTTCCGTTTCAAGGCCGATGGCCTTTAAGGACCCTTTGGATGTACTGTTTTTCTTTTCTTATACCGAATATCATTCGGAGAATCCTGCAGAAGCCTGCATAGCATTGTCTCTGCATAGAGATTGGTTATTAAAATTCTATTCCAAACAGTGTTTTTGTATGAACTGCGTGATTTCAAAGTGAGTTTAAATCTTAGAGGTTTGTTTTTCCTTAGATGCTTGTGTATTGATCCCAAGGCTACCTAAATGCCACTTCAATGTTACACAGCTGTTTGGAACTTAATTTTGCAACTTTTATATAGAAAATAGTATTTCTCTTGCCATTTCTGAATCGCCAGAAATGTTGGCTGCTATTAGTGTGGCTGTAAGTGGATTTCTCTCTATTGTAGGTATCTTTGTATAGGAGGAAAATGACATTGTTTTTAGACTATTTAAAATGCACCTCTTATGTGAAGAAATGGGAGGGAGAAAGGAATCTGTTACTCTGTCCTGATGACTTATAAAAATCCTGCCTCACTACTTAAAAGCTATGGTATAGTTACAGTCACCTGGAACCAACTGGCCCCTTCACACATGCATGCTAAATTCCCTCCCAAATATGCAATAAAAGAAAGGAAGAATACTGTTCCATGCTTTAAACTGAACTCTAAGCGAGCTAGAGATACCTTCTAGAGAGATGGCAGTCTATAAAATGTTGTTTCTGAAACACTTCAAAGAGCTAGAGTTGTGAATTTCATAGCTAAAGTGTGATAGATGTGCATGAATCAATAGTTCAGATCATGTCAGGCAAGTCTAATTTAGGTCTACTGTTCTTGACAATATCACTTTAACAATAACTTGGGCTTTATCTTTCTGGGAGACATTTGAAAATACAAACTCCGTGGAAATTGTAGCTGTTTTTTTTCCTCCAGCATCTGAGAGGAGTCACAAGTTTGGAAGAATATCTTATGCTGCCTTTGCTGGTTGTTGTCATTGATTTCTTTGCCCTGAGGGAAAATGAAGCAAACTTTCAGACATGGTTTTCATTACGAATGGTAGATGAAGGTAGAATTATTTCTTAAAACCTGTTGCTAGACCTATGTGCTACACTTTTTTTTTTTCTTGAGAGCTGGCTGCACTGAATGTGCCACTTGAGATATCACGTGTGCACCAGGATGGTTTGTGCTGTCCCTAATGTTTGTGTCTATGGGGATTTAATATGTTCCTGAATGTAAAAAGAAAAACATATTCAAAAGCAGACTTTAATTTGTTGCTGGACTGCTTTGATTATTTAAGGACACTACCTCTGTGGATTTTTACCTGCCCAGATTTTTTTTATAGAAAGCATTATTTTGTTTATAAACTGTGTCATAACCTGTGCCTTTATTTTTGTCTCGAGTCTTACTTGTTTTGTAACAAAGATAACAGATAATTTCTCACTGTTTCTCTATTAGATCCCAACATAGCAAACAGCTGGTGCATTTACTAGTAAGATCTCTCTGCATGCATGTTATTTTGCAAACACTTATGATTTATAAGGATGTCAGATATTCCAGTGCAATCTGTTAAAAAGACTTACCTTGTTTGTTCCTAGACTGAAGGGGGAAAGGGGTAGAGGGGGGTGGGAAGTCCCAACACTTACGCAGTATTTACAGGGGTGGTGCTTTGAACACCTCTAGCACTTTCCTGAGTGGTAGATGCTCAGCTTTCTCTATTAATGGGAATTTAGGTAACCAAATTAATTACTGTGTCTTGATTGCTCTACTACTGGTCATATCCAAGCATGTATCATGCTTGGAGAGTGCTTATTTATGGATTTCTCTTTGCCAGTACAGTGTGTGTTCTCGTGTTTGGTTGTTAAAACACCCAAGACTGGAGCTTTGTTGATCTTCAGCAAATATCTTATTTCCTCAGTGTAAATCTGTGTATGTACATAGGATAGGCAATACATGTTCTGAGACTCTCTAAGAAGCAAAAAACATGATACCTTAGCACAGATATTACTTATTCAGAAATGAGCCACTAGGTAAAAAAGTTTGGTGGTGCTGGGTTGTTACAGAAACAAACAAACAAAAAAAAAAAGTGGTGTGAGTATTCTTTACTTACAAAGAATATGCCCCGAATCCTTTCTTTGAACATAGTAGAAGGAAAACAACAGTAGGGCTGTTCTCCTTTGATTATCCCTGGATTTTACCTCTTCATCAAGTTTTTGTAGGAGGTTGTTCTAATGCAAGTATTCATTTGGTATATCTTAAACTTGAGCTAGGTAGCTTACAGTTAGAAATAAATTGGTAGAGGTCAAGAATTAGAATAAAACTTTATGTAAATCACATGAGGTCTTAATACCTGTTTGGTTGCACTTTTCAAGGCATTTGCACAGTTTAAACTAGGTGGACACTGAAACAAATGCAAAACTTTGGTTGCCCATTTTACATTTTTTTTTAATTGACATAAAAGACTCTACAGAGCAGGGCAGAAAGTTGCTCCAATGAATATCAGCTCTAGCAAAACTGTTTAATACCTAGTTTTCCTCTTGCCATGAGTGAAGAAGAGATGAGGTTTTGTAAGTGTGAGTGTTTACGTGTGCTTTGTGTCTATCAGTATCAGTGAGGGAGCTAGTGATTGATGCAGTCCAGAACCTGTAGGGTGAGGCCCCTTCCTCCCAGGGGCTAACCCATCTTTTCTTGCGTCTTCCCTCCTCAGCTGTGCTGCAGTGGGGGATTGCATCGGGAAGCTGTCAAGTGACTCACGCGAAGCAGTCAGTGCTACAGATGAAGCAATAGCTCAGGAATACTCTATTCGTTAGCACTTTTTAAGGCTAGAGTGGAAGATGTGTTCTCACAATGTGTTTTTGAATATCCTTAAAAATACTCTGTCTATGCAAATACATTTGTTTGTCATATTTTATCCGTTGCCTGCAATCATTGGACCGATATTATTAGGGGTTTGTTCTATTTGTGTTAATAATAAAATTAACAAGTAAGACTTCCTGAAAAAAAATAGCAGTTGCTTGTTAGAATTATAGTGTGATTTTTTTTTTTTTTTACTTTTTATTTTTAGGAATTTTAATGGAAAATATTGTCATGCTATAAAAGATAGTCAATAAGAAAAACTATGCATGGTTATTGATACCTTGTATGTACACAGAGAGCAACTTCCCTCTATGTTTTTTTTTTTAATGGTCCCTGAAATTACTGTGTTCTAAATGCTTCTGTTAAAATATGAATCTAGCCACTTAATATGGTTACATTAAAGCAGAGACCCATTTCTTCAGTTATTAAATTACAAATAAAAACAACTTTGTCATGGTTCCTACTTGCATGGAGATCAGGATTGTTCTCTATAGTGTATGCTTTACAGTAAATTACAAGGAATCTGTTTTTAACTTCTGTATTCCTTTGAGTTCTTTGGTTAGATTGTTCCTTTTGTAGTTTTTAATAGACTGAAACATAGTTGTCCTGATCCTTTACAGTGTCTGAAAATAGCTCAGTTCTGGTGAAGAGGCAGCTGAAAACAGCTGGTTGTAGGTCCCTGCTGGGAAGGGAGGATTCTGATGAGCCACATAAAGTGGCTGATGGGTCAAGCCTGCCTTGAGAGTTTACACTCCGCCTAGATCTGGGCTTCCTTGCTCTGCTTTGTATGGGGTATTGCAGACTGCTCTGCATGAATCTAAAAATGTGTCAAATCCAGTCTAATAAGCTCAGTTACTGAATGTCTCTTTGGCTATTCTGCCTTAGAGTAGAATAGAGGTGATGAGGTACCTCATGGACTGTTGGCATTTAACGCACGCTTTGAAAGCAAGCTTAATATATTGGCATTATTTTATAAACTATCAGATGTGAAGCTGTACTAGGCTGTTGGGCGGTAACTAGTAGTTAATAGGAAAAGGATCAGGCACTGCTTTCGCTGGCCCCTGCTACGTCCCATTTGGGCATGTTGTCCCTAGAAAGACCAGTGATCCTTCTGCGCCAGTGCTGTTCGGGATCTTAAGTCCCTGGCCCAGGGGACTAGAATGATCCTCCTCACCCTAGGTTCCTCAGCATTGTAAATCGGATCGAAGTTTCGATGTTTTACTGAATGAAGATTGTGCAAGGTTCAACAGGAAAAATATAAAGAGTAATAAATTACTGTTTAACTCTTTAGCCAGTGTGGTGCTCCTGTAGTTATTGCCATGCAGCTTCTTAAATCACCTGGGTAGCTGCCCTCTGGCTTAGCATTATTAAGGCTCTGGTAATGCCTATTTGTTGTTTCTCATTGGAAGCTGTGTATTGCTGGGTGGTTATGGAGGAACTGGTGGACAGACTTCCATCCTATAATGTTTCATCCAAGGGAAGGCTGCTTTATCCAGCTCCTGTCCTCCCTTTGGACAAATCAAGGTATAGGCTCAGTACAGAGATAAATTAATTGCCTTTGATATATAAAGAAGAGATTTGTTTTTACTGTAGCAATCTAACAGTGCCTTTAACTCTAGATTGTATGAATATATGAGCCTTCATGACAAGATGAAGATGGATACAGAGGGTAATAGCTCTCGGCCGCTCTGTTCTATTATAGTTGCATCTGTATAATATCAACAAGCAAATATCTGCAAATGAAAACCTAAAAATTATGATATGCTAACCAAAGCCTGAACCACACTGTCACATCTGTGACTTATCTTCTAGATCAGTTTTTGTCTCTTTTCAGTGCCCTTCTTGTGATCACATTTGTGAAAGTCTAATAACCTAGTCTTTATATAATTGCAGGTGAGCTCACCTATTCTTTTGCTCCTGGTCTTCTGTATCTTGCTGTCTCCCAGCAGGCAGAGCAAGCTGGAAATGTTCCCATAGCTTCTTTTTAGGTCTCTAACAATATATATTTTTCTGAAAAATTAGTCTAGTGTTTCTATAACTTAAACCTTTCAAATATACAAGTACATTTATGTAATTAAAGAGTATTATAACTAGAAGAAAATACTTAAATTTAATCTTTTTTAAAAGATTATACAAGAAAGTTCAATAGAAAAATCAAGAGTAATTTTTCAACTGTTGTCTGACTTTTGTGTTCAAAATTGCCTTTTTTTTCTTACATACCAGCTATACCATTTAAAGACATCTGATAATACTTAGGTCTTGAGGAAAAAAAGATATTATCAAGCAGCCATTCTGTATATCCTTCTACAATATTTATTCATAGCTCTGTAAAACAAAAGTAAAGCTTGGCAGAACAACAGTGTTTTCCGAGAGTCTGGCAGCTAATATTTGGCTACATCACTGAGTGCCATATGAAATATTAATTACCATTGCAGTTTACTCTGTGATTGCTGATACAAGTTTAATTGTTGAAGGAGAAAGCTTCCATGTGAATCTGACTTTAATAATTTTATTTCCTTTTCCAGATATCTTTTTTTTTCGTTCTAATCTGAAAGCTTGTGATGTGTCAGAAAGCTCTCTGCTCTCTTTGCCACTAAAATGTCCCACAAGGGTTTGTAGAGAATCTCTTTGTTAGCCTTGACAATGGGGAGAAACTGTTTCAATCTATTTAATAATTTAGTTGATGCTTTTCTTCACATCATTAAAAAAAAAAAAACAAAACCAAAAAAACCCAACCCACTATCACATCACCTGATACTTTAAAAGTAAATTCAGTGTTCCAGGAGAAGTTTGACACTTGCCAGAGTGTGGAATGTTCTCCTCCCTGAAGTCAGACTAGAAGGAGGCAAATACAAATGCAGATTTCTTCATGCTCTCTGAACAGGGCCCGGGAGGCAGGAATTCCTCTGGTCTCAGTCAGCAGCAGCACTTACAAAGCTGGACTTGTGGCTCTCATGTGGTATAGACCCACTCTTCAGAACAATAAGATGGCAGTTGCCAGCTTTTTTTACTTGGCTAGTCTTATGATCCTGCTTCTTATTTCCTTAAGTCACCAGATTGCTTTCGGGGCAGGAATTGCAGTACTGAGTGTGAGTGCAAGAAGTTGTTTGTTCTTGTTTTTTTTTTTTTTTTTTTCGTGCTCTTCCCTCCTCTCCCCATACTTCTGTCTTGTGTAAATCCTGATCCTGTGAGCATGCAAACTTCCTCAGCAGATGGCCCTGAAGAACATGGTCAGACATAGAAAACCTCATTTGTAAGCGTAACTGGGCCACAGTTGGGGCAGGGACTGAACTCCTTGGAGGTCTCAGCTGGTCACAGTAAGAAGTAGAACTGGGGCAACGACTGTGGGCTTAGAAATCCAGGAGCCTCTGCCTAGGCAAGGTTTTAAGGATCTAGTTTTGGAGATGGAGTATCATCATGAGTAGTTAGGGCTAGAGATAAGTATTAGGGCTAAAGTATTTTTTGTGTGTAGAGTTTGTTGGCAAACTTGTAGTGAGCAACTAGAAAAGTGCCTTTTAAAAGTCCAGAGGTAGAACCGCTGTCAAATTTGTGTTCTTGGTAAAATGTTTCTAATGCTGCGGAGTTCACTGTTATCTATTTTTTTTTTTAATTTTGGGAGTTGGTTTTCAGCAGCCATGTTGTATTCGTTAATTGTAAATAAGCTGGTTGAAATGCCACACTTTCTAAATTGAATTTACACTTGCAGTAGTCTTCTAAAATGATTTCTAATTGTTTTTAGATGGCTGTGATCTGGGTTCGTTAAACAGACTGTATTTCTGTTGTCTAAACATTTTGGGTACTTAGTTTTTGTAAAAAAACCTCCCCCTGATATGGATATTGTAATCTTACAGATACATAACCAATGAAACAAATTTTGAGCCCTATTCCAAATTTCCCTCCAAGCGTCTCAGTATTATTTATTCAGTCATTAGTCATGCCCATGCACTTATTGATCTTCAGCCTACAGCTAATTTTTCTGGTGTAACATTTTTGCAGTATAACTTGGCTATGCAGATGGCTTTGAAATAGGCAGTCCTTTAATCCTCTTTATAAGACTGAGGGAATAGGGTAGGATTCCGCTAAACACAAGCTTTTTTTTTTCTTTTTATGATATATCATGGTCAGTAAAGTTTATCCTGCATTTCTGTCTGGCTATTGCATTGCTTTACTACCAGTGAGCTGCGGTCTTGGATGCCTGACTTGGTGCTACTCGGAAGAGATGTATTTCTTGCATTCCTACCTCACTCTACTTTTCTCCTTTTGTGTTTTACAATCAGTTGCAGAGTTAGGGGGAGTAGTGTTTTTATGGCCTGAAAAAGATGAGTCAGCTAGAAAGTGTCTTTAAACTCTGAAAAGAAACTACATGATGTCTCTTTCAAGCTGTGGGCTAGATACGTTGGGCGTATACGTGGTGTTGAGAAATTTGTTCTTGCTCGGTACTATACACTGCTTTGTGCTCCCGCAGTAATGTGTTAAGGCAGAAAGACTAACGGATTCTAGTAGAAGCATCGAGAAGTGTACTTCTCTGACAGAATACTTTGCTTCCTTTAAACACTTCATTATTTCAAAGCATTGATATTTAAAGTAAGTTGCTGATGTTTCTCAGGACATGTGGCTTCTAATGAAAGTGGGACTCTTTATGTTATTTCTCTGCTTTTGATGTGCCATAGCTTTCTCTGGGTTGCTGTCACAGGCACCGGGAACCCCAGTGTCACTCCAAGCAATGCGGTAAGCCTGCAGGTAACATGGCCATTACAACAACTGGAAGGCGTAGCGTCATTTGGAAGCGTTACATAAACACTTGTTGTTCCGAGACATGTACATGAGCAAAGCAGTGACCCTCCTTTGGCCGTGTCTTGCTCTCAGCTGGGATGCCTCAGCCTAACCTGCTCAGGACAGTGGTATAGCACAGAACAGCTTTGGTCTGTGTGCCTGGTGGAGATTGGCACTGATTGACCATCTGCTCTTGCTCAAGCCAGTTCTCTTGGCTCAGGGTGTTGCTGCCGCAGACTAGCACAGTAAAGGAGCATCCTATGGGGGTTTTCATTGCATTTAGGTAAAGGTAGGTCTGTAAAATCAACCCCTGTTCCCACTACACCTAGCAACAGAAGTATTCAGTGGACGTATTTTAATCCAGATAAATATTTCTGCTGGTCTGGTGCTAGTGTTTTCCTTTTGAAGTAGCTTAGTGTGTCTTGGACAGGGCTCACATCCCTGCTGGATGTTTCGAGGTAGTAAAGCAACAGCGGATCTTCTTAGCAGTGGGTGCTATGGGTATTAATGCAAAATGAAGGGATGGTTGCTCACTCTCAGAACTGCTGTATTGGGTATGTCTTTGGTGGGTTTTCCAGCTCTTGTCAGGGTCTGTATGAAGAGCTGACTAATTTTCCTAGGTTGAAGTTTAGGGCTCCCCAGTTGAAGAGGGACAGGGAACTGCTGGAGCGAGTCCAGCGAAGGGCAACTAGGATGACTGAGGGATTGGAGCATCTCCCTTATGAGGAAAAGCTGAAGGAGCTGGGACTCTTCAGCCTGGAGAAGAGAAGGCTGAGGGAAGACCTTATCATGGCATTCAAGTATCTACAGGGTGGGCTGAAGGAGGATGGAGCCAGACTCTTTTCAGTGGTTCCCAGTGACAGGATGAGGGGCAATGGGCACAAGTTGGAACACAGGAAGTTCTGTTCAAATACACGGAAAAACTTCTTTACGGTGAGGGTGACAGAGCACTGGAACAGGCTGCCCGGGGAGGGTGTGGAGTCCCCTTCTCTGGAGACTTTCAAGACCCACCTGGATGCAGTCCTGAGTGATATGCTCTGGGCAATCCTACTTTAGCAGGGGAGTTGGACTAGATGATCTCTAGCGGTCCCTTCCAACTCTGAAGATTCTGTGAAGATAGGAGCTTATTTATGCCTTATGGTCCTCCTATACATGTGCAGGAGGTCTGCAATAAGTTTCTTACTCTTTCAGTTTGATTTTTTTTTTTTTCTTAAGGTCAGATTTGAAGCTTTTGAATTCAACTAAGAGCTTCTGGCCAGTTTTAGGTAAAATAGCTACTTGCACTGACAGGGTAAATAGAGTCCTTACTCTACCTGCTGTGAGGTACTGCAGTATGTTTTGTGAGATAATGAATATTGGCCTTACGAATAAGGGCACTGTTCTTTGCGTTTGTGCAAACTTCATGTTTACAACACTGCCTTCATGCACTCATAAAATGGCAGCTGTTTCTGTCCTGAATGTGAATTGTTTCAGAAATAGCCAAGATAGTAATTTCAAATGCTTCACACAACTTTTTGAAAAAATCTAAGAAAATGCTATTTCACTCTTCAGTGATACAAAATTGGAACATACTTTAACATTATTGAAATACAATGCAGTTTTTCATGGTAAAAATGGTTCTGAGAATTAAAAGAATATAAATAAGGACAAAATGATGCACGTGAGCATGAATGAGATACACTGATGGGGAATGGGTGAGGACAGTGTGTGAATAGAAAGAACTTGGAAAATTTTGTAGCACTAACTCATATATGCTCATGACGGGACAGGTATATGAGAAATCTTGTCTTTCTCGAACCAAGCTGATCATGAAGAGAACTGTTAGCTCTCCTTCCAGTATTTCTGTTGTTCCTTTGTCTCCTGGATAGATCATACCCAGCGCTCCTTCCAAGTACCTGTCTCCCTGTCCTACTTGCTTTGAGCCTGGGCAGGTTGCTAGGCCATTAAAGCTGTGGTAGAAAGAGAAGGTTGACAGCTAATCACACTGCTCTTCCTTGTATTGCCTCCCCCCTTTTTTGCAGAGTCTTCGTAGTTTGAGGTTTATACAGAATTATGTGCAGTGTGATATGGATGGAGCACATGATGAGCAGTAGGTCCCTTTCAGCTCAACAGGCTGTGCCTATAAATCAGGAGATACACTGTAATGTTCATCCTACCTGAATTGGCATCAGCTGCTCTTTGTTCCGCAACTGAGTCATAAAGTGCCATTTCAGGCATGGGCAGAACAGACTGTGAGTGCAGTGAACTTGTTGCGGGGGTGGGTGCAGGAGAGTTATTTTATGCTTCAAGGCTAATCACCTGAAAAGACTAGTCATTGTCAAATTGCAGTATTTTTCTTCTTA
This sequence comes from Rynchops niger, assembly GCA_013400035.1. Taxonomy (NCBI): domain Eukaryota; kingdom Metazoa; phylum Chordata; class Aves; order Charadriiformes; family Laridae; genus Rynchops; species Rynchops niger. The sequence goes on from VXBH01004065.1 coordinate 141,016, forward strand.
AATGCTGACATGAAATAAAACTTAAAAAACATGGTGTTGTGTAATCTGTGTATTGTCTTTAACCTGCTGGGAGAGGGAGAGGTAGGTTTAATTATTTCACAGTGCAATTTCCTTCCTAAATGCATCCAAATCTGGATCCTGCTTGGAAGGTAAACCATGGCAGAGGATTTTCTGATGCCAGTTTGGGATGTTCTCCATTTTCACAGACTTAGCTGAATTTTACATGTGACTGTACAGATACACGGCCTTTGGAGAGATTGGATTTTGAGCCCAGAACGATTAATCTAGTACAAACGGTCTTGTGTCCAAAGATCCTTCACAGGTCTGTGAGTGTGTATTGAAAAAGGAGTTACTTTGGTTGCCTGCTTTTTATTTCTCTAAAACAAAAAGACTGGGGAAAAAGTACACTTGTGTTCAGAAAACAAGTTGGTTTCAATCTTTGATACTTACAGAATCACAGAATCTTCATGGTTGGAAAGGATCTTTAAGATCAAGTCCAACCAGACAACCTACAATCTCTGTCACTAGAGCATGCCCTGAAGTGCCACCTCTAGATGTTTCTAAAAGCCCTCTAGGGATGGTGACTCAGCCACCTCCCCAGGCAGGCTATTCCAGTGCCTGACCACTCTTTCAGGAAAGTAATTCCTCCTAATATCTGACCTAAACCTCCCC
>VXBH01004065.1:147535-186133 GCA_013400035.1 Rynchops niger
CCCCCCCTTTAGACGTGGTTCATAACAAAAAAAAAAATAGCTAACTACAGGGCTAGGGGAAGTAAACAAATTAAGCCCATTGTTGGAGTTGAGTATAGATTTGACTGTTGATTCTCCAACATCCTCTTTATGTCCTTCTTGAGCTTGTATTCTTCTAGGCATTTGGAGCTGGTAGAGGAAAAGCTTCTAAGAACGTTGCTCTAGATCTTGGAGCAGAAAGAAGGAGGGGGGTAGTCCTACCTAGGCCAACAGATGGTCTCATTCCTCAACAAAAATTGTCTGTATTCAGTGATGGTGTCTCTAGCTTTAAAGCTCTCACAGGTTAAAATACATATAAGGGCATTTAAAAAAAAGGGGTGTGAGTCTCATACCTAAGCTATTTTTTGCCAGTCCTATAAACAAGGAGAAAGATCTTAATTCTCAAGTTGTCTCACTGGGGGGGGTGGGGGTGGGAAGGAAATAAATCTATCTTGGCACTAGGAAGGGGATAGCAATCCCAGCTGTTCTCAGGGTACAGCTTTATGTGATAATATTCTGCCCACACCAGAACCAAGTAAATGACAAGATAGATGTGGTTTTATACTTTTGCAATTACAATTCTCTCAAATGTCAGAAAAAATATTTTCAGGCTATGGGGGATTGAAATGAAATTTTCAGCTGTATAACAGGATTTTTCTTGATGTAGAATTGAGCTATACCCCACAGTCATTCAATTAACTTGTCACGGGCCCATACTACTTTCATTCCTTAAGTTTATATTTCCTGGAATTGCTTTTACAATGTATGTTTTACTGGAACTGTGTCAGTCNTATACAAACCCAAACTCACTAAAATGGGAAAAGAAGCCAAATCAATGCTGAGAAGCAAGGATACCACATCAGTCACCTCTTATGAAATAGCCAGACTTTCTCATGTAACTCAGTCGTTTGTCTCTCTTATTTAAAAAAAAAAAAAAAGGGAAGGAAATGAAATTGTTTTGACTGTGAGTTCACATGGAACTTCGATCTCTTCTGAGCCTCACTTAGTTGCTTTTGTGGTTTACCTAACACGTTAGTGGTGTGTTGGTTCACACTAGTTCATAGCACTTCTGAAATCTTTCTTTCTCTGAAGTCGGTTCCAGCTGCTGTCTGTGGCTGGCGGGGGGAGGGAGAGGAGTAATGGATTCTCGTGGGGTAAAGCTGGAGTCTACCTGTTGGCTAAATAGCAGCCCAGAAGTTGAGGAGAGTGTTACCAGGTTTAGCTCTTAACGCGAATCAGCGTGATCTGTGTTATTTGTACAACGGCAAATTTCTGTTTAACAGGTTCCTTTGCAAAAAGCCTGATGTAATATTCAGTAATATAATTAATGTGAGTTTCCTTTAGCTTCAGGCAATTGTTCACTTGGGTAATAGTTACGTAAAAAAGGGGTAACTTTTCACATCCATCTTGGCTGAAATGTAAATACTAGCAATACCCCAGTGTTGCCTACCTCTGCTGACCTAGAGGTCTGTGGAAAAACTTTGAATTAAGTTCTGTCAGCTCTTGGCTCTGAATTGCTTTTAGCTTATAGGCAAGTTACGTAGCCTTCCCCCTCCCCAAGTACTGTGCTTGAAATACAGGAATAAGGGTGCCAGGATCACTGGCGTGCTGGATTGAAAAGAGCTCTTTTATGAGAAAAGCTAGTTAGAGGGTATAATAGCATTATTATGCAGTTTCATACCCCTAAATAAGGATTGGCATTTTTTTAACTGACTGGTCAATTCTGAAAGCATTTGGTAAATGTGCACTTATGCGACTTTTATTTAAACCCTTCTAAAGATAGCCTCCTTAACCATGTTTTCTGTTGCAAGGAGACTGATAGTGTGGCCTTTGTATGACCTTGTGGTTAAATAAGCTGCACATTATAGCATTGCCGCTTAATTAGTTAATGATACCTTGATCAAGTTAGATAAATGGATTGGAACAATGCTGTATTCAATTAATTTTCATTTTCAGCTAATTAGTATTGCCACTAATGCCTGTAATTCAAGATGTGGTTTTTTGTTGTGATATCTTATTCATTTCTATTTAAAATGGGAAAGCTAGATCTTTCCAGACTCAAACGCATTTATTGTACTGAGGGTAATTACATTTAAACTTGTTAATTGATGGCACTGGGTATCTATTTTTTACATGTGATGCTTGGGTAATCTGTACCCTGCTAGTTCTTGCAGGCAAGATTTTCATCAGCCATGTGAGTCTGACAGCGCAGGTGTCCGGCATCAGCCTCTGTGGGAGATCTAGGGAGCTAACAGGGCATGGGGAGAAAGGGGCTTGTTATCTCTTGATTGGGTTGTTGCCCTGCCTAGCTTTTGGTGACTTGCTAGACCTCAAAAAAAATCCAGGAAGGTTTCAAACCTTTTTGTCTTATCTCTGTGAATGCTTTAAAGAGCGCCTGTTACTAACCACATTTTACAAAACCCCAATAAGGCCCTATTGCTCTGGAGCCTTGAATCCCTGCTAGAGACAGATTCTGGTTAAGAATCCCAGTTCATTGTGCCTATTTACTTCCAGAAAGGTAGAAAAAGTTGCGTGCCATTCTGTTGGAGATGGGTGGAGAAATCTAATTCCATTTTATAGGGAATTTCAGCATGTCAAAACCTTGTTTCTTTCTGGTCTGGAATGAGAATGGAGCACTTTGAAATCATTTTGGCTTGGGATGGTGCGTCTGACAAGCAGCAGTACAAGAAGTGACGGAGTTTAGGTGCCAGTGTCTTCAGGCTGGCACAAAGTTGGAGCCAGAAAGTCTTTGGTCTGCAACAGAGCTCAGGGCATGAAGAGTTTGCTGCTAAGAGGTAGTTTAAGTCCTGTGCTTCTCGTCAGGTCACTGATGGATGCTGAAGAGCAGAGAGCCGAGACAGCGCAGGCTCTGCAGAAGCCGCTGAAGCTGGCTGCTGGGCTGGTGAGCTGGCAGCAAACCCAGTGGGTTTAGAAGCCTTCCTGTCTGTCAGGCAGTTTTCCCTGGGGCTCTGCCCTGGGTCTCTTCAAGACATCATTAAAATTACAAATTTTCTTAGTGAAATGTTTTATTTTCAATATAGGCATGTTATGCTTTGAGAAATTGTTAAAATGTGGTATTTTGACAGATGGGGAAAACTGAAAATGACATCAATGGAATGTCAACCTGATACACAGCTTACTGTGAATTACAGTCATTTTCTTACTTATAAATGCAAAAATGGCAAACTTAAACTACAAGTGATTTTCTTTGCGGTGCTTGGTCTGATGAAGAGTCTCAGTCTCTCAATAAAGCAACCTTCTCTGCCAATAAAGGCTTTATTCGGATTTTTTTTTTTTTATATGATTGCTACCAGACAATGACAAGAAGTGAATGGGAGGAACTCATAAGAAAAGACCAATTTGTACCATCTGTTCCAGAAATGTAAGCTGAGGTGATACCGTAAAGGGGAAAGCCATGTCTGAAATGGTGATTAGTGGCTGTTTTGCATTTGTGTTAAAATCGTTATTCTCTCCATACTAGTTCTGACAGTAACAAGTATTCTATATAGTTAAAGAAACTATGTCTTTACTAGATTTTTGCATTGCTGAAATGGCTGACGTGGCAGTTTAGCTCTGTTTATAGCACAACTTACGTGGAGAACTACAGTGGGCCATTTCAAATGCTTTTATTTATAGCAATGAAGGACATCCAATTCCTGGTAATATCAGTTGGTACTGTGATTGAACGATATTACTTTTATGTTGATATGCTGTGATATATCAACATAAGATCTAGGAGTGCCAGAATGCTCTGAATTGGCCAAAAGGTCTATTGACAATCAGTGAGTCTTTTAGTTTGCAAAATAAGGTTACAACCTATAAGCCAATCAGTCTTTCTGATGGTATGGACTTTTACACGTTTTTAGAGGCTGTCTGGTATATTATAGTTAAGGTAGAGATCATGTGGTTTTTATTTGCTGCTGTCTTCCAGAGCATTTGCCGTGGTCTTAGGAAACGCTGTCAGAAATCGTGCTTGAGCCATGACCCTGTTCTCAGTTCTTGAGATACATGGTCTGTGGCCTTTTCACAGCTCTTTCATTATAACTGTGTAAAGTGTGTTCTGTATCTTCTAAACCGTTCAGTGTGGGAAGATTAGGTTGTACATAAGAGTTCAGTTAGCCAAGTCTAATAACTGTAATATGGAATTCTCACTGTGAAAAAGTGGTGGGTTTAGCTGTTTTGGCATCATACAGAATATTAAAATATACAAATAATGGAAATATAGGGCTGCATTTCAAGTTCAGTTAGTCAGTTTGAGCATCTGGTCCTTATTGAAGGCAGTGTGAAATATCTGGTTGTTGGACCCATTAGTCCATCTCCCTTAATATGAAGTTTTATGAAAACAGCAGAACTTATTCTAATAAAGTGCCAATTTCTGTTGAAGACAAAGACTTCCTAGATTCATATGCGAGGAATTAATTTCTACTTGTTGAACAGATGACGGTGTTGTCATTATTGAAGCTGATCTATTAGTTGTCCTTCCTGTCTGCATAGGTTAATGCTAAAGCTAATTACAGCTTTCGTTCCAGAGGCAACTTTTCATTGTCACGAAGCTAGATTTAATTTGCAAATTCTGGAATGGTAAAACACTGCCTGGACCAGAGACCAGGCAAATGTGGATAAGCTATACTGTACTTTAAGTGCTGCTTTTTTTTTTTTATCCTGATGAAAAGCAATTTTCCCTGGTTTTACTCTTGCTGAAGACATAATTTGACTAAATGTTAATGTGCTTGAGTCTCCTTTACATCACATCAATTTAATTTTAATAGTTCTTGTAAAACATCCTGTGACGTTGGATGCCCCAGTGGCTCCGAAGTAATTTGAACTTTGCATCATGGAGTACCTGAACTTGCTCCCTGTAGCGAGCCCCTTCCTTTCTTCCTCCCTTCCCCTAAATGATTGCAACAGCACTGGGGGCTGGATGAGAAATTCGGCTGTTGCCCCATCATTCGAGCACAGCTGGAGAGTGTGGAGGAAAAAGGTATGCGGATCAGATCTGCCTGACTCAGTGTTTTGGACTAGTGCATAAAGGTTAGGAGGTAAAATGTGCCAATGGAGAACGCTGCTCGTAAACATCTTGAACGGATGTTACCAAAGGGCTTATTACTATTCTGTGTGTGGTTCCACTTAGATAATTTACACCTCTCACTGTAGTTCTTTAGATATTGGCAAAGAATGTCAGAATTATGACAGCGCCTGTCACACAACTGACAGTCAGCATTTTTTCTTTAAAAGAAATGCATGTTATGGCAAACCTGAAGCAAAAAGTCGCAGATGACAAGTGCTTTTTATTTTAATAATGATAAAGGTCTGATACAACAACAGAACATCTACTTACAAGTCTCCTTAGAATTTTGATCTTGTTTGCTTAAGTAGAAGCTGTAATGGGGAAGATCCTCCTAAGGGGGGAAAAAACAAACAAACAAACACACACCCCCCACCCCGAAACTAAAAATCCCAACCCACACTAAAACCAAGATATTGGAGACATTGGCATATTTTGCAACTCAATCTTGTATGTGTGTTATGTGTAGGGAACTCTGGAAATCTGGATCAGCTGTTGTAGAGTCCTAGATGGTTTTGCAGGGTGACAGAGTGGTTGGGAGACATCAGAGTTACCCCACCGCTGGATAGGGCGTTCCTGCAGCAGCTCTTGGTAGGCTTTCTGTGTGAACTCAGTCCTCAGAAACCCAGGTGTTAAGAGTGTTGATAGCAATTAGGTAACTTCTGAACCTGGGACTGAAGAGTGAAGACAAATATCCTCGTAGAGACCTAGTGGAAGTGGTTTATGAAACCACCTATAGTTAGTTTTCAGGTGTGAAGCAGTAATGGTTTCCACAGTGCATCACCTCTGGGATGACTCGGACAAATCTGATCTCTTTGGTGTGTGAACAGGTACAACGGGGCTTGTAGGGTCACTCTGGCTGAGGGAAGGGCAGCAATAAGTCTACAGTTTTGTTTTTTTCATCTCTGTAGCTTTTGTCCTTACCCTGTGAAGTTTATTTAAGTTATACTTAAGTGCCAAGTAAATCTCTAATACTTGTAATATCATTAATTGAAAAGGACAAAGAACCTAATAGTACCGATACTGATTTGTATTTTCTTTCAAATGGTATGGCCTGGAAAGGTTTTCCCTTACTAATTGAAGCATTTCAATGGCCTGATAGGAAATAAATGGAATAATTACAGTTATTTTTGTAGCCCTTGCCTATGTACAGTTTGAGACTAAAATGTATAGAATCTGAATGGCTTGAATAGCGTAAGTTTTTGCAGGTGAGCCCACAGACTTATGCTTGTCTTTTGCTCTTGTCTTACTTCCCAAATATTTAATTGCTGTATTTGACTCTTCATATGCACCAACTGTAGTCTATTTTTATTATACTGCATGCTGTGTTACTCTAATTAAAATAAACTTTCACATTTTGAATTGTCATTTTTTTCTTTCCTACTTTGGCAATAAAAACTATCCTTGTCAGAAATGCAAGGCATTCTCTTCACAATCTCATTAAACAAGCAAAGTAGGTCACTCAGCATATTTGTATCAAGCTAATACAGAAACCACACAGTCAACATATTTTAAAGTTGCGTAGCTCAACCCTTTTTCCTACAAGGAATGACCTTCTATCAAAACTGTCACTTCAAGGTTTTGTCAAAACCTTGCATATTGTAGGTGTAACTTGTCGGGAAGCAATGGGATGGCTGAGGACAGTGAATTGCTTCGTAGGCCAGTAACAAACTGGAATGTGAGGTGAGGATGTGCTTGTCAGTCATCAGTGCAGGTTTAAAAACAACAACAATAAACCCCCCACACACACAAAACAAAAAAAAAACAACAAAGAAAAAGTAAACAAACAGACAAAAAACCCACAGAGAAAACAATCTTTTGTTGATGTGGGTTTTATTTTTTTTTTATGAGGAATTAAGGTTACAGTGCCTCTTTCGCTCTTAATCTGAAAGCAACAAAACAAACCCCAAAGAAAAAAAACCCATAACGAGTAATGCATTAATTACAAAACCAGTCATAAAAATAATCATTCTAGTTCTCTGGAGGAACATTTGCATCTAGATGAGCCTTCCTGCCATGGACGAAAAAGAATGCTTAGCAATTAAGCAAAAGCTAATGTTATGGATGTGTTCAATTTTCTTTTAATTGCAAGAATTTGACCATGTAAAGCTGCTTTATCTTTGATGTTGGAGATTTCCATTGCGATATCAACTTCTGAAAGATATGAATAGCAAAAAGTCCCTAGAACTAAAAATGCCTAGCTAATTGTAGAGCACATTCTGTCAATCACCATGCAAAATTTGGAAAGAGTGATAGGCCATAAACAAAAGATAGTCTAAAATTCAGTCTAACGCAAAAGTATACCATGGCTGGTTATGAGCTGGATCCATGCTAGTTTGTGAGGTGTTAATTATGAATCTTCTGAATCAAGTCTTCTAAACAGAGTTAGTTCCAGCAACAACCAATAGTTGTATTGACTGTATTTAAGATTATGCTAATAGTCTCCCATTATTTTGCATAAAAATGGGGAGCCACTAGCATGCCAGGAAGTGTAGCTCTGCTTTGCAGAGTGCTTTGGTCTTACCGTTCAGCTAGAAGGTTTTTGTCAAGAGGTGGCGATAATGCGAGTGAGGTCTGTTGTATGTAATATGGATTCCAGAGATTTATATATTTTGCAGCCCATAAAAATATATCAGACCTGTGTTTCTTCTACACACCCAACCCCCCNGAAGTTTGCTATCCATTGAGTGGATTCTCTTGGACTGGAAGATGACAATAGCGGGCTTCCCTAGAGGTCATACCTGTAGAATTGAATGTGTCCCTTCATCTCCTCCCTTTTCCTACTGCTTCCTCCAGCTAATCCTGTGGTGGCCCTTACTGAAAATGGTAAAACTGTTAGATGAGTTGTCCGTGTGCTTCCTCGTCTCACTTGTGTCGTGATTTGGTGCTTTAGCTTGAGGCTTGTACCAGACTGAAGCTTCTCTACGGCACCTGGAGGAACACAAGCCAGAGTGGAATAGGTTACTGGATTGTTGATATAGTGATGGCATGGTGCCTTGATTTCATGCAGCAGTACACTTTTTCAAAGAAAAAGATAAAATAACCAAGACTTCTTCTTTATTTATATACTGCCTAAAGAAAAATTTCTTCTGAATGCATGTGTCTTGAAATTATGGCCATATAATTACTTCTAATGATCCTATAGTGAGGTTTGAGACAATCGCTCCTTACATACATTTGATATGAGATGAGTTGGTTGATTTGACTGTTATCGTGGTGCATTCTTTCTTTGATGGGAAGTTATAGGAATAATTTCTTATTATAGAAGTTTATTAGCAATGATTTTATTTTGATAATCTTTGTCACATGTATTTTTGTTAGAATTTCTCTATAGTTCAATGAAGTGATAACCACTTTATTTTCTCAAAGTTGTCTGGCATTTTTAATATTTCAGCTAAAAAAAAGTATAATCCGTAAAATGGCAAATTAAGCATACATACATCTGTAATAGTCTTATTCACAGAAGCAACTTTCAGCATTACAATGTGACCTTTTCAGAGCACAATAACTGGTGTGTTTTGCAGGAAAATTTTATTATTTTTCCCCTGAATTCTGATCTTGTTCTAAGCAGACAGATACAACCTAAATGGGAAATATCAAGCAGAAGTGAATAATGTTTTATTATTCATCTGCTTATATTTAGGTTTTAACTGAAGAAAAAGAGGGGGAAATGGACATACACACTCACTTAAAAAAACCAAACCAACCAACCAAAAAAAACCAACACCTCCCCCTCCCAACTTTGTTAGAGAACTATTATACCGTAACCAAAGATGTCTCCCTACAATTCTCCAAAGAGTGGGAGAGAGAAGAGTTATAAATCTGACGTGGTCCAAGTTAGTGCTATTGATATAATGTAGGTGTCCCTGTTTGAATATAACATTTATGGAGTGACCCTGAATATAAATGACTTTGTTTAACCTTGAAAACAGTCAGATTTTATTGAATGCCTAAAGAGGTGTGTATATATAAAGAAGCTATACCTAATCTACAAAAAATTGGTATCTAAAGTATGACAATGCTCCATTTCTTGATGTAATGAATAGCTTAAAGGTAGTCAGAGAAGGTAAGGATTAGCTACAGCTATAAGCATGCTTTTGTTCCAAGGAGGTGTCTGTACTGTGTCATACACATATATCTTCAGGGAGGGGAACTAAAATATTTGTTTCTATCGTAAGACTATTTCTACATGAAAGAACAATACTTGCTTTAGGCAACAACTTCACTTTCCTTCAAAAAAATAAAAAAAATAAAAAAATGTGCAAATCCAAATAGGAGTGCTTGAGATATAGGCTTTATTCATTATTCATTTATTCATTATTATTTTTTCCCTAGTAATGCTACTTTGTGCATCGTAATATCTTTCTAGGATTTAAAATCCCAAGGGTTTTCAATGGCCCAGACTAAGGTCCTGAGACAATAATGCTACCTGCAATAACTAAAGTTCTGGAGTATGGGACAAAGAAAACTTCATGGAGTTTAGAGCTGTAGATGAAATAATATATTATGTAATATGAACATTAAAAGATGATTAAATAAATATTAAGAAATATTTTACAGTTGGGATTATTCTTAAATTGTATAATACTTCTATCAAATCACCTACTTAATATGAATTAGAGTGAATTTGCTTCCTGGGTATAGTGTATTTGAAGAAGGGCAGGGTGTTTATTGTTACAATCAATCCAATATGTGAGTACATTTGGAACACTAAGTCTTACAGAATACAACTTTAAAACTCTAAACAGACCACACATTTTCCTTTAGAACATTATAGCTTTTCTTATTTAATAATTGTGATTCTGATCTTCCTTATAAAAGTTTAGATAACTTGTTTATAGAGCAGTAACTCTAATGAAAGCTAAAGCAAATAAAATAAAACTCAGGGCTACAGACTTGAGCTGCATACAGAAAGTATCAGGTCCTCAGCTATTCTCAACCTGGTTTATGTGGGATGAAATGTTGGGAGATATGTAAAGTTTTCTGCCCTCCCTAAAAATGCCTGAGGTGGACTCCTCCTATATGGGAATTAACGGGTTTGAAGGTGGTCTTAGTGAACCTCTTCTGTACTGTGCTGGCACCACTATTGAAGAATGTGTTCATCAACTTATTAAATAATGAAATATTATTATGTGGTTAATGACAAGAGGTATAACTTATTCCAAACGAGTATCCAGGGTTTGTCTGGATGTAGGCTTTAGTTTCATTGTGAAAAGAGGAGAAAATTAGATTAGCTATTAAATCACTATACAGGGGGAAACATCAAGAAATCTGGTGCGTATGCACAGAAGATCTGTTTCAAGAGTTGCAAATGAGACGTTTGCAAAATTTCAGAGTGGACCACATGATGCAGGTCCTAAATGGATCCTATAGGGTCCCTTGCCAGCAGCCCTAATAAATATTTCTACTGTTATTGTTTACACTGTTTAATAACTGTGAGTCACAGCTGTATTCATCTGAAAACTAATTTAGACTGTTTAGCCTCTTCCAGTGGCATTGTTGCACTGAGAGATCTCTGGAGAGATCTGTTTCCTGCACATACCACCTTAGCACTTGAACTGTTTGTCTGGCCAAGATGGTTATAATCAAATCTGTGCAGATAAAAGAGCACTTTTCATACACAAGTCTCCAGGCAGAAACTTGGTGTTTTTTTGGATGCACTGCTGTAAAAATTCTGTTATGTCCTGAGAATACATGGTGTTGTCTGCCTTGGTGAAGTGGCCTTCATCTCCTGTTGGGTTTGCTCAGGTTGTGTCGCTCACTACTTTACAGGTTATAGCACAGAGTGAACTTCCCAGTGGGACATGGCTAGATTTTTATCGCAATGTTTTGCTTTGGAGATGTTCTGAATGACTGCGAGGCCAAAGAGAATCATTAGATGCAATAGATATTCCACCAGCGTGCTGGTCCAGAGCCTGCACCCCAACAACCTGTGCTGCATTCGATCAGGCAACACTAGAAGTTCAGATCTACCTGAAACTTTTGTGCTCAGCGTTTCTGATATGCGTTGATTGCACTTAGACACAGTTGTGTCGAGAGTTATTTTCTTAATATGAATTATTACTTGACTCTGAGAGACTTCAAATGCTTTATGGTATTGGACTAGTGTGTATTTATCATCTGTCAGTTCTGCGTGGCTGCATACTGGGTCTTAGACATGTGCCTGAGTTTGGCACTAGCCATGCTAAGATGCAAGAGCTATGTGAAGTTTTAGCAAATTGCTTGTCTTCTAATTTAATGCAAATAAGATTTCAAAAGAATCAAGTCTTGAATATATATAGTAAGTAGGCTACAACAAATTTGAGAAGTTTGTTTTCTGAAAAGAAATCTTCCATTAAAAAGAAAAAGTCATTTCCATAGTCCGTTGGACCAGGCAAATTAGTAGTGGCCACATCTTCTTTGTGAAGAAAGCATAAGGGACAGTCTTTTCAGCTTTTTTTTTTTTTCTTTTTCTATCCTTCTTTCTCTCTGACTACTATTCTTCTGCAGCTGGCTAATCTCTTCTATAAGATTTCTTTTTAATTGAGACTTAAGAGTTTATTATGACAGTAATTATTCAGGGGGCAACCTCTGACTTGATGCTCAGCCTGGTAAATGAACATATGTTACTTTGTGGTTTTGCTTAAATCAGAGGTATTTCAAACTCTTCGGTTTCTATGAGATGTAACTTCCCCAGATTAGTTTAGATGTCTGGTGCAGCTGTAGCAGAGTTTACTTGCTTCTCCATTGGGATGCTTCTCCATGGACTTTTCAGGCAAAAGAAAGTGATGACATCGCATCAGTGTTGTTGGACTGTAAATGATGTAATAGTTGTCTTAATGTTGACGGGATTACACTTGTAATATGGTGGTAAGAGTTAGAAAACAGTATCACAGTTTTAGGACTCTGGGTATGACACATGCTTCTCAGATGATTGTGCCATCAAAACCAGTGTTTTTAACCAACTTGAGTTCATTGCTAGTGGGAAGAAAAAGTGGCACCTGTAGAAAGGGGGCAGCAGCATTTAAGGGGGAACTGGGTGGCCTTTACTAGCTGCTCCTCCTGTTCTACCTATAGGCAAGGGGAAGCAGAAGTCAATGTCCACGGACAAGCTTTTGAAGTGTAGTGAAATAGCCTAAAAGCCCAAGCTGCAAACTGCAGTGGCTGAGGCAGCTGTTCTGCTCCTCTGCCCCAGCTCCAGGGAGAGAAAGTTTTAGGAGAAGCCTTGAGTGAGCAGGTGGAGATGGCATCACCTTGCTCAGATCCCCTCGCTGCCAGGGGTTTGCTGCTGCTTAAATTCAGCTGCCTTCAGGAGTCGCTTGTAGACTTGCACCAACCCTGCTTTTGCTAGGCATTAGAGTCCCAATGTTGTTATATTGCTTGTCTTCGCAGGGAGAGAAATTTATGAGGAAGGTACTGCAAGGTGAAGTTTACTGGAAAAGGGAATAAATAACTTTAAGACATCCTAGAAGGCTGGGTTAGCTGTAGGTGCAGAGGGATGCAGTAAGGATAAGACAATGAAATGGACATGGAAGTTCCATACTAATAAATACTGCATTTAGTGTTAGCTATGTCAGAGAGGCTTAGCACTTTCTTGTTTTAAGAAAAAAAAAAAAAAAAAAGAATTTCAACTAAAAAAAATATGAATTGCCCTACAGAGGGGAGCCGTCTCTTGTAGAAGAGTTCGATAAAAACAAAAACATTCTGAGTTTTTAAAAATTAGGAAAACAGAAATTCCTTTCCGTTTTTTCCTTTAGGATTAGCAATATATAGTGTGCTTAACAATGAAACTTCATAAACTGCCATGTAGCTTTATATTTTTTTTATTTAGCTATTCTAAGAAAATCAATTTAGCTGAGTAGCAGTGATAGGATCTCCAGCTATTATCACCTAATCATTAATTTCTCCTGGACTCTGTTTAATACAATTGCTGCAGAATGTTTAATAAATCATTAAAATAGCTTAGATTTAACTGAAAAATAAATTATTTAAAACCGTAACTACAACCTATTCCCCCACTCCCAACCCACAAAAACCTCTTTGCTTATTAAAGCATAAGTGAATTAAAGCACAATAAAATGATAAATATAGGAATCTCCAGCTTCTTAAAAAAAAAACCCAAACCACTATGAAGTGAATAAATGCAGATGACTGAATTCTTACATCTAGTCTGCTCATGATCCATGCTTGCAGATAGCACAGAGTTGTATTTCATAAAGTACTTACTACCTCCAGTGTTCACACTGTAACTGTCCGGTTTAGAATGAAGATATCCCTCTCCTTGTGTTTCCCGTTGCGTATGTCTTTTATCTAAAGCTGCAGAAAGACCTTCAGCACCTCCAGATAGTGACTTGGTGTTTTGCAGTTGTGATTCCAGCCCTGGCCGACGAGTCAGGGCATGAAATGGTGGGTCTGTGCACAGCAGGCTCAACGCAGTGGTACCCTGAGGAACCTGACTGATGAGGACCACTAACCCACAAGTGCTTTGCGCCTCAGTAGACTTAGTGAGGGCTGTTCATATATATAACTTTACTTTGATAAGCTGTTGGTTTTTCTGTTGTTCTTTTTAATAAATTTGGCAGCTGGTTTGCTCTTTGAGCATCAGATCCTGGTGGCATGGAAACACTGAAGGAAGTGTGGAAGAAACTTTCAGCTGGTATAAAATGACATAGTGAACTCTTAGCTTCTCCTCTGTATTTTGTGGACTGGATAGATGCTGAATCTGGAACTTATTTCTTTCTGTTCCTGGCACACCTCCCTTGGTCGTTGTCCCCCAAACTATCCAGTTACTTAGAGCAAGCGGGACTATTAGTTCTCATCTTTGGGGAGGGATCTTCTGGTCTTGCTGTCTAGACTTTTGAAGCCATACATTGAGGTAAAAAATGTCACATGATGTTCCTCGTACTGATGCTGAAGAGGAGAAAAATTAAATTGCAGAAAGCTTTGAGAATAGGGAATTTTTTTTTTTATGAGTGTACTTTGCATAACTAGCTGATGAATTCCCAGTGTTGAGGTGAAAGAGGGAAAGAAATGTCTCTGTTATCTTTTTCTAGAAATAGCAGCTGAACCCCCATTTATTACAGAAAGTGAATAGAAAAGTTTCAGACTTATTACAAGCCAACTTTATTTCATCAAATAGCCTGAAAAATGCATTCACTAAAAATGGATGTTGACCCTTTGAAATTTTGTTTGAAGGATTAATTATGGAGCTGTGTGACCAGCCTGCGTAACTCGAAGTGCCTGTCTCTATTTTAGGATGTTTCTGTCACTGTCTGAAGTATTTGACTCATGCACCTTACCAGGTGACACTGGCTTCATATTAAAAAAGAACTTGCAATCACCACATTTTCTGCAGTTATTCAAGGAAAGACATCTGATATGAAACGTAATTGCAGATAAAGCCATGCCCAAATGCTTATTGCATAGAGAAATGATCTATTTACTTCTGTAAATAGACATAATTCTATTAAAGCAAATTACAGCTGAACTCTGATTTGTAACAGGTGAGGGTCTGTCTAGCAATATATTAATTAAGTGCTCTGGAGGCATTCAGTGGGAGAGCTGCACCAGGACATAGAAGCACAAATCAAAGGATACGAAGGAGAATCCAGCTGTGCCAGAACAGTGTTATACCTTTACGTGAAACAGTCAGCAGATGAAAGATGAATATTTGCAGTTGGCCAGTTCATAATTGCAGCTACTGTGGAATGTAGGCAAAATAGATGCTAGTTCCGGGTGAGCAATACCTCTTAACTGGGAAAGGCAAAACAAATAAAAAAAATAGAGGAAATGCATCATCTTTTGCCTCAAGAAGTTCACGTTTGGAAATAGCTTGATCGAGATGAGTGGAAGCCTAGAAGCCCTCTTGGCTGAGTGGTGGGGTTGGTTTTGTGGGGTTTTTCTTCGGTTGTTCTTTAGTGGCTTTCCTCAGTTCATCTAACTTCATCAGCCTGGATCCCATTGCGCGCAGGGTTTTGAGTAACTTCTGTTCCTGCTGATTTCCCAGGTCTAGCTCTGATGTGACAGATACTGCAGAGGGTTGAAAATGGAGAGGAGGGGAAAGAGAATAAGTACCAAAAGCTAACACCTGAATTGCCTTTTGTAATTTTTTTATGACAAAAAAAACCTCCGAACTGCCTGCTACTACAGGCAAACAGGGAAAAGAGTCTGACTCTTCAGAGCCCACTGAACAGGGGATGTGCTGGGTAAGAACATGCTTTGCTTTTGTTTAGGCCCTTTGGAAATGCAGGTGGAGACAAGGTGCAGGTAATTCTTCTGTTCTGCTTTATTTGCAAAATTCTTGGCCTTTACGATTTTGTAGGCTTATACAAATCGACTTGAAATAATTCGGGAAAGATATCCCTGACTCTGCTTCTCTGCAGCCAGAAATGTGAGCAGATGTATCCCCCTCTTAAGAGAAGTAACAACTGTGTTTCCTTAGAAGTAGAGATTTGCAGCATTTTTGCAGCTCTCTGCTCTTCCTAATAAATCCTGCATTTGTAGTTCAAAAAGCCCTACTGCAGTAGCTCATAAAAGAAAACATTCTTAGCTGCTTGCAGGAGCGAACATCACAGATAGTGTTGACTCTGTCTAAAGACCTCGAAGACTTAACGTGTAAAGCCTTATAACAAACCACTGAGGGAAAGAGTAAACTTCTTATTTTAAAGAAGGGACACTTAATATTCTCAAACTCTGCAGTAATATCAGCAACCCTCCAGATGAGGAAGAACAAGCAGAAACCTCTGTGTTCCCCCTAATTCTCTCCTGTTTCCTGCCCTCTGGATGAGAGCTGTTTGCAAATTTGGAATTAGAGGGGCTCTTTGGAGGGATTGTGATTTCCCGTGTTTTCCAAGTGCACAGAGGATATGGTGTGTGGCTGTATTTCCCCCAGCCAAAGGCACTGATCCAACACAATGTGCTATTGTGAAGCTGCTCAAATGCAAAAATTAACTATCCCAGGGTGGTTTAGCACTTTTACGGGAGGCGGAGAGGAAGAGAATGTGTCTATCAGCTTCCACCCCTGTGCTTTACATCTTGAATACTGGGTAGAACAGAGGAAAAAAGTAAACCACAACTGATATTTTCCTGCTTCCTTGCACAGAGGCTAGAAAACAGCGTTTGTAGGCATTTTTAGCCATTATTAATCCATGCAATTGTAACCTTTGTAATTTTCTCCCTTCAAAGGGTGGAAGACACTGAAATAACAGCCTAAGGAGGTTTGGAAATTGGGACTTGGCACTTAAAGCCTAGTAAGCTTGCATTGCATTGTGTAGTAATTGCTAGTTAATGTAGTAGCAAAACCATTACAGTGACAAAATCTTAGAGTGTATTTCTCTTTTGATGTGTAAATTAGGACTGTCAGCGCGCAGTCCCAATATTAAATAGCCCCCATCATCTATTCTACTTTGAAAACACTTTGCTTAATCCCTGGCAGCATATATACACTCTTTTGCTTGTGTCTGCCATGTTCACTAGCATCATCTTTCACGCAGACCAAAGGAGAAAGATTTATAGGGGCTGTGCAACGTTTGAGAGGTATTCTGCCTTGAACGAGTTGCCTGTTTGGGACAAAGAAGCAATGATTAATTTTTCTTAAGCCAAATTCTCCTAATGTTTTAGTAGCAAACTGCAAAATGCAAACTTCTGAAGCCTGAATATTTTGGTACGTTATTTCTTTTCAAACAACAGTGCAAGATTAAAGAAATTCAGGAAAAATAATGTGTTTCCAGGGAATCAGAGAATTTTTGAGATAAGCTGCCTAGCCTATTTGTAGAAATTACAGAAGCTTCAATAAAACTCAAACAGCAACCATCTGTTTCTTCCATTGTGTAAATTTTAATTGCTTTTATTATGGTTTAGACATCAAAATATAACTTCCGAACTTATTTTTAGATACCACATAAAAATGGTGAAACAAACTTACCCATATTGTGTTCTCACTTTAGCAGAATTCCTCATAGGTGTATTTCTTCTACCAAAGATCTCAAACAGTTTTGTGAATTACCAAGGAAAAGTCAAAGTGGTATTTCTTCATGGAAGGCTGAAATATAAATGACTCGCTGTTCCCCCTCGCGTGCTTGGTTGAACATCTCTGTGCTCTTACCTCCTCCGCTTCTGTTCCTGCCAAACTTTTGAAATAATAATCATGGCTTTGTAGCAGTGAATCTGGTGGTTTGACTGTAAATTGTGTACCTTTTCTTTAGTTAGGGTGTAGTGAGGACCTTGGAATGACTGGTGGTAGTGACCCATTTCAGTGTCACTCAGCTAGCTCTCATTCTGCCATGGCTGACTTTTTTTTTTTTTTTCCCCTCTAGCGGAATAGAAGTTGCAAACTAACTCTGGGAAGGTTTCCATAGGCTTACATAGTCTTCTAAACTGTTTCTTGTGAAAGTAGTAGTTTGATGGGATTCACGTGTGCTGAAATAATGAATCACTTCTAGGGGTGGGAGGGGGAAAAAACCGCCAAACAAAACACTGCACTGCAGTACATCTGCCAAAGCCAGCATGCCTGCAGTATTAATAGTTTAATGCCATGGGGGAAACAAGCAATTAAGTAGCTAATATGTGATGTTACATCAAACAAGTGACTTCAGCTGGTGTTAGCGAAGAAGATAGGAATTGCTGCTCATCCTTCTCCCGCAGCATGTCCCTACTTTGCCACTCTGCTGAAGGCTCTGTTAGATGAGACCCAAGGCCTCTGCATTGACCCAGAGAGCGTCTTGTTCAGTGAGACGTATGTCTTGCCTGGGAGATGCTGGCTAAAAGTGTCTCTGCGACTCTCGTAGGACAACTGTAGAGCTGCTCTTTAGGGGCAGTGTGCCACGTCACGGGTGTGTGTAATCTTCCTTCATCTCAAAAGTCCAAGATGTAAAAGTCTTTTTTGATGAACTGTTGTTTTCTCTGCCCTGCATTAAGGGTGCACAGGTGGTTTGTCATCATTGTGTTGTTTAATGTTGAGGAATATTTCTAGTGACTCTTTGATCAACATATGCAAGGTAATCACTATGAGACAATTAAAAAAAAAAAAAAAAGCCACTTCGAAATTGCTGACAGAGAAAGGAATTATTCCTTGGGGACTGTTTTCTTAATATTTTATTCTGTGCAGTAGAGGAACTTAAAGTTTGCATAATAATCATTATGCTAATATAATGGTATTTAGAAGGCCATTTCTCCTCCTACTTGTAAATGAACAGGTTATTCGTCACCTGCTCTGTACCTTTGAGATGCAAGTAAACGTTGAATCGATAGAATCAATTTATTTATTTTATGTTAAAAAAAACCCCAAAGTAGTCTTAAACTTCCAGTAAACCTGCAGTCGTGTAACTTGTAAATTAAACAATTTTGATCTTCTTGATCTTTCAAGGAATTAAAGAACTTCATATTCATAACAAGAATGAAAGGGAAATTGTTCATCAGTATTTAAAAAAAAAAAATAATATTTTAAGTCTTCACTTGGTTTAGGAGTAGAAAAATATGCCGAAGGGTTTGAAGAACCATAATGAAATGAAATCTAAAGAATTTCATAATGCAGGGACTTGAGTTTGTTTCTTCCACTAAGAGTCTGACATCATAGAAGGGGAGCCTGAAGCCTTCATTAGAAAGATGGGAAAAGATGGGTTGTTTTTAAGCTTGTTGTTTGGTGCTTTGACACCTGACAATAAAGTGGGAATGAAAGGTGACGGTTTTAATTTTATAGATTATTTTCTTTTTTATATCAGAGTGATTAAAGCACTCATGGAGGATATGGGAGGTTGTAGTTCAATGTCTTTTTCTGCTTTACTAGGTAAACTGAGTTTCAGTGCTTGAGAACATATTCTGGAAAAAAAGTGCCTTGTAGCATTTAAGATGACTGTTGGGTGACTTGGTACAAACAGTATGGAATAATCTGGTGCAAAAATCTTTCCTTCCAGCCTGATGAGCTGAGCAAAGCAAACAATTTATATTGTTCATTTTTTCCCCTTTTTCTTTCCTAAATGCTCTGAACCTTTATTAGCTCACCCAAGAAACACAGTATAATAGGAGTCGATTGCAAAGAAAAGTCTTGATTCTGCCAGAAGAGTGAATGAGAGCACTTGAAGTGATTACAATGACTTGCATTCATGTCTCCTACTACTCTAATAGATGAATTTGACATGTTTTTATTTTCTGTTTTCTTAGCCAAGTGATAAAACCTGATACAGGATAGGAATTAAGATGAAAGTGCTTCTCAACTTTGAACTCTGTAAAAAGACCTCCCAATAAATTATCATGGTTTAAAAGGATTTGGGAAGCATCCAGGAGGCTGTGCTGCTACTGTGTGCTACAGCCTGTGCTAACAGCCCCCTAAACGTGTGAAGTCGCTCCCTTCCAACAGCTTTACCTGACTGACCTGTAATCAAATCTGCCTTACTGTATATTACTTATTCCCATAGCTCTGCTTTAGATCATGCTGCCACTTTTGGTCTCAGTAATACTCATTTTTCAGCTCTTTGTCCTGAGCACAAGCCTTTGTGTTCCCTTTCAAGGGCCAGAGGGGTAATGGCTCCTCTGACCATGGGCATGCTCGCCCACAAAAAGTGTACTTGACTCGGAGCATTTTGCGAAGTCTGCTAGTGGCTCTGCAAATAAGAAGGCAGGCCGTCTTTTTTTTCTTTCTTACTCCCTTTCTCCCCCAAAAAACCCCAGATGATCTCCCCACCCCAAATCCCAGACCCTTCCAACTTAATATCTAAGTATTAGCAGTAAGAGGGAAATGGGAGAGATGAAAGACATTTGACTCTGTGTTAAAATACTGCTTCGGAGATGCACCTGCAGTTTTCATCCCTCTGCACCCATAGTGCTGTGTATAAGCTATCCAGTTCCAAATATTTAGAAGCTGTGACAGTTCTTTGGTTTCTAGATCCTGTTCGGTCCTGTCTGATAGTTGAACCTGTCTTGACAGTCATTCTTGGCCAGAGCACCGTACTGGAGTTTAATCTCTTTAGTATCATATTTTCCAGGACAATCTGATGTGAGCTGTTAAACTAATACATCGTTGGAAAGAGATGCCACTTTAATGATGTATTAATGTCACAGGTCATGAAAGTGAAATGCAAGGTAAAAAAATATATTCTGCAAAATATGGTGCCCTCTATGGAATAAAATTTCTGGAGGGCAGATGTATGATAATCATTTAAAAACAAATAAAAACCCGCAAATGAAAACAAATGGAGAAAAAAAAAATCACAAACCCTCAAACCAAAACCAGACAACTTTAATTATTATGAAGTATAGGCTGATTTTACTTTACCAATTGTGTAGCACATATAGAATGCGGCATTATTGTATTTGAGTGTTTTAAGTAAAGCAAGAGATTTTTTTACACAACTTCTTTTTTCCTGTTGGATTTTAGCCAGGTTCACCAGCATAAGTGACGGGATAGCCAAACAGCTTGGTGTGGTTCTGCCTACTAGTACATGGATTATTTTACTGTGGGACAGAGGCTTCTGCATACCAGTTTCCCTTGTAGCCAACATCTTCCTTATCCAAACCCAGAAGGAACAGTTTTGAAGGGTGTCCATTCCTGTGTGTTTTCTGCCAGAGGGCTCTGCAGTCCCTTCATTTAACTCATACCAAAGCTCGCCTGCAAAATGTGAGAGACAAACCAGAACCACTAGTGGTGTCTTCCCAGAGGCGTGCAGAGATGATCATGGTTGAGTGAATGCCTCAGAAATTGGATATCTCCGGCTTCTAGTTGCTCTTGAATGGGTCATGCCTACGTTTTGTGCTTCCATTTCCCGCACTGGGTAGGAGAAAGTTTCAGTGACAAATGTTCTGGAGTAATGTAAGACTGCTGGTTGGTGCTCGCTGGGGCATGTGCACCTGGTGTGAAGGGTTTTGTTCAGTCCTGTGCTTTTGCAGATTTTATTTCATGTCAATTAAAGACACGTGACTGCAAGGCTTGGATTTCTGGAACACTACTAGGCTTTGTGGTTTGAGTGCTGCTCCTCTCACCCCTGCCACTTTTCTTTGGGTGTTTTCTGAAGCGCAGGAAGCGATGATCTCTGGAAGCGTGCGTACGTGTTGTGTGGTGGCTGTTAATGGGGAATGCCACTCCTGAGATCTCCGAAGTGCTTTAGAAGTTTGGCAAGGGGGGGTTGGGTTTGGCTTGGTTTTCCTATGTATTTATGATAGAAAATGTCAGTCTTTCTTTCCATGGATGAAACCCACCTGCTGGGAGGTCGCTACCTGCTGTGTCAAAATCTTGGATATTTTTTGTGTGTTCTGACAAAAGTTGCAACAATTTTGTATCCTTATGGTTTCAACAATTGTGTGCCTTGCTGTTGTGATTTTGCTACTGATGCTGTTCCAGCATCAATAGAAATATATTGGTCTAATAAAATATTGTGAAAAGATAGTTTGGCTGAAGTTAAGAAAAAAAAAAATAATTCTAATTTGACTTAATAGTTGGACGCTTTCCCTATGGCTAATAGTTACTGTGATACATTGTGCTCGCAATACGCCTAGTCGCTAGACCTACGTGTGGTTTTAAGCATTGTATTCAGCCATATTTCTGGCAGTTGCTTTTGTGCTTATTATCCCTTGCGCAGTAAAAGGATGTACGAGCTCACAGCAGCTGCTTGCAAATCAGTGCTTTTATCCAGATAGTTACATACTGACATAACTAGCCCTCTCACTGTTGAATAACATACAGGTCGGAACAGCCGAAAGAGCGTAAAAGCAGAGAAGAGCCGTCCGTAACCACAACCCAGCTGCTGGCACAGTGGATGACGGCTATTAACATGTGTATAGGAACGCACACAAACGCACACACCGCATTACAAGCGTGCCGTTTAGGAAGCAGAAGGTTTGAGGGAAGATGAGCCAATTCTAGCAGGATAACTTAAAATTACTATTGTTTTATAAATGAAGGAATCCTAATAATATCAAGTACAAGGAAAAACAAGTACAATTAAAACGTTTAAAATTGTTAAAAATTATTTTTACTATGCTAGTTGCAATGGCCCCCCTCCCCTTTAGCTTTAGAAAAACAGACTGATAGTTCGTTACTCACAAAGGAAGAAGGGAAAAAAAAAAGGAAGTAAGACTATATAATTGTGCTTATTAGAAGAAATAGTCAGAAACTGATTAGTGTGGGAGGAATTAATTATTAAATCTACCCACGCTTTCTGGTTTTTAATTTTTTGCTATTCAATTATGCATCAGTAAATGTTATCATGCAATCACTGGCAAGATGCTAATTAGTATTTATGAATTGGTGCTTTTTACATCTGACCTTTTGATAATTTCCCTTTGTGGAGATGGTTTTATGTATACAGCGATTTGGAGAACTGTCCTCTTTTTTCTTTCTTTTTTATTCTTAGTGCTGAATTTTTGATACACTGTTGCCGTAGCAATGACTTACAATCACCTTTAATTTTTGCTAATAAAAACAGAAGCTTTAATGCACAGAAAGGTGCCCCTGTAAAACACTGAAGTAAAAGAAAAAAAAAATCTTGAAGTTCGGTAAGGAAATGGATGTAAATCAGCGATCAGTGAAAAGAACTGCGAAAGGTAGTAAACAGATGCCTCTTAAAATCAAGCTTCTTATCTAGGTGCCTAAATTAAACTTATCTAGGTGTCTAACTTGGCACTTAGAGAGATTTTGTATTTTAATTATTTATGAACCCTTGAACACAGCAGAGGTCACTGGTGTTATATTTACTAGATAATTATACCCACCAGTATGACTTCATTCTGAAAATTACCATTTTTACCCCTTCTGAAACAGAAATCTAGCATTCCTACTCTCCCAGACACCAATTTTGTAAATGTCCTGAGGTGATTAAAGGGGATTGTGGGAGTGAGTGGGATCACAGCCAGTCAGACTGACTGAGGGGATTGTGGTCAGTGCTGCTCAACCACTTGTGGAAGCTGCATGAAGGCTTCCACCATGGAAGAAAAGCGCATTACTCCTTTGATTTCCACCCTGTCCTGCCGACATGCTTTGTGCTCTGCTAGAATGAGTGCTTCTCTGGGTGCACTGGTGCCAGGATCCATTTAAATGTTCTTCACCTTTAAAAAAAAAAAAAAAGTGAACAGGGAAATGCTGCTTGGTTTAACCAAGAAGAGCTGAAAAGACTCATTTGATTCATCCTTTGTGTATCTTAGATTTGTGTGAAGTGTTTGGTTTTAATATTAAACCGCCCTTTCTTGATGCTGAGGATTCATTGCCAGTTGCAGCACTTCACTGTGCCTCATGGGCAGGATTTCAGGGCACTTGTTCTCTTCAGGAAACAAGCTTGTCTGGATAAGAATTGCAGAATCTTAAAGTTGAATTACCGTGACTCACGCCTTTTACATTTTGAGTTATATTGCTTGCCGATGGGATGGAGGATTACTTTCTAGTAAGCTGATTCAAAGCCTGTTTAGGCACTAAAAAATTTTTTTTGGACAAAGCTAAGAACAGTTTTGATATCAGAAAATTCTATTTGATAAAAACGGGTTAAGTCTCTCTGGTCTTGTATGAAGCGTATAATGTAGCACTCCCCCAGACTGCATAGTCACCTTGTGTGCTAGGAGGGATACGGCTCCTTCGTGATGTCATCCATTCTCAATGACTAGCCCTTAAGGGAATAACTAAGCCATGGCTGAGGTTTTTTTTTTTTTTTTTGCTTGTGGGCTTGTGTTTGGGGTTTTTGTGAGCTTTTACAACAGACTTAAATTGGATATGTACACATAGTCTTGTGCCCTCCAATGCAAATATGCACATGTCCTCCTTTTTTCCCTACTTGAACATTTAAAAGTAACTTTGTGGATTTGACTTGATAAATATTAAATATTCCATTATGTTCTAGATGTAGAATTAAATTCAAGGACAAATTAGTTTTCTAATATTGTTTTTATATGTTCTGAAAGTGGTTTTGAAATGTATTGAAACACAAAGATGCTTCAGCTAGGCAATAACTCTGCAACTGAAACTGGATATGGAGAAGAAAATACACTGAATTCTTTTGTGGTTTTGGATTCACTGTTGTTATGAATTCTTTTGGAAATCTCTTCCTTTAAAAATATAGAATTCTGACAAGAACATATTATATTAGTGTTATACTAAAGTGATTTAGCTAAATACAACATCAATTCTTTGAACAGCAACATAAATAAGGACTCTGATTTTACTTAAATAAAATATGGCAATGTGTGAAATAGGAAATTTTAAGTCTCCAAGGAAAGAATTGACTTCATGTTGTTTCTGATAAGGATGTACCGTTTCCTTTGCTAGTTATGTTGCATTCATGAATAGTTACTGTTCAGCAGAGCAAATGCAGAGATTGATTAAAGCAGCAATGAAAAGAGCAGCATCTTAAACCAGTTATGTTTTCTTCTAGAACTGATCCCTTCAAGATTTTTGTGGCCAGTTTAATTTTGTCATCATAAGCAGGAAAACCACAATCATCTTCAAAACTTTTTTAAAATTTATCTTCAGATCTGTCTGCATTGGTTTGAGTTTCTTCTACTGTCATAAGAATTTGAATGTAAAACTACTCTGAGAAAAGTTCTCATAAAAGCAAAGCCCTGTGTGCACACAAAGCCAAAGACACCTTTTTATTTAGTTGCTTGTTTGTTTGCTTGTTTTTCATTTACGTAGAATATAACATTTGTATAATTTCAGAGTGTTTTGTCCCTAATGTAACTGAGCTAGCTTAGCTGGGAGCTGAACTGAGATCCTTAATGAGCAGAGACTTTAGCTGAAGTCAGTACTTCTTACATGTGGAAAAGAACTAAGTAATACTAAGGAGTTGTGGGAAGAGATGTAAAGGTGCCCTTTATTAATGATTTATGCAAGTTCATGCTTTTTCAAACACAACCAAAATGGATTCGTGCTAATGGTCTGCACTTTGATCTTCAGAACTCTAGCAATAGTATTGTCTCACTAAATGCTATATTTAATAAGTGGAAATCTGTGGTATTAAACTACTTATAAGCAATTTTTGTCTATATTAGGAGAAAAACCTGTTCAAGTAGGAGACACTGTATCCATTACCATCTTTTGATTTCTGTACTCTTTATTTAAAATCCTATAATGGAGTCAGTACTTCTTGTAGACCGTTTAAGTCTCTTGAACAGGCTATTTCTTTATTTGCCATTTGCAAGCCACCAGAGAGTGATCTGCAGGACTGCAGTTATAAAAGGTAGTAGGAGAAATGCCTCTTGGTATTCTGGGAGGGAAATGCTTTTGTGTGAACTGTTCCATGAAGTTCATATTTATAGGTTGACTAAAACGGTCTCCTTTTGGCTTCAGCCCCACTGTCTTCCACACAAATCTTAAACTGTAATAATAAACTAATCTCCCTAACTAATGTTGATTTATGTAATAATTAGTGGCATCCCATTGTTGGTAATTTTCCCTGAAACACTAAAACAAGATATGAATGTTATTCATATTGAATAACTTTTCAATTCACTTTCCAGATGCTGTGTAATAGCTGTGTTACGCTGTGATGCTTCATAAAGCTCTAAATTTGAGATGTGCCCATGCTGATTCACATGATCTGTAGTCAGTATCTATCAACAAAGAACTGCTAGTTGCAACTTCGCCTGCAGGAGGAAAGCCGGAGCAGTAGAAAGGAAATGCTTCGCAGAGGTAAGAGAGCTTACCTTTTTTTTTTAATTCTCTCCTCTCTAGTGATGAATTCTGCCCATGTGGATTTGTCCAGTTGTGTGGACTGAAGTTTGTTGCAGGAACACAGCAGAAATAAAAAGACACAGGACGCAGATCTTCAGCCTTGGGTTTTGAATTTTTTCTCTAAACTTAATTTTCAGTTTTCAAAGAAAGATTTTGCTGTGGTGAGGGTATCTATTTCTGTTGGCTATAGAGTTTGCATGGGGTTCTTCCTCTTACACTCCAAAAATGGAAAGCTAGAACCTCAGAGCTGAAAAGCTTCTCATATGCCTTCTGATCTGCTACAGAAATCTAATTAGCAAATTAATATACATTTCCAGGTTACGCCCCTTTTCAGTTTACGGAAGTTAGACCCTTTCACTTCCCTGTATTGTAAAGTGGGGAGGTAAGTGGTGGAGAAAGCAGTACAATACATCTTGAACACATGGCTATTGGGAAGCAGAGACTGGAAATGAACTATGAGCCATGTGTAGACAAGCCTGATTTAAAGAGCTTCCACAGGGAAATCTGAGAACGGGCTTTTTGTTGTGGACACTTTGGGGATGGCTCCTATTGCTTCTGCTGCATGTAGTCCTTCTTACAGCCGTTATATTAATCTACACCCTGGAGTGATTAGTCTTCTGTAGATGGGCAAGAGGGAGATGACTGTCGTGTATAGCTGTAGTAAAAAGACTGTGTGTTTGGAGGAAATTTCATGGATTGGATTTGACCTCTGCAGCAAATGAGCTGTGGAAATCCTTGGAACTCTCACCCAGAAAAAAAAGAAAGCATGCATTCTCCTTATCAAATGGCCTTCAACAGTTTAACTTATTTTTCTGTTGCTGTAAGGGCAAAAGCCCTTCTATATCTATGCCTCTTGATCTTGCATTTTATTATTTCTTATAGTTTTAGCTGAGGTAAGACACACTTGTCATGTTGGGCTTTATAACTCTCTTCCTGAGTGTGATGATAATGAATAATATTAGACAAAGGAGTAGGAGGAGAGGGAAAAGCTTTTGGAATTGTGCATGTGGGCTGTGGCTAGAACCCCAGAGGTGAGGGAGTTAGCATGGTGAGAGCCTGCCTGCCCAGCTTATTAGTACTCAGCATTATGGTATTGGTGCTTTCAAAATGCTCTTGAAATGAAGGCTGCTCACAGAGCAGGAAGATGATATATTGTGTTATTGTCTATACATTTGGTTGCAGCATTTCATTCTTCTAGGAGACTGTTAGCACTGTTATATGAGTTCATGCTGTTGCTGTGATTTTTTTTTTTTTTTTTAAACACAATTATCTCAAAAGCTAGAAGCAAAGGTCTGAAAAGTTAGGAAGATGAAGGCAAGAAGGGGTTACATTTGTTTCATTTGTGATTGGAACCTTGAACCTTTGTTTACACCTTTGTTGCAATTCACGCTTTGACTTTTAGAAGTTGGCCAGTCAATTTGTAGAAGTTGGAGTCTTTACTGTTCAGCTTCTAGTACATTTTGAGACTGATCAGTAACTTATCATTCCTCTAAAACTTAATGTCACAGTAGGCACAGGGCAAAAGGCTCTTTCAGTTTCTGCCTCTTAGGTCTACAATGGTTTGAGATGTGTGTTTTGTCTCTCTTGTAGGATACCCTCCCTTGCAGCAAAAGCAGCAAGGATAGCATGTAATTGACTCAATAACAGCATACTGGCCTGTACCCCACCAGCTAAATCCACACATGACTGTGATGCTGAGAGCTTTTTCTCTTCCTCAGTGAGCAGTATAAAGTGGAGAACAATATAAAATAAGTGCATAGCTTGCCCGCAGATGTCAGGTGACAAAGTCACTGAAACCTGTAATTTAGATGATCTGGCAAAGATTTCAAATTCTGGGAAGGTCTTTCAGGATCTTTGTATGATCTCAGCTTTTTCCAAATTCTCCGTAATTGTTACACAAACAACAGTCTAGTTCTGTTTTTCTTCCTTAGTTTCTTTATGTGATTCTTCGTTTAACTATATGAGAATCTGGTATTAGATTCAGTTCAGTCTTGATTGTCTGAATCTCATTTACTTCCTGCTGTTAAATCAGGACAACAGGTCATAATACTTTATTAATAAACATTTGATGCCTTCATAATTCTGTTCTCTCCCTAACCCTTTGTGTATGGATTTGTAGCGTCATGTTGAGCTAATGTATGGAGTACCTATAATACAAATTCAGCTATCCAAATTTGCCAATTTTGGATTAATATATTGGAAGAAGATTATTCATTCATAGCAAATAGTGAGAGCTATGTTAAAGGAAAATAACAAGATCTTGGTATAGGCAGAGTTGTAATTTTTTTTCTCTTATGCAAGTAAGATAGAAGTGATGTTGAAAGTAATCAAAAGGGTGAGGGGAGAGAATAATAAAAAGCATCAGAAAAAAGGAATATTGTGAGTTCTAAGAACTTTTGAAAAAGCAAAATGTTTTACCTAGTGTTCTTTAGCTAGCTTCTGATTTAGACCTTAGATATTTACATATAAATAAAAACCATTAGCTGTTAATATTCAGGCAGTCAGATACTGAAGTATTTTGTCCCTTTGCAGGAATTTAAAATGCTAATGAAAGATTAGGCTTCACTAACAAACTGCCTAATTTCACTTGCAGTGATTTAACAAAAGTGTTTTCCATCTGTGAGATACTAGAAACTAACAACTCTTAATTTTTGGCAACAGATTTGTTAATTTATTGTTCTTTCTGAGGTTGTGTTATGATGGAGCCCTATAAAGGGAGTTGTTGGTTGTTTCTGGACCTTATCAGAAAAATACACACGGGTTATATTGTTAGAAGAGGGAAAAATTATCCAGAAGACCATATCAACACATTCTCTACAGGCTTTTCCTTAGAAACATATGTAGATTGAGTATCATAGTCTTCAAAGCAAAGAAGCAGAACTTTGTTTTAAGATGGGATGTTCAAAGCTCTGAGGCTTATTTCTAGTGTAGCAATTAGAAAGTTCTGGGAGCATCCTGCAAAACTGCTACAAATGCATTGTTATGTTATATATAGCAAAATCTAAAAGGAAATACACTATGGATTTTGTAGTGAAAATACTTTCTAAGTAAAAGCATATTTATGATCTATTTCTGTAGTTTCTGTAGGTTTAGGGCACATAATTCTCATAATGTGATACAATAAAACTTTTAAGTTGTGGCACACGTCAAGAACCAGACAGAAGGTAAGCACTTTTTTGCATTCAATATGGACTTTATTTAAAAAGAATGTTGTGTGATATTGGCTGGCATTTTCAGCATGTCTTAAAAAGCTATATTCCTTCTCCCTGCTTCACCCCTTTTCTCTCTGTTCCAAATAACATTTTTCGCTTGATTTCCATTAGAGTAAAACTTGCCCTTTCCTAAGTTGGCTGTTGTGGAGATGAGAACAAATAGATCGCTATTTGGTCTGGTGCAAATGCAAATTGTTTTCTTTTTTTTTTTTTTCTTGTTGCGTTATACGAACTGAATGTAGGATGGAAATGTACAACACGGGCATCCTATATAATGGAGAACAATATGAATGTTTTTGCTATCAGTATCTCTGTTAACTGCTCAGGGAGAAAGGGATACCTCTAGTGGTATTTTCATCCCTTTTGCATAAACAAGATTCCATGCTTGATGAACTTGCTTTTATAATGTGCTGAATGCGTGCTCTACAGCCAGCAAGGCATCAGAATGCGGATGTAACTGTATACACAGAAAGTTCCACTCATCTTGGCTGTGGCTCTGCGTGATTTTAGAACTCTGTACATCCTTGGATCACAGTCAGTCTATTCAGCACCTTGCAGCACCAAACCCCCAGCCTTCGAAACAGTTTAAACGTGTATGGGTGCAGTTCTGCCATGTGCACGGGCACACTGACAGCACACCAGGCAGTTCATTGTGTGTATGGATGTGCTTAATAAGAACAAAGTGCGCTTGCTAGAAATTACAAAACATTCAGCAGCGAAAAGTGTTTCTACATCACTGTGGTGAATAGCACTTCTAAAACTACAGGGATGGGCTTTTTTCACAATTTGTTAATGTAGACATATCGCAGATTTATTTATTTTTTTGTCACGTGTTGTAAAATTGTTCTGCTTACTTGCTACCTATATTGGCAGATCTCCTAAGTTTTCCTAAGTGGAGAAAAAACCCAAACAAAATAATTAGAGGCCAGTAGTGCTGCTGCTGATGTGGGTAACTATGAAGTGAAAATATTTATGGTCAATAAATTCTTACTGAATTCAGTGTACCTAGAATCAGACAATAAATGACTTCTTTCTCACTGCTTTTTTAGCCTTATTGAATTTGAGTAATGACCGCCCTATTTTATTTCTCTCCTTCGAAATCTTAAAGGGGGAGGTGGAAGAAGGAAAGGAGGTGGGGGGAATCAAAAATATTCATCTCCCTGGCGGTAACTGAGCTGCAGTAACTTTGGTTTTACAGCCTTGTTGTTACGCACTGCAGTCTAGTAAGTGCCTTAGATCTGAATCACCTTATTGTGTGAGGTTTAAATGCTAATTTTCTCCTGTCCTATTCTAGAGAGAGAGTTACCTTAGCATGTTCCTGTAACTTTCCAGACTAATTGAGCTTCATCTGAAGAAAGCTTATTAATTCAAATACAGGTGTAAATATTAGTAAGCATGAGCTGCTATCGTAAATATTTTTTTTTAGTTATTTCTTGAAGGGGGGGGTAGGTCGTGGTTTTCTTTTTATTTTTATTTTATGCAACTGTAGTAGGTACTTCTGCATGCTTTTCACTCAGTCTAAGGACTGTTTTATTTTGGTAATGTAACAATTTAATTAGGAAATAGTGCAATGAAAAAATCCCACCATTAAAGAAAATACTATTCCTTTAAGGATTCTACGTGCTGTATGTGAGTTAATGCTGTTTTCATGAAAAGTTTTCATTGAGTCTCCTCTGTTTGAATGTACAACAATGATAATTATTAACATGCAGTCCTGTAAGAGAATAATCCTCCTTTACTGACAGGAAACAGCATTTGGTTTGATGCAGGAAATTAAATCACTTTATCCTTGTGAGGCTTGTTAATCATATCTGAAGTAGAGGATTGTAATTGATCTCAATACTTGCTGTACAAAATAATTTTCTTCACTTGAGTGTGAAAGACTGCATATCCATTTTTATCCTGTTTTTTATCCTGTTTTTTTTTATCTTTAACATTGGTTTAAGCTTTTGTTTTTAAAAAAACTCAAACAATAGTTTCCACAGCTAATAACAATTTGGTACAAACATAACTTACCATCTATTCAACTTTCCAGTAAATGGAAAAAAATAAACACACATAAGCCTTAACTTTAATGTGTTGGCTTGCATAGAACCATAGAATGCGTTGTGTTGGAAGGGACATTTAAAGGCCATCTAGTCCACCCCTCCCTGCAGTCAGCAGGGACATCTTCAACTCGATCAGGTTGCTCAGAGCCTCATCCAGCCTGGCCTTGAATGTCTCCAGGGATGGGGCCTCCACCGCCTCTCTGGGCAGGATAAAATGGTGGTTCATTAATCTCTAGGTAGCCTTCATACAAACTCAGGCAGTCTAAGGTTTGCAGCCTCTGCGTGAGGCTTGGACAGTGGGTTTCTCTCCCCTCTCCACCCTGGATAATACTTGGAAGAGCGTCTTAGGCAGCAGAGTGCCTGAACACTTCCCTTTCCACAGCGCTGGCTAGTGATGCTGCTGAAGACATAGGTGTGTGTGACTGGCAGCAGTGGTTAGGACAGTCTCTCCCTCGTGGAGTGACACTCCTTAGTCCCCTGATAGCCCTTGTCGACAGGGCAGTGGCAGGTTTCATGCTTGCACAGGTAAAACCATCTTTCTGATAACTCTGCATAGAGAGTCCTGAGGATGTTTGTGACTGCTGCTGGTGAAATGACAGACTTCTGCGTACGGGGACAGAAGAACAAGTCCTGGCTTAACTTCCAAGCAATTTAGTGTTTTTCATATACATAGGTAATTTAAAAAATAAAAAAAAAGATACTGATGGTTTTAAATGTGATATATTGCAATTTAATTCACACTTGGCAAATCAGACAAGTTTCCGGAGTTTTTTTTCCCTTGCATCAACATACAGAAAAGTATCAAAGGCTTAGGAAATCTTCAAATTACAAAATTTGGAGCTGTAAGCTTTGAGGCAGGGAAATAGGCAGTACCAACCTATTGGGAGATTGAAGTCAGTGGATGCCCTAGCCCAGCTCTGATGGCTCCCCATGCTGACTCCCGCTGTGATGCTTCTGGTTCGGAAGCACCTTCTGTGCTATTCCTTATGCTGGCAGCAATTTTGGAAGTGTGGAAAGAACAGAGGTGAGCTTGAGATAATGACTAGGTAATTAATTAATTAATTCAGTAATATCCCACTTTGTCCACTTAGTGGAATTTCAGTTCCCTTGGTGAGGTGGTTGGCTGATCCTGGTGGGAGGAGGGGGCGAGGCCAAGCAGAGAACTTCTCTTAGTAATACTCTGTTTTCAGTCTCAGTCCAAAATATGAAACTTACTGCACGTGTCTTGTGTTCATCCCATCTTCTGACCAGGCAGTACATACATTTGATTCTTGTTCCCTGAATCTGTTAATGCATCTTATTATTTCTGCCCCCCTGCCCAACGTGACTACAGTATTTCTAAGCTTAGACTACGTGGATTTAGCCTCAGTGAGCCAAATAGTTATGGAAAGGTACACCTTTGCTGCTTTAACCAGCATAGTGCAGATAGTGGTTTCTTCTTGTCATAGGTTTGTGTCTGTTAATGCACTTTAACGACCAGATTGTATGAGCTCTTAAAGTTTAGTACCGCCATGTGGCATAAGTGATATTTACCAGCATACCATAAGAAGGTTGAATATTTAAATCCAAATAGCAGGTTTGGCTATAAAATGAAAAAGAAAGGAAATGGGATTAATTTGTGTCTTGTGGATGAGGCCCAGGATGGAAATAGAACACACAGTAGAAGGAAATAATATGAGTATTACCTCCACCAGTTTCTTATCTGCTTGAGTCCAGAGTCTTCAGAGAGCAGAGCACATTTCAAGGCAATTGAGTGCTGGAATTCACTCCCGCTGTGCCCTGCTCATCTGCTTCTATAGCCCAGATGGAACCTTATTTACCAATCAAAGCAGGGATGAAGGAATTGATGGAGCTCAATTTGCAAGGATTAAATGATGTACAGTCAGTTTCAAATGCTGTTGAAAATAGAGGAAGAAATGGAAGTGTGGTTGAGCTACTTTCACTTGAAAAAGTTTGATCAGTTTTAAATTTCAAGGTCTTTTATCAAACACTTTCATTTTGCCTTCATCAAAACTCAAGTTTTCTCCTAAAAGAACTTCCTAAAAGAAACTGACAGGAAATTTCCATCCATCCAGACATAGATATGTCTGCTGGCTTGTGGTCATGGAAGATTTAAGCCCAGGGCCACTGGAATATGACAATATGTCCTGGTTTTAGCTGAGATAAAGTTAATTTTCTTTCTAGTGGTTGCTGAGTTTTCAAATTTGGTGTGAAAGGAATGTCAATAATGCGTGTGGTTTTAGTTGTTGCTAAATGATGTTTATACTAGTCAAGGACTTCTTTCAGCTGCCCATAGAAGCTGAGATGGAGCATCGACAGAACAGTGGAATGGCCAATGGAGTACTCCGTGCTATGGAGGTCATGCTCCGTACGTAACTGCGGGTTGGCCGGGGGTGCGGAATGTGCAATCTGTGCTTGGGTCAGGCAACAGTTCACCAGGTGACGAGAGTGACTTGTGTCTTGTATATTCTTCTGCTATTATTATTACTATTATTATTGTTTTCCTTTTCTGTTATTGTTCTATTAAACTGTTTTTATCTCAACCTGTGAGTTGTTTGTTTTGTGGTTTTTGTTGGTTGTTTTTTCTTTCCCCCCTTTCCCTCCTTGTCTCCCTTTTCTCCCTCCCTCCCTCTTGGGGAGGAATGGGGGGTGACTGAGAGGCTGCACGGTCCTACCTGCTGACTGGGTTTGAACCACAACCCGATCGCCATGCGGATGTGTTTCCCATCGTGTGTGTCTCCTTACTCCTATCCTTTTCTGCAGTCAGGATCAGTTCACCCAGGCGGCATAGGTACAACATAAGTGACGGGATTTTTTTGTTCCATTGAGTGAATGTTTTGAAGTGCTTCTGATCTGGATTGCAATTGGCTAAATTCAGCTAAATTTTTCTTGGATATATGTTCTGTCGTGGTCCAGCCTTCCTACGATATCAGCTTACGTGGTCTGGTAGAAAAAGAAAGCTGAGGTACTTAGCAGGAGTATGAACCTCTCCAAAGAGCCAAGTGAGATTTTCTTGCCAAACTGTGTGCTTTATTACTCAGATGGTGATCTGAGAAACTTCCAGAGATATTGGACATCTGGTTTTCCACTGTGATAAAACAGCGCAAATGGTTACAAAAAGGGAACAATTAAAAAAATTGCAATGGAAGACTCCTAAGAGGAAAGGGGGGCACCAGAGGGTTTATTCTTCCACTGAATCTGTCATAGGTTTTGTTCTCCATTTAAACAGGATTTCTGTTTTTTTTTTTTTTTTTTTTTTTTGTTTTTTCCAAAAAGTTAGTAAAAGGAAAATGAACCACAATACACAATATATGAGGGAGAAACTGCTGCTGATGTGTATTTATCGGGAGCGAAGGGAATATCTTTGCAGGGGTCATATAAGGAAAACTGAAGTCTCTGCTGAGAAGTTAGTAACCTGGTCTCCAGCCATGTATTTTATAAGGGATTTCAGTATTTGAGATCTTAAAAAAAAAAAAAAAAAAAGCTAGTTAGCAGAAGAGTATTGATTGATTGCTGATGAAGTTCTGAAACAGTGGATAGAAAAATGATGGTAATGTGCGGTTGTATATATTTGTGGAAACAAAGTGTAAATACAGCTGTAAGCACTGCAGTGAAAGCTTAGGGTTAGGTGGTGAACTGGCATGTACTCATGGTGGTGATCCCTAAATGTAAAACTTAAGATATCTTGTCTCTCTTCTTGAAAGGAACGCTAACTGGAGGCAGATAAGTGATTTAGTATTCCAGCTCGCCATGGAGGACAGAGGAGGGTTGGGTTATTTCGTTTTGTGGAGTTGTTTCTGTTTGGTTTTTGTTTTTGTTTTTCACTTGTCAGAGCTGCCTGAAATAACAGCTCAATGTCCTAAATGGAGAAATTGAGTCAGTGAAATAATTTTTGGTTTTCCAGTCATCATATTTACCCTTGCCTTTGTTTAGTCTTCCAACTTGCTTTCTGCTCTCTTCTCCCAAAGTGACGCACACACCTCTGGTTTCACAGTAGTTGCTATTCAGCATCAGAAAGGTAATACAGCAGATCTATAAAACAAATCATTAACGTTTTGAGGGGGGTTGTTTTGGTTTGGTTTTGGTTTTTTTTTTTTTTTTGTTTGGTTTGGTATTTTTCTGGCAAAATGTCATCAGGATGGTTTTTAATGTTACCTTGATTGAAACAAGGAACATGTAATATTAATAGGAGCTGTGTGGTTGAGAATCAGCATTTAACACACTTGTGACATCCATTCCCTAGCACAAATGCTACATTTAGCTTTTTGTTCTTAGCAAAAAGAAACAGAGAATTATCCAGAATTGTTTTCCAGTGGGATTTAATATACTCCTGTGTGCTGAGACACTGACTAAACCATTCCAGGTGCGCACCATGCGTTGAGTTGAAGTCAGTCTTTGCTGAGAAACAAAGTATAATTAAAAAAAATGTGAAGCCCTGCAGATTTCATTGTCGGGCTTGAAATTGGTGACAAAGTCAGTTTGTCTAGCTGTAGACTTGAGTGCATCCTGCAGCAATTAGCAGCCTATCACCTGTGAGTCAAACTATAAGATGGAATTGTGGCGTTGAACAAACTGATGAGTGGTACCATTTTCTGTTTTTTCTCATTGCGATTTCATATAACTATATCAAACGACTGCATTATGGAGCGAAGTCAAGTGTTGTGGCATTAACTTTTAAAGCAATAGATTTGAAATAACAACAAAAAATAATATACTAATTATTGCTGTTGTAATAAAGTTTAGTTTATCAAAGCTATGAAGGTCCTACAA
This sequence comes from Rynchops niger, assembly GCA_013400035.1. Taxonomy (NCBI): domain Eukaryota; kingdom Metazoa; phylum Chordata; class Aves; order Charadriiformes; family Laridae; genus Rynchops; species Rynchops niger. Next base: position 183,272 of record VXBH01004065.1, read on the forward strand.
ACCTGTTGTTTTTGCAACTAAAGGAGCATCACTAGAGAAATTTGGTTTATTATAATTACAAAAACATCGTGAGAAGCAGATGTTTTGAGAAAGCTGAAAAATGGAGTTAAGTTTTAATGAGAGCTATTGTTGTGGTTTAAATAATGCATATCTCCAGCTACATAGATGCTTACATTTAGAGATTCTTAAATCTTATTTTCCGGTGTGGGCACAATTAAAATGTCTTTTTATCACCAATTTAAGTAATGCTTGAAAACTAAGAAATTCAAGTGTCTTCCCTGAAGCAAGAAACTATTCAATAACAATAATAATGGCTTATTGCCTATTGTACTGAATTTTGCGCCAATAGCTTTTTGAAAAGAACTAACCTTCAACAACCTGAATTGCCGAAATCTGGAAATGATGTTCTATGGGACGGGAAAAATGCAAAGGTCTAAGCATTTCATAGAACCGCTATACTTTGTATTCTGTTCAAACAGTAGTCTTTCATAAAGTATTTTATGTTCCAAGTTTGTTTTATTGACCTCATCTGCATTTGCACCTCTTCTCCCAATCAACTCTAGCCTTTAGTTTTCACATGACTTCAAAGACAGGCTAGAAATTTGATTTTTGGAAGTTTTGATTTAAGTGAATTCTGGGTTCTCAGGAAATCCCTTCTGGAGAAAGTGGAAAAAGGGCTCTGAACCAGGCTGGGGTGCAGGGAGTGTGATGCAGTGAGAGGTATGTCTGCCTCTTTCAGGCATGTGCTAACCTTGTCTTTTCTCATCCTTCGTACCCCAGCCCAGGCCACTTGCTTTAGTAGGCAAGTTCCAGGCCTCTCAGTTTTCTTTCATCACTCTAAGGCTGCTTTTCTTGCAGGTCCTATTTTTGGCACACATCCTGGTCTTTCATTGAGCAATTGTTTCCTTTGCCCTGACTCTGGAGAAGGACCTTGCTCTTTGTGCAGAAGACCAAAGGGGGAGTTGTCATTCCACAACCATTGCTAGAAAGCAAGCCTGGCCCACCCCAGGCAAATGCATCTCCAGGGCAGAGCAAATCTTTGCTGTCTTCTAAGACGACCCGAGTAGGATGGATATCAAGTCACACAGTATTGATGTAGTGAAGCTTTTCAGATAAAGGCTTTTTTTTTTTTTTTTTTTTGAACTTAAGCAAAACTGTGTAATTAGTATAGGACTTAGAAATGGCTAAATATATATGAAAGTATCCAATAAAATAGCAGATATATCAGGCTGTCTTAATTATGGGCATATCTACAAGCTGTCCTTCAGCATATTGAATTCATTCAGATTGTAGATATTTGCAGAATGAGTGGGGAAATAATGCAAACATCCCTGCTAGAAATTATGTTTTAAAAGACTTTAAATGCAGTTATACCTCTTAATGAACAGTAAGCTTACCATAAACGATATGTAAAAATAGGATGAGTGTCTGAAATATGGTGCTATCTTAGAGTTTTGTGTGGAGAAATTAAAAGTAGCTATCAGAATAATATAATAATTTCACTTTTTTTTTTTTTTTGGCATACACAAGGCACGTCACAGTGCTCTGTAGTGTTGTATGTACTAGCATTTCCTTGGATTGCTCTACTCAGTCCTTTTCTGTCTTCTATTATCTATTGAAGAAAAAGACCATAATAAAGATCTTATTTTTGGATACAGCTAATCATAAGGAAAAAATGCTGAACTTCTTAACTGTCTAGCAAAGCCAGCAATTCTTCAGGGACAATGCAGTTAATTTCCTTTCTTTGTATTTCATATGCATATTGCTATTAATCATGGAGATCATAAGCTCAACATTCCTGAAAATGTGATAGTTAAATAAATGCAACTGCCTTAAAATACACCTCATAAGAAGTCTTTGGAGAGCAAAGTTTTTTGCCTTGCATAAGAAAGTGTTAGTATTCTTTCTGAGTATGCTTTTGAAATGGAGCAAAGGCTTCGAGCGTGCAGTCAGACCTTTCTAGGGCCTTGCAATGGTTTCAGCTGGGATGGAGTTAACTTTCTTGCTGGCGGCTGGTGTAGGGCTGTGCTTTGGATTTGGGGTGAGAAATAGTGCTGGTAGTGTACTTGTGTTTTGGCTGTTGCCAAGCATTTGAGGCCTTTTCTGCTCCTCTCATTGCCCCACCAGCGAGTAGGCTTAGGGTGCACAAGAAGTTGGGAGGAGACACAGCCAGGACAGCTGACCCAAGGGATATTCCATTCCACGTGATATCATGCTCATCATATAAAGCTGGGGGAAGAAGAAGGAAGGGGGAACATCCGGAGCTACGGTGTTCATCTTCCCAAGTCACCATTACATGTGATGGAGCCCTGCTTTCCTGGGGATGGCTGAACACCTGCCTGCCCATGGGAAGCAGTGAGCGAATTCCTTGTTTTGCTTTGCTTTGCTTGTGTGCACGGCTTTTGCTTTATTGTTAAACTGTCTTTGTCTCAACCCATGAGTTTTCTCACTTTTACTCCTCTGATTTTCTTTTCCATCCCGCTGGGGGAAAACTGTGTCAGCGGCTGCGTGCTCCTAGCTGCCGGCTGGGGTGAAAACACGACAGGCCTTGAATGAATTAGGCGCCAATTCTCATTCCTCAGTATGAATTTTATTTATTTATTAAGCAGTCTTAAAATCTGTCTTAACATATTATTGGTGCCTTGGTTACTTCTGAAACATGATAGGTTCATTGCTGGCTGTGGATGTCGGAGTTAGGTGATTCTAGCTCAGCGCGTGTCTGCATGTTTTATTCTGATCTAGAATGAGTGTGAAGCATTTCAGTACCAGACTGGCACTTGCAGGTAACAGTTGCTTTTTGGTTTGTTTTTTTTTTTTTTTTTTTTTTTTTAAAAAAAAACCACCAAACAAACCACAAAAAAA
>VXBH01004065.1:186144-211652 GCA_013400035.1 Rynchops niger
AAAAAAAACAAACCCAAAAAAACCACACCAGAAAACCCAAACCAACCGACCAAGCAATAATCATCCGTGTTTGTTGTTGTAAGCCCGTCACTTAACTCTGCATTTTGCAAGTCTGAAGAATCCTAAAATCAGATTCAATAACTGAATTAAACAGATGTAACCATTTGTATGTTAATTATTTTTACTGTCTCATATTCCTGCCTTAATACTTTACTTTGCAGTGTTGTGCTCTGGATTAATTCATCAGTCTAATTGTGTGACTGAAAAGGTCACAGAAGCGTACTGCGAGCGTTGAAGGTCTAAGCTGTATTGCGGCTCATAATTTATGAGTCCTCATAAGAAAAGGCAGACAGAAAACATGACAGATGAGGCTTTTCCAAATGAAAATAAGCAGCAAAGTGGTTTCTCCAACACAAGCCCATATGACAGACCTTGACAATGTAATTGCTTTGTCTGCTAACTCTAGATGTACTTGAGCATTTTGACCAACACCTCGCTGCTTTTTCTCCCTGTGCAAGTAATTCTTCTTCTTAAAATTAGCATTTGTATCTTATTTGAACCTTAATTAATTTATTGGTAAGTAAACTGTATTCAATCTAGAATGTAAATACCATTCTAATTACTTCTGTATGCCCGCAGACCTTGAATGGCCACTTACTTAAGTCAAAGGAGTTCCTTATTAAAAAAAAAAAAAAAAAAAGGAAGGTTATGAGAAGTGCTCTTATCAGTTGCAGAAGAGAACAAGATACACCTGTGTAGCCAGAGGAAGATTTTTTTTTAAAAATTCATAATAATGATCGAATCAATTAGCATAACCATGCAATGCTCATTTTGTGCCACATTACACCAGATGCTGTTTAACTTGGTGACAATGTGAGCTGGTTGGCATTCTGGTTTCAAATTTTAAAGGGGTGTCAGTCAAAAGGGCTTTGAGGTGAATCTGTTTAAGACTTTCACAGTGAATTTCCTGAAGAAGGCTAAATAAAGATAATTAACACTGTAAAAAATCCAATTACTAGCAAAGGCAGTGTGATACGCAAATTTTTTCTTGAGACGAACTAAAACAGTGAAGAGAAAATCACACTTTTCCCTGTAAAATTCTGCAGGTTAAAGCAGTGCTCAGCTTCAGTCTCTTGAGAGAAGATCACAACATGAAACACCAGTTGGTTATTTCTGCCTGCTTGGGTGTGGGGGATGGTCTTTGCTGTGAAAAGGTCACATAAAATTTTAGTTAAGACAGGAGGAAAAGGCACAGGAAGCACCCTGCAGCCCGACAGCGTACCTGCCCTGCTTTCCCGTGTGCCTCTCCAGCACGGTATGGCTTTAGCAGAGTCACCTTTGTCCCTCGAAACACCCCCGAGCCGGGTGGCTGAGGCTCTCGGTGGAAAATGCACCTTCGGGACTCCGTGCTGGAGCCGGGACTTGAACGCTTACTGCTATTATCCTGCACAAGTTCGCAGGTCACGGAAACACTATTCCCCCCACTAAAAAGGTGGAAAATTATCGCTCTTAGTTTAGCAAGCAGCATTCAAGTGGCGTCTTTTGGTTTATTTTTGTGATACTGAAAAAGGAATGAAGCAATTTGTTTAAAGCCGAGTAGGAGGCTTTGCTCAATGAGGAAAGAAAGCTTTTTGCTCTGCCTGTCAAAGAAAAAGTGAAAATAAATGTAATCGTGCTTGCACAGAAGTGTACGTCTTTGGTATCTACACCCTGAATATGGGTGTTTGCTTTAGTTTGTTTTTTCTTTCTTTCTTTTTTTTTTTTTTTTTTTTTTTTTTTTTTTTTTAAAAAGTGCTTTTAGTTCGTTTCAGCCCGTGCTGAAACCATTTTACAAACCATTACCTGTAGCGAGGACTGGGCCTCGGATCTGTAACAGGGCCAGTGGTGACCATGTATCTGCCCTCACCTAAGGTACGAAAGGTGATGAAAGGCTTTGAAAAGCCAGAGCTGTGTCACGCGTGCCTTCATGCTGTGTTTGTTTATGTGGATAGAAGAAAGGCTTAGGGAAAGAGAGAGAAGGATGATACCACTGGTTCTGAATTTTTAGTTATTTTAATTGGAATGGAATTCCATTTAAATGGAAGGTTTTAACTACTATGCTTTTTGATAAAACAAAATGCACCACACTATTGCTATGAAGTCCTTAAAAATCAACAGGAAGTTCCAAAAATGTGGATTGTTAACCTAACCTTTCCCATTTTAATGTCACTATGGGTATTGACATTAAATATTTAATAGAAACATTTTATTTTCACTGTACGAAAGTGGGTGGTGGTGTCTATCCTATTTTCAGTCGTGTGGTAGGACTTAGCTGCACCAAAGGCTGTGTAAATCTTGCTGTGCTGTCTCCAAAGGTAGTTCTGAGAGGAAACCAGTGAGGGTATAAATGAACACTAATTTTACAGGAACTTAGCTAAGGAAAATGGTTCACGTATTCTCTTAACTGAATTGGGCAGTGCCAGCAGGACTGGGTTTAAAATATTCAGAACTGCATTTTAAGATACAGAAATAAGTGGATGTATAGTCAATGCCAAGCTGCATCAAGAAGGAAAACTGTAATTTTGAAATTCTTTCACTTTAAATCAAAGATGTCTTGCTGTTTATACTGTTAGTAAAGAATAACACTTTCTCTGTTAGTGAACTTCCAGTACCATTATAGAAAAGGAAGCTTTCTTTATTATACAACACTAGAAAAATTATACAATACTAGAACGTACACTTGAGAAGATATGACTTAAAATAACTTCTGACCATAGGGAGCCGAAGGAGAGAGAGAGTAGCAAGATATTGTTCTTGGAGGGTGAGAGGGAGGGGGAAGGAAAGACTGTTAAGACAAAATGAGTACTGAAAAAGGCAAACTTTATATGTTCTAAATCCACAAAAGATAATACTTATTGCCTAAACAGCCACCTTATGAGTGCAGTCTGAACTCCTGAGGTAATCCTTTGCATTCTCAAGTGAAACTTGGATTTTATTTTTTTTTTGTTTTGTTTTGGGGTTTTTTTTTAACTGTATAGGATGTTGGAAAAACACTGAAGGTTTTTGATCAGCCAGACAAACAACATGCTAGGTCACTTGTTCTTGACTGTAACTCTTTCTTCGGCATCAGTTACTAGGTACAGTGAATCTATTTTGTGAAAAGGAAGTGGTGTATATATTAAACCGTGATCATATGACATTTAAATGTGATTTCTGTGTTTTAAATGCTTCTAAAAATCCTAGAATTAAGTTCAATAGATTCTAGTGGAACCAAGCACCTAAATAATTTTATTAATTAAGGCTCCATTAATGCTTTGATGCAGTTACGATAGATAAGGTATTTGTTCAGAATTACTACTTCAAATTTTTGCGAAATAAAGGGGAAAGCTTTTACTCAGTTCAAAAACTCGACTCTTCTTTCCCACAGAATTGTTGATGAAAAGCCTGAAGGGTTCCATGTACAGTACAAACTGAGGTGTCAGTTTGCATTTGGATCTGCTCTAGAAGTTTATCTGTTGTCTTCTAATGCGGCATTACGGAGTGTTTTATTTAACTTGCTGGTTTTGTGAAGCTGGTGTTTATGCAGCTGTATTACACACATTGCTTCCTTTACTGCTGAATTTTAGTTTTCCCGATGAGAAACGTGGAGGGTGCCAGAGAATACACAGCACTGCCAAAAAACGTGTTCTGGACTACAAAGAATATTTTGTTATGTAAAGGAGTTTTGTTTGTTCTCATCTCTAATATTTTAGTTTTTATCTGGTTTTTTTTTTCAGATTAGCATGGAATGTATCCTAAATATTGAGTGAGTTAGGAAATAGCGAAGAGACAGTAATGTGGGTTGTGCTTTGCTGGGGGAATACTGGCATTTGGGCTAAGATAATTCGGAGGTTTGGATGTGGCTGACAGTCACCCAGACTGTGTGTTGAAGACATACTGATGCTGACAAGTCCTGGCACTGTACTGTTTGAGATCTGATAACAGCATGAATTAATATGGCTGCAGTATGTAGATGACACACTGTATTAATTAAACTGAAGTTTACAGGTCTTGAGTTGTTCACTTAAAATTTAACCATCTTGTGAAAAACAAAAGGTAAATAATACTGTGATCTGTCTCCAAGATTTATGTATACCAAATCTAGCAATATATACCTTTATAGGAAGTCACAATTCAGCTGTGACATCCTTCATTGCAAAAATGCTACTCCAGGCATCACAAATGACATTTCCCTTTGAGCTGGGCTGCAGATGAAGAAGCACCAATACTGTTTAGAAGCTGATTTAGAGTTAACGGGGACAATTTTACTATGCTACAGTATATAAACATTCTACACTGACGTTTTATAGCTGGTCACACTGCTGATAAATATATTTTATGGAATATCTGCTTGTAATGTGCAGATAGAGGCAGGAGAATTCTCTGTTATGTTTTGGTTTATTTTATTTTGTCATTTTAATATGATTCAGAATAAGCCTGATAGGCCATTAAGAACTAGCAGATATACGTAGCTTTTAGTTACACTGATGTAAATTACAGTTTGCTGTCTTTGGTAAAGTTATTCCACACTTATAGAACAATTTGCATATTGTAGCTATGCCTTATGGCATTATGAAGATGTAAAATCAGAGCAAAAGAAATAAGCATCAAACCTTTCCCGGAAATTATTGCTGCTGGGTTTTTTTTGGTGTTTTTTTTTTTTTTTAATCCTGCATTTAAAAAATGAAGCAACCCCCCCACAAAACAAGAACCATGAAACCCCCTTACACGAGATATCTGTATTTGTACTACATTCTGGAATAATAAAAATATATTCTGATAATTAGCCTTTAATAGTGTTTGCCTTAGGCTCTTTGTATCTAAAGAGTCTACTGCTGACATTGAAATAGTGGGGTCAGTGCCTGGGGAGGGCTGGCTTCCTAAATCTTAAGTTCCTTAACTAGTCATTCTGGTTTAAAATGTCATAAACCTTGCGATCCTACGTTAATTATTTTTTGACGTCTTTTACTGGGTGCATTAGAACAGGAAAATATGAGACTATGAAACTCTGACCTTAAGAAGAGGATTAAGAACTATTATAAGCCCTATTTTTTATCTTGTGTTTTGTTTTGTTGTTTTTACCTGAATTTTACCTGGTTTTACTTGAAGAAACTGTGAATTAAAATTGCTGAATATTGTTCTTCGGCGCTGTCAGGGGCAGCTTCAAATCTGTCTAAATCCTGGAAGACTTTCCAAGCCCCAGAGGGTTTTGCCATCACACCTGGGAACCACCAGGGTAGGATGGGACTCAGTTGTGAACCTGCCTTTCTCCGACTCTGCCCTCTCTGCGGAGGGCAAGGAAGGAGACTAGTAGAAAATGAGAGCTGTTCTTTGCGATTTCTTACAGTTCTATTATCCATCTCTCACTATAAGTTATCTTCTTAACAGCTGGCTTAATTTGTTTGAATCCTTTAGACTGAGCAGAGAAGACCTTGTTTGCAGTGTAGGCGTATGATTTAACCTTTGTGACTTCCGAAGGAGCAGGAACAGGTTTGCCGGTATCAGCGCTGCCTTCCTGTGGGGCTCTGGCTGGGACCGTGCTGAAGGCAAACCCCTCGTAACTCCACAGCATTGACATGAAGCTGTTGACACAGGTCTTAGAATTACCGTACTACAAAGTGTATGATTTCCTATCCCTGGATCATATGTGGAGATTTTTGTGTCCTACAGAACACTGAAATCTACAGCGTGGATTCTTACAGTCTACTTAAATATTTTCAAGGCATGATGAGCTTGGGAAAATGCTGTCCCAGGAACTGCAATATGCCAGCATCGCCTGCAGGGTGTCTTTGTTCAGTTTTGATGTCGTGCCTTAGTGACCGTGTTTCCCTACTATAAGGGAACTATCCTGGCTGAGCAAAGCCTTAGCCAAGTTAGGAGGAAAAACATAATCTAATACCAATTGTCTTGATTCTTCTCTTGCAATGTGTTACGCTATACTGAAGCTAGTAGTGGTTATGGTGATGCTTTCAATTTAAATTTTAGCATTGAATTTGTAGGATTTGTTTTACTTCTGTCTGCTTCTCGCTCGGAGTGCACCACAGGATGATCAGTATTAGGGAAGAATCTTGGCAGTTCCTCCTTTTTCTGGCTCAAACTGTCAACACTAGAATACGAGCTATCAATTTACCTGGACACTCACCAGACATGCAGGTTTCTTGAAGAGATAACCTCTGTACAGCATAGTAGCGGTGATGTGTTTGTGGGGATTTTAGAAGCAACAGAAAACAAAGTGCAGATTTAATGTCAGCTGAGCTGCGTCTGTGCTACAAGAAAAAAATGCATGTTTCTTCCTCTGAAATAAGCTTATTTTGCCTTAATGTTTTCCTGTTTCTTTTGTATACATCTGTCTAGCCCACAATCTAATTTCTTATTTTTAAACAAGATTCCGAATGTGCCAACAGGGTTAAAATATATTAATATTAATTCATGAATTCGAGCCACACTCTGGATCCCACCCCAGGGGTCTTTCTTCATCAGCACTGCTGTAACGGGTGCTAAGGTGGGTATATGTGGTCTCAGTCATATACATCTGAGTACCGTTGTGCTTTATTATGCTGACATGATAGACCACATAAGCTAGAAATAAATCTTTGCTGATTGCAGAGCAAGAACGAAAGAGACAGAACTTGAGACATCTGGCTTTGGCACTGTCCCTTAAGAGCCCTTAAACATGAGCTTGTGGAGTGTTTGTTTTTTGACTTATGTGGTAGCTGGAGCCTCTGTCTTGTTACTTCAGCTAACAGTTATGGTTTTGTATCCCCTCATGGATATGTCTTTGCTGTGATGATGGTTTTCTAGATCTGAGTGTTAACGGGGTCTCTGTATTGGTAAGCATACTGTGGAGCTGTGCCCTTTTTTAACAGCGTTACTACTAGTTTTGCCTTTTTCTGCTGGCTGGGATTTCTGTGAATGCCTTGCACAGGCTTTTGTTTCTGTTTTGGTTTTCTTCTGAAAAAAGCTAAGCCACACAGATTTTCTCACCATAAATTGCGGGAGAAGTCGGCCATCCTTCTAGCAATGGTAGAAGATTTATGGGCAGATGATGAGTGTCTACAAGCGTTTTACCGTCTGGCAGACTGCAGTCCGAACTGGAGGCATTACCTGAGCCAGGCAGCTGCGTTAAAAGCACCATTGATTTCAGGTCAAATAGTTCTGTATTTTGGCAGGGGAAAGGTCAGGAACGATGGCTGTGGAAGAGCCTGGATTAGCTATGGTGTGAATACAAGTATTAGTCAGCAATAGCACAAGGGCAGGTAGATGCTTTAAGTGGGCAAATGCCAATAAGGCCTGCAATTTGACAGAGGTGTTGCTAGTTTTGCACTGGTATTGAATTTGTATTGATTTGCATTTCAGAATTTATGTTACATTAATCATGTGTTTATTTGTATTAGAAGCTTAGTACTCTACTTAGTAGAAGCAAGAGCAGGGTCCTCATCAATGTAAAAAGCAGTCTTTGTGACTCGGTGTGTTTGTTCTGGGTGGAAAGTGCTGCCACTGCAGTTAACCCCGCTGAGCTTCAGGAGCTGTAATTATTGCTGTTAGTTGACATCTTTGTTGCGTAGAGTATAAAGATGACTTCAGTACCCACTTTTGCTGTTTACTTGGCTCTGTTGTGCTTTCCTTAGAGTTCTTTTTCCTTCTTTCAAGATATTTGCAGATTATTTTTTTTTTTNGCAGTGCAGCTCTGAACACTTAAATCCTTATAATGCCATTTCTGTTAGGCACCTTGCATCTGACATCGTGTCTGCCATCAGTAATAAACAAAAATTAAATCGCTGGAGAATAAAATAATTTGGTTTGCTTTCTTCAGTCATCAGTTAGTTATACATGAAGAAAGGTGTTGGAAAGCAAGAAATACTAAAACTTACATGTATAAACATGTTCTTAAAGCTATGGCATTTGAGAACCTTTATAGTACAGATGAATACAAAGACTTTTCCTGATATGGTCTGAAGAAACTCTTTTCGTGCCTCTTATAAACCAGGCATTGTATTTCAAAAATGTTCCTTTAAACAGAGCTGATATTTCACTGTAGGTTTTTCTACAAGAAATATTCCTATAGCTGCTGTGTAATGATGCAATAAATTCACTCAGGAGCTTGTTACAGTTAATAATCTGTAAAGGGCAAAGGTATTTGGACAACGCACATTAAATTAGACCTGTATCAATTACTAATAATGTAAGTTATTTCTTCTTTTGTCCTTCAAAGTCATGTCATTTTGTGGAAAAAAAAATAGAGGTCAACTTATTTTCTGCATGTTTTAATTTTTACAGCCAGTGACTTCTTTGTGAATAAATACTATGCCTTGTTCAGAAGACAAGCATCAACTCCGAACAATTATCAAAGACATTAGGATACAATGCTAATGTATTTCATGCTTCAAAAGCTACAGCTGCCAGAAATTCACAGCGATCAATCAACATTTTTTTTTGCTGTTTTTCGTGTATTAGCAACACACCAGGGGTAATAATGATGACCCTGCCTGCCCCCACTCTTTCAAATAGATTTACTGGTTATACTGACTCACTTAATGTGCCTCTGTGGCTATTTCAAAAGCAGGTACCATTTCAGAAGGCAAGCAGCCTTTTATTTCCCTCTCTCTGTAGAATGCTTTTTTTTCCCCCCTTTTTTTTCAGACAATTTAACACCTTTCTTGGTATTTGAATAGAATTACCTTTTCTAGCACTAATCTGTAAATCAGAAAGCTAAACAATAGAGCTGCAAATAGATAAAGGCTTTGTCTTTCATAGCCTGTCAAGTCATTCTTCAATTCTTCAATAAACTAAGTCTGGTGATTACAGCTCAGGCCCTAGTGTAAAGGACTCCGTAAGAGAGGACTACTCCATTTATTGGAACAAATGTTTGTGCGGCTGAGGTCAGAAAGGTCTTTGGTAAATTCCTGCATATAGAGTGAATAATTTGAAAACCTGGAAAGCCAAAGATTGCAGGGGTTTTCTAGGTCAAGGCTTATGCTACAGGCAGAAAAACTTGTATTAAAGGAATTTGCATTATGTGCTGTCTCCATTTAAAAGACTTAAGTTTCCAATCCCGTCCTTCTCTCGCTTGACCTTCACCCAGAATAGGCTGTAATAAAAACTATTTTCATAAGTGACAAAAAGGAAGCCCAGGTACTGCAGCTATAACAATGTAAGATTACCTGTGGATTTATGAGTGGGGGATGTTGCTGCTTTGGTTAGAGCAATGAATCTCACTTGTGTTAATAAGCAGCATTGTCTCTGCTGTGCTGATGCTGGGGCAAAGTCATTGTGATGTTCTTCGCCAGAGCTAGCTGCGCACTGTGGCAGTGAGCTCTGTTTTCTGTCTTTCACACTAGATAAAAAAGGAATCTATCTTGAAGAGAAAATGGAAATTACAAAATGCCTGTTCATAACTTTGCCTTCGTTTTTTTCCCCTGCCCTAAATTACTGCGTCTACAGATCATTTCAAAATTAGTTTCTCAGAAAAGGAGCCCTCATCTTTCATGGTAAAAGAAGGCAGCCATGAATATCCTGCCATTCCTCGCTGTTATTCAGATAGCCAAGGAATAACAGACTGAATAGATATTCCCCTTCAGATGCAACTGGCTGCACAAAGCTGCCTTCTTGCATCTCCTCCTCTTTTATATGAGATTTGGGCTGAGACATGCCCTGGTATCTCCTGTTTATGAAAGGAGGACGAGAGGAATGGGAGGCTATTGGGATGAGACAGTGTGATACCTCTCTTTTTGGCTTTATGCTCTGTGAGATGAAGGAATGGTAGATGAGGAAAGATTTTGTGTGGAAAAATTAAAATAGCCTGTTGCAAGTAGAAACTGTGTTGTTAAAGTTATGGTCTGAAATGCAATATTATTTACATCATATTATACGCTATCATAATTTTGTGGTTATCGCTGAAGCAATTGCAGGCAAGATATACTTTTATATAGGTTTGTAGATTTAAAAAATACTTAAAAGCTATTTTAACAGCTGACTACTTTTGTGAGATCAGTAAAATCTTACTATAGCTTTTGAAAGCTGGCCTGTGATATTGATATGTGAAAGAAAGTTAGATTGTTTTTTTTTTTTCTGATGCTGCAGAAGAGAGCAAAAAAGCTAGTTCACAGTGCTTTAGTATTGCAGTAGTAAAAGGAGAGGAGGAATTTTTATTTTTATATAGAATCAGAGGATTTCACTTTGAATCGCCATACATAGAGTTTGTAATCTGCAACTATGGTGAAGAATACAAATTTAAGAGACTAATTTTGCTGTTAGACAGTTGCTTGTGTTATTAATATGTCTTTGTATGTATTCGTAACTACTTTCCTACAAAGACCAGTGTCTGAAACACCTGCTTCTGGTACCTCAGGGGCTTGCTTTTTGAAATGCAGCAATTGTATTCCTGGTAGATCTGTTGCATACGTGCACAGAGCTGTGTTCAGCAGGTTTGACTCCCTATGCCTGGTTTCTTAGGTATTAAGTTAATAGCATTTTCCAGAAAGATATCTAAACTTTCTCTTACACGATGCTTGGTGAATAATTTATTGCCAATTTACTACAGCATGTCTGTGATGGCTGTGGAGTCATGCACCAGCTGTGCCCTCACTCAGGAAATGTGAAATGTCTCCATGTGCTCTGAGCAACGAGGAATGATCTCTGTTTATTTGCTTATATGAAAGAACAAGTCCATGTAAAAATGTAATGGAAATAAAACCCCTTAACAGCTGTACTGAGATAGCTAACTACAATTTTAAAAAGCCCAACCACCAAGCAAAACCGCAACAGATTAGGTTTAATATAAAACTAATGAAGATGGAAGAGCTCTCAACTTCCATTTCATAACTGCCTTGGAAGGCATGCTTCCTCAGAGATAAGGTATGTAAACAATAGTATCCATCAATCTTTATAAAGTGTCAAGGAAAGTGGGATGAAACAAAAGAAAGTCCTAAATGTTTTTATTCTGCCTGAAAAAAGAAAACAGCATACTAAGTACTTCATAGGCTGCACAGAGTCCCATTGTCCATAGTAATGAAAGAGAGATTCTGCTTCCCTTCTGCACGTAAGATGATGAAATAGAAGTTATCTTATTTTGTAGCATCATCTTCTAAAGGTAAAGGTTCAGCAACAGACAAGATGCAAGGATGATTTCAAAGTATGTATTGATTTATCTTTTATTTATAAGAAAAGGGGGATATTTACAACTGATGTAAATTACTAGTGTTGTCCTTGAGATTGCAGTTAGTCCTGTGTGCAAGACCACTCATGTAAAGTTGAAGTCAAGTAATTTTTCCAAGGCTTTTTCCCTCTTTGACTTTGTGAGTTTGTGGCAGATGTGCCTTCCCCAGGACTAGAGGTGAACGATAACACTTAAAATCTGCCAACCTCTGTTCAATTCCTCAGCGGGTAAGTCTTAGCTCTTTAAAAAAGTTGAGAAGTTTGGACTGCCAAAAGGTTTGAGAGCTAAGCAGTGCTAAGCATTTGAATACACCAGCCTGTCTTAAGCCTATTTATTCTGTCTTAATTTGCAGAGTAAAAGCTTTGTGTTTATTTGAACGTGCATAAGGCACAACTGGGTCTGCAATGGATCATAAGTTTATTGAAAAGAAAAGCAGTATTTGACCTCTCTCCCCCACCTTTATTTTTAAATTTTTATTCACTTATCCCTATAAAGTATCTTGGGACGGGGAGAAGTAATTTTCTAATGGTAAATTGTGGATGCATGTTATAACAATGCAAAATCAAACATGCATTTTTCTTGGAGATGGGTAGAAGTAGGAGTGATAGCTGTGATGTAGAGCAAAGGTAATTCTTCACCTGAGTGTTGGTAAGACTTTCACCTGCAGTACTGGTGTCATTTTGACACCTCAATTTGACAGACATAGACCAAAGACAGTGAAAGAGGTACAGGAATAATTTCAGGGCTGAAAATTTGCTGAAAAGATTTAATCTAAGAAAGAAGATTAAGGGAGAGGCATGACAAGTCCTCTGATATTTTAAAAAGAAAGCAAAACAAAACAAAAAATATCTCCCACTCCCTCCTCACCCCCAACCCAAAATCCACAAAAAGAAAAGAACATACCTGATAACCCCAACCCCCAGTAAAAAAAAAAAAAAAAAAACACTTCAGAAACCCTCAAAACTCTTCAGTGTGTAGGCTGGGAAGTAATCCATGATGTTAGATTTCAGCAGCAAGAAATTTAGTCAAGGATCCACATATGCCTTGGCAGACTGCAGGAACTAGCACTACGATTGTGAAGTTTTTGGCTCAGGACTGGGCTATGGCGGTACTCTGAAATGGCTTGTTGGGCCACTTGTGCTCTCTGTAGCGTAGTTTGGGTGCTCGGGCCAGACATGAAGGGAATTTTCTATCTACAAGGATAATCATTGCTGTACAGCCAGGGAAGTGTGGGTTATCCATCATACGTGGTTTAAGGAACAAGGTAGAAAAGCATGTGTCAAATGTTTCAATATCTGATGTGGTTTGAGATGGGAGATGGACGAGGTGATCTCAAAAGATGCTGTATAGCATTCCTATGAGTTCTAAATGCTAGTTATTTTTTCGGAGTCCTTTAAGCCTAAGGTTGGTCATACTTAAAACAGTGTTGTGATCTTGGTATAGCTCGTTTGCAATTTATCACATAGGCTTGTAGATTTCTTCTTTTATGGTTCAGATTTTCTATCTGAAAACAATCTTAATGAGAAGCTTAATGACTGCCAGTGGTGGGTTAAAAGACAGTGAAGTCAGTTTACAGCAGGGAGGAATATTATAGAGAAAACAAAAGAAATAAACAAGCCAGTATTTGGAGTACTGCTTGTAGCTTTGTTGTTTTTATATTACAGTGTGATTATGTTGAAACTTCTGGGTTTTATTTTTACTGAAACTTTTTTGTATCTCTTTGCCCAAAGCATTAGTGGTATTCTTTGCTCTTTCTTCTTTCTACTTGCCTCTTACCTTTGGCAGGTTGTGTTTTCCACTAGTTGAAGAAGTAGAATAAAGTGAAAAGATAACTAAAGAGGAGGTGAAGAAAGGTAAGATCAAAGTAATAGAGAGAGTTCAGTTGTGAATTGGAAAAAAAAAAAAGATAAAAAAACACCTGCCCATCTAGTAAAAATAAAGGCACTCAGAAGAAACGTGACAGAGGGCAGATAACAAAGACAGATGGACATTTAGTCAAATACAGAAGATGCAGTCTGTAATTTTTGTCTGATTCCACACCCTCCCATTCCTTTCACATGGTGACAGTGAAGCAATACAGGCTTTTAAATAAAATGCACTCCTCTCGTAGAGTCCTAGAGTTCTATGTACTTAATGATGAATGCACTTTTATCTAAAAAGTACAAAGGACTGTACTGAAGTCTTCCAGTCCACCTAAGAAAGTATAGAGCTGCTTTGCCTTCAGAGCACAGCTGGGGCTGAGAAACTTGATTTCCCTGGTTCTGTGGAGAATGGTGTGTAGTGGCTGCTTTCTCTGCAGGGGCATAGCCAGACTGGCCGTGGTGGTGATAGAGAAGGTGGATTCTGAAGGTTTGCCCCCGAGATCTTTCTTGAATGCCATCTCCCCATAGTTGGGGAGATGTCAGCACTACCTAGATGTCACCTGCATGGTCAGAAGGTGACATATGCTCCCCTGTGGCTGGCTGTGGGGTATTCCTGTGGGACCCAGCCCTGCTTTTTTCCATCTCCTAATAGCCAGTCTGCTAGGGATAACAGATCCAGAGGTCAAAATTGGTGTGCTGGTGTTTCTGGTTCACGGTTTAAAGGGCGTAAACAAGTGGATTTCTCTTCTGGTGGAGTCTCCCTCCTGCCTGTCCATGATAGGTTGGGTTTTGGTGGTGGTTGGGGCTTGGATGCTGGTGGTGGGTTGGGAGTGTTAATTTTCTGTTACCTCTTTTCCTTTTTTGTGTGGCTTTTTTTGATAAAACAAGCCCCAATCTTGGCAAAGGCCCATTTGCCTTGCTCTTCTGGAATAATTCCTTTAAATTATGGTCGCAAGAAGTTCAGTGGTTGCTGTTCCACAGCTGCTGAAGTTAAACCTCCTTGCAGCATGATAATTTGGAAGGGGAGGAAATATAATTCTCTGCAAACCCAAACAACCCTGCTCCCCACCACACCAGCGAAGTCCTTACAGAGAAGAAGCAATATTTTATTCCTGCATTATGCTATTATTATTTGAATTTGTGAGCAATCCTTTCAGTATGTTTGAGTAGTATTGACACACTTAGAAGTGTAAACAAGACATAAAAGGAATAGAATGGCTGCCACCTTACTTGGAGGGCAGCTCTTACAACACTTGAGTACGCTGGTGGCACCTTGCTGGGACTAACATCTCCTTGATGGGAGAACACAGGTCTAAAAGTGGTCTTTCAAAAAATGTCATTCCAGAAGCAAAACACAAAATACAGACTTTTTCTTTCCCCCAAATTGTAGTTATATTGGTCAACACCTACTGTCTTTATTCTCTCAATATTATTACTATTATTATACGTAATTATTATGAAATTTAATAATGCAGTACAAGTTGTACAGGATTATATATATTATATTATACAGTATTATTACTGTTATCACAGTAGCTTTCTTCTGATCTCACTTCAGAATCTTTTATCTTGTTCAGTTCTTTCTTTTCCACACTTTTCATAACTGGATAATCTGAAGTCTGGTAAAATGCTACTCCTTTTCCTTCCATTTTATCCCATGTGCCTCACCACTATTTTCTCTTAGGCCGCATCTAATAGCGGGCTCTCAGGTGTGTATTATTTGCATAAGTTCTGTGCAACACTTTGTGTGTCTACGTGTTTTAAAATAATATGCTTGCTGAAAGCATGCCTTATGTCTGAAGCTATGGTATCCAGTCATTCAGGCTTTTGTACACAGCCTGAACAGCTAACTCTTACTTTCATTTACTGAATTTTAATTCAGGACTGGTTATGTTCTGGTTTTTTATAAAAACAAAACCAACCAAAAAAAAAAGCCCCTCCTGTCCCACGTCCAAACTAAACTAAACCAAAAAAACTCACGCAAAACTTGCAGAAACAATTGGACTAAGACACTGCTACCCATGCACGTATGATTATAATAGTGTTGATTCTGCTTCAATTTTTGAAGCCAACACAAATGTTTAAGGAATTGTAATTTTTTTCAGGGATTAATATGATTCTCAATTTTCTCCACTGATTGTTGAAATTTAATATATTTCTAGTCACATATTTATGTAACTTGTCTTCAGTTAAGATGGCTCATAGGCTTTATCCTTTACGGTAGCACTTCTTCATGAAAGAAATAGGCTGTTAACCTGTAAGCCTTTGGATTTGCCTTCCAAGCTTATGAGCGGCTACAAGTACTCTTTCTTTTCTGGACTACAGTGTTCATAAATTCTCCAGCCCCTTGGAAGAAAAGGGAGCAATTATTTGGAGGGGAGAAAAAAAAGCTTCCAACATAGAGCTAAAATGAGTCAAGCAGTTGAAAGACGTGTGAATTACTGCCCTAATGTTTTCAGTCTTAAAAATTTCAAGGTGGAAATGGGCATTTTAATTATGGGTCTTCATAAAACTAATAGCTTGCAAGTGGTTGTGCAGCAGTTTTATTTGCCTACAAGTCTATTTAAGATTAAAACTTAACACAATTGACACATACCCAATTAAAATAATATGTGGAAGTTAACTTTCCCTGTTAAAGTCCTTCTTGTAATGAAGCATGTGACAGGAGTAGTACATACTAGTATTAAGAGGAATTTTAGGAAAGAAACTGAAAGGAATCGACTACTTAAATTTCTTTGGAGAGGAATGAATTTTTTACCTTGGTGCACAGTTTTGCCTAATGTCCCAAGCTACTAGCTACGTGAATGAAGACTGACTTTTAGAAAGACCTTTTTTAGAACTTTTTATACTCTTCTGAAAATACCAGTGCTCAATTATAGCAGTGTAAATCTTTGAGTTGTGAAATAGTCCTGAGTAGAATGTATTATTTGAATATGTTCAGAACACCTGGACTTGCATTAAAAATGCTCTGGTGTCAAAAACAAAAAATGACTAAAATACGAACAGGGAATGATGGGAAATAATTTTCTTTTAAAAAGAATTAACAGCATTGTTCTAAGTGCACGTACCATCTGCTGGTATTTTAAATATGGATTAATTGGCACAACAGTAAAGACCAAAATAAAAGAAACAATGAACACAGAGAAATGTAAATCTGTGCTAGTAATAAAAAATAATTTTGAGTTCATGTTATATTTTATATGCCATCTAAACCGTCTCACTCCATTTATATGCTTGTAATTTAGCCTAACCCGTACTTTCTGCATTCATCGATATAAGAAGAATCCAGCGAATGAGTACCTATTACATGCGAGATCTATGGCCTGGGGACAATTTTATTTTACTCATAAATTTTAATACCCATTCTCTACTACAGTGAAAATAATGAGCCTGTAGTGGTTTTGTCCATCATTAAATAGAACTTTTTTAAAGCTGTAAAAAAGAGTTGTGACTGATTGGAATTGACCCATGAATCTCAGACTAGGCTTTTCTCAATTTTTTTGTCAAATGTCAAACAGCCTTTGGACAGCATTAGCTTGTATCTCGCTGTTATAATGATCTTGCTTTTCTCCATTCATCATAATTTCTTGATCCTTTGTTACAAAAAAAAAAAGGGATAAAATCAGGTTTGTTTTCACTCAAACAGCAAAGTATGGTTTTGGTTTTGCTCTTAAATGAAGTACTGGAGTTTTTAGCTTCTCTTTGATCGTGAATTCCACTAAAAATTGTATTTTTAGGATCATTACCAATCAAGGTGACTAATTCGTGTTGGATTTTGGTGCAGTTTTGTTGCCAAACCACCTTAGACTCCTCTGAAAATGTAAGCTGTGTTTTCCTAATGATCACTTGTGGAAGATAATTTTGGCTTTCGGTTTTATCCAATCCACATATGGAAGATAGAGTGGGAGTCTGCCATCACAAAAATTGAGCAGTTCAGGCTCTCTGTTGTGCCTGCAGGATCCTCTGCCAGTATTCTGTAAATGTGTATTCACTAGGTAAACACAGAAAAGTAAACATGCCTCTCTGAGGGGAGAAGACATCTCCTGGTCTGGATGAAACCAATCAATGATCTGGATTCTGAGGCCTCCAAAAATCATGTAATTTATATCAATACTGACAATTTGGCTCCCAAGTGTTGAAATGATGGTCATGTTCTATTTCATGTTTAAAAAGAAATTTAAGGTCAAGCTATAATGAACTTAATGCTCAGGTTGCAGATGTGTGTGATTATTTCAGTTGCACAAATCATAATTTTTTGTGTGGCTATTTCAAACGATGTATTAAAAAAAGGGGATCGGATAGTAGAAGACATCAGGAAAAGCACTAGTAGACTTTCTCAAAATTAAAAATGAATTTTCTTATAACATTACATAGAATAAATCCGTATATTGCATATTATGTAAGTTAACCTTGCAACAGGATAGTATTTTATCTGTTAAAAAAGCTTTTCTAATGATTCACAAATCTTGCTTTACTATTTTCTATAAACTTTGGAAATTAATACTGCCTTCAAACCTCAGTCTTTTTCTCTAGAAATATATATATCACACTGGGTTTCGTGTTGTCTGAATTCAGAAATGTTAATTCCTTCTGCCATGTCATGAAACATTTGTCTGAGGGTTGGGGATGATCAGGAAATCATACTAATCACTGTCATTGAATCCCAATCTTAAAGTTTCACCCTGTCACCTTTCTTGTTAGTCTGCTTTTTTAAAGTTGTTGGAACACTTTATGTTCAGCAGTTCTTTGAGCAACATATTCTGCCCAAAGGTGAAGGGTAAAGAAAGTTGGTTTTGGTGAAAAGTGGTGTTTTTTGACTAGCCTTAATCTCCTGAGGCCCAGTCAGAGACTTCAGGCTGGAGCCCACAGAGAGCACGCCCACACGCAGACATGCTTCCTGGCCTGCCTCAGACAATTAGTTTTCATTGAAATTAATTATTTTCTGAGACTATAGGTACTCTTCATTTACAGTTGAGCTTCCCTTTTCATTCAAATGATATAGATTATTTTCTTTTTCATCTCTCTGCACCTGCTCTGACCTCGATCTTCCCCTTTTTGGTTCCTGAATTCAAAATCATGGTCAGCCTTTGACACGTGGGTGCTCCCACCAGTTTTGGCTCATAATTGCCACAGGTTTCCTTAGTGTGTTTCCCAAATGCCAGATCTCATTTAACAATGGGAACAGTCTGGCACCAGTGGGCAGCTGTTGAGGATCTGTGCCAGAGAGTACATTTCAGTGTTACACATTAAAACTTTGCTCCTAGGCCTTCTACTTACACTTTAAATAAACACATTGTTCTGACAGTGTCTCAGCTTTTGACATGTTTGCACTTTTCTGAACCCATCTGTGCAGAACTTCTTACCCTAATTGACACGTTCCTTCCTGGTCACCTACTGCTGTCTGCTTTTTTGTCACTACTCATAAAACCAGCAGCTGCTGATGCTCTTCTTTTTTCTTAATTTTTGTGAAGGTCACTTTCTGTGGAAGGACATGCCTGCATCTGCTCTGTCAGTGCCCCCAGTCTGGTGTTCAGACACCTCTTTCTGTCTTGTTTCATCAACAATTTCTTTTCCATGGAAGGAAAATAACAAACAGAATCCCAATATAAGAAATGTTGATTTTATCTCTTTAAGTATCAGTTGGGATTGAAAAAAACAATTGTTTCTTTGAGTGATAAGGGCCACTGGTTTAACATCTGTAATTATTCATTTTAATAACTAAGATGATTAGTTAATTTTATATAGGTCACATTGCTTGGTATATTACATTAAATTGCAAAAATATCACAACTGGCATATGATCCCCAAATGATACTAAACTATTCTCTTTGCACATGCTTCCCCTTTTCCCCCCAAATCTCTCATATTTGCCAATGTACCACAGTAGTTTCCTTAGTTCTCATCATTTTCCCCTTACCGGCAGCATATGAATTTGCTTTTATTTTGTGTTCCTGACAGGTCTATTTTTTTAAGGGAGTTTTAATATATGTCAAATTCTTAAACTTTAGTATGGATTACAGTCAGTTGTTTGAAGCTTGATGTTTAAATTAGTGGCCAATTTTCTTTGATTTCCTTGATCTCTGCACTTTCACTCTTAAGCAGAACATCTCTTGCCACTGGGGATGCTTAAGTTTAAAACAAACAAAATAACCTCTCTCAATTTTAAATAAGAATATTTGAAACAGATTAATGAACTCTGTCAAAACATTATCTTAAAATTTGTTCTTTTTTACTGTTGTTTTTATTGCAATATACTTCAATATGTTTCAAATAGATTTAGCCTAAAACACTTAAAATTTTCATTCACAAAGTTTGAGCTGAAAACCGCCAAAAATGTTACAACTTCTTAGGAAATATTTTGAAAATTGAAAGGATATATTTTTATAAACTCCATGAGTATTTGTTTCAGTAAATTAATTGTTTTATTGAATAATATTAATAATAAAAGAGCTACTAAGTTCTCAGATGAGGTTCACAGAGGTGTTTTTTAATGTGGGTCTTTCTTCCAGTTAAAACTTCTTTATTGTCGGCCATTTACTAGGGTACAATGGCTCTTTTGGGACATTGATTTATGCTGTTTCCCCATTGAGGGGGAAAAAGAAAACAAAACAGAAAAAAGCCAGCCATTTTGTCAACTGAAGGTGAACAATAAATAATGAATGCATCTGTGTTTTAGGTTGGAACAGCACAGACCACTGAAGCAGTCAGCATTAGCAGGCAGTCGAGAGGCCCCAGCAGCAGCTGTGCTGGTTTTAGGCGTGCACTGTATTATCTCCAGAGCAATCTGTTATTTCTTACAGCTGCTGGAGCTATTGTAAATATTTTTTCTTTCGTGACCTGTCAAAAAATCTCTAAACCAGATATTACAGAAGTTGTAGATGGATGTTGTTAAATAGCATTCATTATATGGAATCTTTGTTATACATGTTATTTCTGCTTTCATACTATAATATTTTAGCTTCTAGTTACAATATTAATTTCTAGTGAAAGTTGTATGATTGGTGGTACTCACAGAACCACACAGGGGAGCTGAATTGAAAAGCACAAGGGGTACAATAAATTTTTCCTTTTAATCTTGTTCCCCCATGATTATGAGAGAGAGAATGTGTCCAGGCATCGCTGCTTTCTGGTGGGGGCGGGTGGAGAAGCAGGCGCAATGGGCAGTATCTGGCAGAAGAAACGGTGGCTGAAGAAATAATGCTCTTCTGTCAGCATGTGTTCCTCTTCTCTGTGTCCTTAACGAAAGAGAAACACTGCATTTTGAAGTACACGATCTGGTGAGCCTCAGCTCGGAGTGGGAGGACTGTGTGGACTCCCAGCTCTCTGAAGGCTGGGGTGAGACTTTGTGCTCTTTGTGGCTCCAATGGTAAAGGTCACGGGTGACAGAAGGACTGGCGTGCAAGTCCTGGCCTTGGGGCAACACCATGCTCGCTGGCAGCCCTCGGGACCTGGTCACTTTGATAGTTTAATTCCAGGTCTTCATCTTGGTGCAGTGGTTTTTGTGGGGTGGATTGTAGCGAGCTCAGGAAAAGTGGTTTTAGAACGGAATTACACGTAGTCTTAGATTTAGGCAGAAATTTGATTACTTTATTGATTTGGGAAATTAGTTCTAAACCTGAAGATATTTTCTGTTTTCAGAATGAATTGTAATAGGTCAAATGCTCAGTAACAGCAAAATTTCACGTAACATTTACAACATACCAATCTTTTTGCTGCTGTTGGCTACAGACACAGTTGAGTGATCATTTTGCTCTTTTGAGATTATTTTAATGTTATGTTTAAATTACGTTGTATAACCTTCGATGCAAAACTGCAATGAAAGGCAATGTGTTTATATGCTGAATATTTCTCCCTAATGGCTGCTTTTACAGAGAAGCTGGCTTCTTTCTGACGGGAGTGTGCCATGCTGTTGCTGGTGCTTTTGGACTGAAAGTATTTTTACGTTAAATTAATGACAGCAGTAAGAGTTTACTATTTGGTTGCAGTAGGGCTAGGATTTCTGTCTTGGAATTGTAATTTTATCCTAAGCAATCTCACTGGTGCTTCAAGAATATTTGTTCTTTTCTGACTTCCCTCATAAGGGCACTTCTGCCACTGAAGTAATTGGAATTCTAGACAGTATTCCAGGTATTACTTAAATCTATAAATTGTACAAAAGATGCAAGTCATGTCAGATCGTTCTTCCGGACTGTTGTAGTGGTTTTATTGTTTTATCTTCTAGTATTACGCGTTTGTTTCCCCTTTTACTTCATTATATTATGCTGCTGGAAAAGCTACACTAACATGCATTTTAAACAGGCTTTTAAGATAAGGAAAAATACTTCAATACACTAGAGGTCGATCAATATAAGTTTTTAGTTGCTATATGCAAACCAGAGTTTTGGAAGTAAAAGCTCTCACTTCTATTCAGTCTCTAGCGGTGTAGTAAATTAGGCTTACGTCTTTCAGGTTAATATGAGTTATGCTCAGACAAAAGAGGTAAAAGAAAAAAACCATGTAGGTCTAAATTAGCAGAGATGTTTTTCTACGGCAGATTTAGTGCTATTTGAAGCTTCCAAAGAGCATTATTAAAAGCACTTCTGAATTGCTCTCAAGCAGTTAAATAACCTCTCATTGCAAACATTTTTGTAACTGAACCTGTGCAAGTACAAAGACTTTCAATAATAGTGCTTAAGGCCTCTTCATTGATTTAAATACTTCTGCTTTACGCAGCCTGAATCATGCACCTGTTCTAGCCTTTTATAACTGCTGTAATGAAAATCTGTAGTATTTTATATCTTTTTATGGTTTTTTTTTTTTATACTTTCTCCTCACTTTAACTTTTTCAAGTACTTTTTTTTTTTTTTTTAATCGTGTCTTCTTTTCCTATCTTCTGGTATTTTAATATGCTTTTCATAAAGCGCTAATAAGACCATTTATTTTCCTGGAACTTCAATGAAAACAAGCAGCAACAGATCTGTCTCCCTTAGATTAATTCCATCCTCTTTAATTCCACTAGTCCTGGAAATGCACTGATTTAGTATTTCAGAATGCCTTTTTTTTTTCTGTACCCTGCAACTTTGAGATATGTTTAAAAAATGGTATGCCAGTGCCAAGATCAAAGTATCATCTTTGAAATCTTTTTGGGAAAGAAGAAGAATGATAACTCATTTAGCCTTCCTCCAGGGGGTGTTAAACACCTTGCCGATTACTGCTGAGGGAGACCTGAACCCAGATTGTTTTGTCAGATGGGTTTCAACTAGTCACAGTCAGGAATTGGACGGGTAGTCCCGTCAGCATCACGGACATACCTGACCAGCTTCATAAGTTAATTCAAATTCCCATTGAAAGCAAAGGCTGAATTACCCGTTTCACACTTCCTTTTGGAAGACCACAATCAATCAATTCCTCATGAATTTTTTGGCTGCAACCTCATGCTCCCCCACCCCTAGCCTTCTCATAGTTTAATGTAGCAGAATAAACATTTAATGAAGAGATTTCTCTGAGATTTCTCCTGTGACTACAGTATTTCACTGATAAGTTGATACTGTGACACACAAGGTCTATGGAATGAGTTATGGAGTGTATCAATGGCATAAGTTAATTGCATTTTAAAGAAAAAAAAAAAGGCAGAGCTATGCAGTTAAAGCTGGGTGAGCTGTGAATATCTTGAGTTTCTCTGAAGGAAACGGGTTATTGTCAGGTAGTTACAAGAAAAATTAATCTATGCAAGAAGATATATTGCATATATCTTCTTTGCACATTACGGGTCAGCTGAAGCTTTGTACCTTAAGAATTAGAGCAAAGGGATAAATGTATGCAGTAAGAGGTCTGGAGGAGATGTTCCATTATCTGCAGGAAAAGCCACCAATTGATGCTGCTGTATTTATAGGCTGAACTTGGATATTCTTCCTGCAGCATGTAGCAGTGGCAGGCTTGTTTTCTGACCACACATCCCATTTCTGCCAAGGTAAAGGCTTCCTGCACAGAGCAAGATAAATTTGCACCTGATTGGGTGGGAAATAATTATAATTGATGTCAAAATAATTTGAATATGCAACTTAACAATACGGAATTGTCGTTTGCTCTTTTCATTTTTCAGCTTACTGCTCCAGGTCAAAGTTATTTGTCGCTTTCTGGAAAAAAAAAAAAAAACAAAACCAAAAACCAAACCAAACAAAAAAAAAAAAAACCAAACACAAAGAACCAAAACAAAAAAAAAAACCACCAACAAGCCTGTAGCCTTTTTCTTGGTGGTTCTGCAGGTGCCTGTGCCAGTCCACAGGGTGGAGGATGAGGCACGGGCTTCCTATTGAGCTGTTCAGTCACATCTTTCTACTGTTCTTAACTTTATTCAAATACGCCTAATTGGTTGCAAAGGCATTATTGTTTCTTGCACAAGTTGTTCTAATTTGAACCAATTAGAATATAATTACACTATTTTATGCTTAATTAGACTCTCAAGTAGCTTCTTCAGACTAAGGTTATCCCCCTGACTCTGTATTTTGAGATCCCTCGGCTCCACTGGAAGACTCAGGTAAAATAAGAGGGCCTCTGAACTCGAGAAGTGCTGCTACTTTTAAGTTCATTAAGTTACTGTTCAGGAACACTACTATTCCATAGTTAATTTCTTTCAGGACATTGGAACAAGAACCATATGGTGGCGATTCACTGCACTTGCATTTCTCAGGTTGCTCTATTATTTCCTTTGTAAAGTGTTTAATCTCTGTTAAGGCCACACTGTGAATTCTTCTAAGTGTCCTTGGAATAGAAATTTCCTCGTTATCCTTTATGATAAAGGCTTGTGCCAAAAAATCATTTAATTTCACTGCTGTTTCATCATTATTTTTAATTCCTTACAGATCCCTAATCCAGAAAGGGCTTGGAATTGCTCACACGTTCACCTTGATATTAAAGCTTTTACATACTTCCATGCATACAGAAATCTCAAACCCATAATATGATGCTGACTTTTAAAATGTTAATGGTTGTGAGCTAACTGTGGACTACTTTCCTTTATTTTTAAATGTATATTTTCTGTGTGGTGAATTCTGAAAAAGGAAGTAAATAAAAAAATATTTTGACTGTGCAAAATGAGGGGAAAAGAATAAATACTTACATGCTTATGAAACATTGAGGTTTAAGCAGTTCTCCATGGTAATTCCAGTGGAATTACATCAAAACTTCATTTGCCCCAGTACCATCAGTCTGGATTTTGTGCGTCTTTGATGTTAGATATGGACGTAACCTTTGAAGTCACTTGATAGTAGCATAGTTTTCTTCAGTGTTTACTCATAAAAATGAGATACTTCCTCATCTTCATATTAGTCATTTACTCAAAAAAGGCTTACTAAGACTACATATATTCAATGTGCTGAATGAATTGGAAGATTTTGATGGCAGCTAAAACCAGGCATGATGTACTTTGGACTTCTGTGTAGTGATCAGGTGTATAAACAAAAAGAATTACACTGTTGTATTTCTTAATGAATATTGAGTAGATATTTGAGATTATTTTCTCTCTATATATATATTACTGCCGTTGTAGTAATGTTGTGGGAAAGAAACACAATGGTGAGTAAAACTATTTCCAGTGATACATTAATCTTAAAGAGCCTTGTTGCTGGTATTGTGTCAAGCTGAGAAAGAGATTAAAAGTCTGATAAATATTAGCTAATCATTGATGTCTCACCTTTCTATCCATCTTTTTAAGGTGCAGGGCAAATACCTGGTTGTACTTTCATCCTGTGTCATTCAGGAGTAACGTCTGCAGTGTTGAAGAGTCCATCTAGCTTTAGAACTAGGATTTGCTGGGTTGTCCCTAAAATTACACATAGATTACACAGGCAACAACCTACATTGTTTTACTACAAAGTATTAAAAAAAAAAGTTATTTATTAAAAAATAAGAGTGTGTCTACTTTACGAGAAGCAATAAAGATTTTTAGTTAATAAAAGTGTTCAAATGAATTTAAAAAGAAAAATTCAAGAGAGTCCAGACATAAGGTCATGCAGCAGATCCAGCTCCTAGACTTTTACCAGTGTTGCAGCACAAGAACATTGTATAAAAGAATAATGAGGACTTATCTTTCAGAAAGAAGGCCTCTAGATGTCTTATTTATTCAATACAAACAACAGCACAAACATCATAGTTATGTTAGAACTTCTGTTCTCTCAGATGTTGAATAAAACTTCTACAATAAAATTCAGTGATTTGGTGGTAGCAGCTTGGAGCCTAGGGCACTTGGTTGAGGTGAGGGTGAATGGCAGATAAATTACTGTTTCTTTAGGTGAGGAGAGTCACCCAGCTGGTTGGGTCTGTACGGACAGAGGGAAGAGAGCCTGAGTTTGTCCTGAAATATGTTTTGAAAGACCAATATTTTTTTAGTATTTTTCCCTTCAGTGCTATTGTGAACAGATCCTAACTTTGTCAGGGACAGTGGTGTGCTATTGCGACTGCCAGAGTAGAAGGCTATTACAGAATCACAGGGTTGG
>VXBH01004067.1:385-10571 GCA_013400035.1 Rynchops niger
GGCAGAAAAAATCAATTTCTAGCCCCCAAACCTTTTCCAACAGGGGGTTTTTTTTTGTTGTTTTTTTTTTTTTTTGTTGGTGTGTGTGTTTGTTTTTTGTCTGATTCTAGCAGTTTTGAAAGAAAAAAAGGAAGAAAAGAAAAAAAAAGTAGTAAAAAATAAAGTGGCAGATACACACTACCAGGACCAACAGTACTGTCACTGTCCATTTTCTAAATAGACTGTCCATTTGCTAAACAGTGGTTCACTACTAACCAAGTTGCGCTTCTTTACTAACAAATCAGATAAACTTCCTCATCTTCTTGAAGAGAACTGAATTTACATTTCAGACTATCATACTCTAACCAGTTTACTACAATCATTTTACGGCCATCAGATTAAAAGATTTCATAAGGACTCTATTCTTTCTTTGCATTATATCAATGTATACTGTTATGAAAGAGTATAGATGCATTGTCTGTGTGCAGATGCAAAAACATAAGTATATGGTACAAGCAATACATTTTGTAGCTCAGATTATGCATAATTCCACATACAGAGATGGATGAATATTTGATTAACTAAGGACCAGTGGTGGTGAGGTGCCGATCTGATTCCCATGCCTTCTCTCAGTCTAAGGGACCAAGACAGAGAGGACAATCAGATACAACATCTAAATTGAGGGGGTGAAAGTCCATCAGAGAGAAAGAATAAATTAGACCTTTGCATAGTTCCCTGAGCTTCTAAATCATAAAATTAAATTAAAAGTGAGAACAAAATACCTTCCTTCCCAGTTTCACAAGTAGTGTATAAACATAACTCTTCAGTCTATTTTCTTTCAATAAAAGTCCTTTTATCTACTATCAGATTAGCAACAGACATGATTTTTGTCAGTGTCTTCTCTCTGCAAGTAAGTTCTTTACATTTCTCTGAATGAATGACAGTAACTCTGAGAATTTCAACCTGATGTGATGATTCCAATTTGAAAATGAGAAATTAAGTTATGGGAAAAGTCTGTATTTGCTGTGGTTTAAAAACCAAACCAAACCAAACCAAACCAAACCAAACCAAACCAAACCAAACAAACAACCACAAAGAGAGAGAACAACAATAATCCCACCGATTTTTAATGTACATGGCATATAATTCAGGTCAAGGAAAGGTTATTCAATATTAACATTTTGGAGGAAAGGAATGACTGTAGTAAGGTGGTTTTTGTTATACAGTACCTTGATTACCTCTATGTTGGTTTTTTTCCCCCATAATTAGATTTAATTTAAAAATTAAATTAAAATATTTTTTAAAAAGTGTACCTGGAATATACACCATTTCTTATTCTATTTCTT
Organism: Rynchops niger; assembly: GCA_013400035.1. Lineage (NCBI taxonomy): Eukaryota > Metazoa > Chordata > Aves > Charadriiformes > Laridae > Rynchops > Rynchops niger. The sequence continues at coordinate 1,711 of VXBH01004067.1, forward strand.
TAGTTTTTCCTGGTGCCTGCAGCTTCAGAACACCTTGGGAATAAATTTCAGCTGGATGCAAACAATCAATAATTTATTAAGCTTCCTCAGCACTACATTGTAAATGCTTCAAATCCAAAGCAAAGTTGTTGGTTTTTTTAAAGAAAAAAAAGGGTAGTGTAAATATCAGACCCTTGCTAAATAATTTGTAATAAAAAACTGATTCGGCAAATTATATTTTCTCTGTTTATCAACTGTCTGCATGCAGACTATAAATTTTAAGAGTCATTGTTCATCTCTAGACTGCACATTGTTCTCAAAATGCACTTATCAAAGTTCACACTGAACGTTGTGTGCACCCACATCTATGTAACCCATTTAAACTATAGTTGAACGGATACTACAAAACACATACTGCTAAAAAATAGTTAGCATACTGAGTTAAAATCTAACAAGGCAAAAGCATGTGAATATGGGTCGACAGGAATCATGAAAGAGAAAATAATGAAACTAATTTCAATTAATTTTCAGAGACCAATGACTTAAAAAAACTATTCCCGTATCTCTCAAACAGATCAGATATACTTAAGAGACGATTTATATTAGGTATAGAATTTCTTCCCTTAGTTCTTAGTTGAATTAGCAGATTGCACAGATTTTCTTACGCATTTCTAAATTATACATGGGGGAAGTACTGATTCTGCTCAGCTGTACTGCTTACCATCACTGCAACCGGTCCCTTTCTAAGAGATTCCTTATACAATACACAAAGAAAAAAAGTGTTCAATGAATTAGAGTTCTTCTAGGTGCTACATAAACGAGCCTTCCAATTTATGACAAGGTAGAAGATGGAAAAAAAAATATTGATTTGTACTGTATAAAGTAAAAACATATGCCTACAGTTCCTTCTTAAATCACTAGGTCTCGCTTCTCCAAAAGGCTGAATGGAATTTCTGAATGACTTAGCATAAAATGAGAAGAATAGTTGACTCTCTTGTATTGCCTTCTCTTCCGTTGTCAAGAAAGCACATCACACACATTTATTTTTTAATGCTCCTGGGTTGCATAACTGTCTCCATTTTGTTATAATTAGCAGGTGATAGTGTGATAGCCCTACCTACACATTATCATTTCAACTTTATTAACTACTGACCAAACTCGTGTAAAACAGCTATTCTACCTAGGGTCACTGCTCATGAAAAATGAAAAGCGTTGTCCTGGGGTAGTACCGGCTAAACTTTTCTTTATAATCAGAGTTAAAATTCACTTATGCTATATAGCATGCTGCAGTAAAAAGTTCTTACTAACAAACGAGTAGATCATCCAAAGTGGGGGAAAAAAAAAAAAATCTTACTCTCAATTTGTAAGAGAACACGTGCAAACAGATTTAAGATGCTTCTGTATGTTTGGGGTTTTAAAAATTTTTTTATATACTAAATACACCAAGATCTTGGTACAAAGTTAAGACACAGGCATCTTCTGAAAGCAATTAATATAGGAATGGCTATATTACTGAACTGAATACAGGATAATTAAGGTTCTGAATTAAATACCTCATAAAAGACTATAGCAGAAATGGTGATCCCTGCACAGCAGTACCAACTTTGTCAGTGACATAGATTTGGAGTGCCATAAACAGCAATAAATTACGGTGTTTCTTAAGTAATTTTGGCACCAGTGACCAAAAAGGTTAGCCACTGCTGGCCTTAGGATAGAGGAGATGAATATAGGCCTATCTGTTTTGATACCACACTGGTCTGTTTCTCTGCAATAAAATGTTATTTCTGTGTCATTCTGTAACATCAAGTGTCATTAAAGCTAGTGATGCAATTCTTGCAAAATGCCATTTTATGTAAAAATGCGTTTGTTTTTTAAAGTTACTTGAAATACAAGATGGCATTATTCTTTTTTTGCAATGGTATTGATTCCTGTATTTCAGAACAAAATAAACTGAAAATGTTTGTTTTAAACATTTAAAGCAGATCTTTGAAAGCAATTTTGCTTAGCTGAGTTAGAACAAGTCATCGACATTGAACAATGAGTGCTGCAGGAGAATGTTTTATCATTATCATATATTAACATTGCCAGTAATGACCAGTAATTTACCTGTGCTAAATTAGAGGATGATGATACCATGATATCTAACAACAGGGTAAGATGTACTTGTGTAAAAGAACTGGAGATCTATTGCACGTATAATCCTATACATATTAATATAGCAAATAGAACATATTGGCTAGCAGAACAATTTATATGAAGACATGGAAACATCTTACCATTATCAGTGTCTCATGGGGAGACATCTGGGATGTACTTTTAAGGAATGGAACCCAAAGGGAAATCTTACTCTGATCTCTTACTGCACCTTGCACTATGCTTAATTACATGTGTATGTATTGCTTTATTAATCACGATAATCACAGTCGTAGAGTAGCATAAGAAGCTTATGCTCACAAGTAAATGTAATGATTAGAGAACTAATGAAATGAAAGTCATCATGTAAATTGATAATACTGTAAAATGAACTTTGATAAATATGAGTGGAATGGTGATGTCAAAAGGCCTCATTGGTGTGAATTTCCTATGAACAGGTTCCTATATATTTGCATGGAAGAGCCTTCATAGGAAAAATCACTTTCAGAAGTTAGTTCATGAAAGCTTCCCAAGTACTGATAAATTCTGCAGAGTAGCAGACCTGTTGATTCTGCACATACCGATAATCTGAGGACACCAAGAACCTGCTGAATCCCTGCAGGGTCACACCACAACCAGTACAAAAACAGGTTGTATAGTTCAGACCACATTCAGGAGGGTGTTGGCGTCTATGAACATATCAAGTTCCAAACACAAACCACTCCCACTATAAATGCTCAAGTTTGGAACAGTTTTGCTCCTGCTTGCTGTTATTTGTATAGTTAAGTAGTTTTACAGAATAGGAGAGGTTCTGTTTAATGCCACCCAGGGACTGAACTATTTGCCACAAGAATTAACAACTTGTGCCTATTTGAGCAGGAACTATTTATTAACTGTGGTTTGGGGAACAGAGTCTAGGTTCATCTCTGGAACTTGAAGTTGATAGTTTCATTATTTTTACTCATGGCTTTAGGTGCTATCCTTTTCTTCACATTTCTAACATATTTGGATTACCTTTTTACTTAATAACCTGAGACACCGAGTTCCTGTACAAACTACAACTGGAGTGCTTCAAACTTTATTTTATCATGCAAATACGTAAAGAGAAAACTAATCCCCCTCAGACCAGCTTAAATCATAGGAAGGCAGCAGTCTTACCAATGGGAAGAAGTGAGTGGTGGGGGGCAGGGAGAAAGGGGAGTAGAGAGAAGACGAAATTAATAGTTTTGCTACATTTTCCAACTTTAGCCACAGGCTACAAAAATGCGTAGGAGCAGTATGTTCCACTAAATAAGCTGAAGGAATCTTCTCTTTCCCTATTTTAAAGGATAAACTAGAGACTGATTTGGATCGAATCCTTTTGTTGTCTAGTTTGTGTCTGCTCTTTAATAAGGATGACCTGGTCTTATGTATTTTAGCCATTAAAACGACCTCCTCTGCTTCATGACTTCAGCATCTCACATTTCCCTGCAAAAGTGATCCAAGACGTTGCAGTACTCATAACATAATTTTACAGTTTGAAAATGCACTTTATAAAACTTTCTATAGACTGCATGCAGGCAGAACAGAGAATGGACTTTCAAAGGCCACATAATAGGCTAATCAGTGGGTCATTTTTCTTCCGTATATTGTTAAATAGGTGCATCTATAAAGGAATAAATTTTTAAAGACTAGGCTAAAGTATCAGTGAACTGTAGCCACTATTAATCCAGTTTCACTCTTCTCCCCAACTTGGAAAGGCCTTAACTCAGTCACAGCCCCGTGATTAACTCCAACTCTTCATTCCCTGCATTCCAGATGGCACACAAGTTAGACGTGCATATATATACTTTTACTGAGCATACACAGTGAGAGATTCCAAACATAGAACAATGGAATGTATATTTTACCCACAGCCAATTTAATCATATTACCTGCATTTAAACATGTTTCCCCTCTGATTTGAAACAAAGGAAATTGAGTCAAGAATGAAAATATCCACAGCATTTGATTAGACCTGAAAGGGTTGCTAACCTCCATCAAGCATGTCAGAGACACTTTCCTTTTATCTTTTATGCAAAATGACTTACAGGTAATTGCACTCACTTCAGTTAATATAAAAGTATTTTCACTAGATCTACCCATTGTGCCAAGGGTGTCACTCTGACAAATTATGTTTGACAGCAATTCAACATCGCTCTGAGAAACCAAATCTAAAATAATCCAGAAGCACTTGTAGAATAGCACAGTCAGATACACCTAGTACAAAGCAGCCTAGCCTTCAACTATGAAGCATATGCTCAGGAGAGCTAAACATGAAACAGATATAAATTTATTCTGTTTAAAGCTAGTGACAATTTCTTATTGACTTCAATGAAAGAAAAGCCAGACTGAAAACAAGCACTCTTCAGTAGCAATTTATTTGTATTGTGCAAGAAGCAGTCCCATGAAATCAGAGTTTGCTACAGAATCAAAAGGAAAGCAACTTCTCAAGTGCTTGTTGAGAAAGAGACGGTACAGTGTTCTGCTTATGAGCTGACAAATTCTGATACCCAAACTCATCCTACTCGAGGGTGCTTCCAGCAGCACCCCTGGATGCAAGAGTTTACTTGAGGTGAGAATCAGTGATCACTATGAGACCACAGCCATTGTGAAAGACTCTTCTGCACTCACTGCTCCTTAGTGCAGTGTTTTAGTGGCACATTATAACAGTATACACTTTTCAGATGCTCACATTTAGCCAGCCTAAAGTGCACTTTCACACAGGCTTAAAAAGTAGTAGCTTCTTTTTTTTTATATATATATACTTAATTCTGCACCCAAATGACACAGACCTTTGTAGCAAGATCCCAACAGGTTGAATCAAAGCTCCCTTTGAAGTTTTGTATACTAAAGAGCCCTTATTACACCTTTGTTGTGATTCCAGATTTTGTAATTTTTTTTTTTTTTTTAAAGCGTTCTTCACATCAGGAACTGGTAAAACTTTGTTCTCAGCTTCATTTTTCAGAAGGTAATAGGACATAACTGTGTATCAGTAAATTTCAGTACTGGTCAAAAACTTTTAACAAATTCATCCTGTGGTTTCTAAGGTCAATGAAGCTATGTTTAGTCTGAAATCCTCTCCATGTACTGGGAAACAGCAAAAAGGCTGGAGAGATAACTTTCACAGACCTGTTCAGGTTTTTCTTGCTCCATCTTCCTACTACAGCTTCTCAATTTAATAACCCACACTCTCAGCTTCATACTAGAGCATGACAATGATGCGATTTTTTTCAGGTACTACTGAGAAAAAGCTGCTTCACATACTCAGCACAAAGGAAAAACAGTTCACGTGGGTTGGGAAAGACAGAATTGGCTAACACCCCTTGTTCTTTAAAAATGGGACAAGTGCTGGTTTTTTTTTCCCACTAATTTACAGCTTCTAGTAGAAGTTTAATAAACAGTTAGGTTAAGACTGCTCTTGCAAGAAAGCTAAATTTTAAAATATTTATTAGCCCAATTAATTTACAGTGGAAGTCAGATGAGGTCAACAGAAATACTCTTATGATCTCAGTGGTCTTTGGCTCAGATCTGTAGCAGTTTTCTCCTTTCTGCACTGTATACCATTTATTGGTAATAAATAAAAAATAAAAATCTTAGGGGAAAGTAGCATGTTTTTCCTCTTTTCAACAATATTCTTACTGACAGCTTAGAAGAAGCTACTAAGTGCAACTACTTACCTTGTAGTGGAATGACTGCACACTAATGATTAGTTTACTTAGACATACTGCGAAGCAAAATAAATGGTGAAGCAAAAGAAACTAACATATACTGAGAATTCTTTTTTTTTTTTTCCATTAAACTATGAAGGTTTAGCCACTGAAAGCCTTTAAAGCAGCTCTCCTGGTTAATCTGAAGGCTTCCCCAGAGGTTTTAAATCAAGATACTTTGACATTGTGTATGACCAACCACCTCATTAAAGTGGAAGCGACAGTGCTTCTGTTTTACTCTGTCCAACTGCTCCCTCAGCAGACTTCTGTTCCACTCATTTTAACTCTAATACTGACTTTTAACATGTAAACTTCAAATCAGAATTTTCTACTTTTCTCTTAGCATTATAAAGGAGTGTCTAGGTATACGTACAAACACCTTGGAGATTTTTAAAAAGCCGTTCCCTGTGCTGTCTACTCTCCTCAATAAAATTGTGTCCCGGCCTTCTTTTTACTGAAGATTTTTAACACTAGGAACATGAATAGTCCCTTGAAATACATGAGACTAAGCTCAGTTCCTTAAAATTGAAGATTGCTGTAATCTTTGTTAACTAGAGTTAAACATAAAAGATGAGACTGATCTTCTTTAAATTATATTCCCATGAAACAGTGACCTGGCTTTGTTTCCTGGCTGATTAATCTTTCCAGTCTTCTTGAGTATGTAAACCGCTATACAACCAGAATGCTGGAAAAAAATCATTGACTGAATTTGCAGAAATTCAACATATATTAACTGCCTAGCAAAACAGTAATGCCTCTCTCTTCACCACTGTGAGAGGCAGCCTATTAACCTTCTGACTGTCCTCCAGTTCCCCAGTCCCCCAGTCTGTTCTCCAATTCTCAGGGAACTAAACCACAACTACTTACAAAGCCCACTTTTCTATCAAACACCCATGAATGTTTCCAGATTCGGTTCGGCCCCCGTTATCAAACAAAGAGGAAACAAGGGTTCTCTTACGATGGTGAAACCCACTAAAACCTAGGTAATAACGGTCTGTTTTGAAGATACTTGGTACCTAAAATTAAAATTACTTTATGGATTTCCTGAATTTCAGAATTCCTTGATCCCTATTGCCATTAATTCCTTGGCATTGCACTACAAAAGTAAACAGAAGATATAGATTAGTTTTAAACATGGAAAGACTCCAGCTGAGGTTAAACTGTAAGAAACAGACTCAATATCCTCACTGAAAAACAATTAGGATATGGTTTAGAAGAATAGCAATTGTCTCATTTTCAGGAATACACACAGGCTGAGGCTTTTCAGGTCACTGAGATCTTTGTTTAGAAGAAATAGAAAAGAGGATAAAGACAGTTTTGGGCATAAGAGTACTATAACCCAGGAAGCTGCTGAAACCCTTAAGTGGATACTACTTTCTGCATTAGAGTTTAGCTGTTGATATTCATGCTAACACCAAATCCCACACACTCAACTATTCATTTATCAAGGATGACTGTTCTTGCTCTTGTCAGATTAGATAGGATTTTTTTAAATGCTTTTCTGAGCCCAGTATGTGGCAATGCAGTTTTGCCACTGCAAAAAAAAAAGAGTTTTGCAGTTCTTAGAACAGTGCAACAATCACACTTTTAAAAAATCACCTTCCTACATGTTTATAAGATGTAAAGTATCTGATACATTTGCAAGGCTGCCTCTCAGGTGTTCTTGTAATTTATGAGAGTGAAAATAAGCAATAGCTTGTTAGCATTTTCTTGCAAATAGGAGAAGATGACAGAAATTGACACTTCTCTACACATTTAGGAGCTCTCCTAGATAAATGTGACCTTTCCTTCTTGTCATGTGCACCCCTAAGTAGCAGCCATGGATCCCAGAGCATCAGCTTGGAATTCTTTAGCAATTTTATTTCTTCAGTACCATTATATCTTTATGATACAGAGTATCACCTTTCTTTTTATCTTTTCGTTGGAGTTTATCTTCTCTTAAAGTATGTGATGTCCTTCAGGGAAAAGCAATGAAGGTGTAACAAAGACCACAAGAGAAATTAAATGCATTTCAGCATGCCTTCATTTTATATTGCAAATTATTGTGTTTGTACAGCCCTTATAGCCTATTTTCTGTGCATCCTGTTTATACTCACCTGCTTTACAACTAACGATCTGTGAAATGCACGCTTGCAGTGTCTGTGAGTTTAGACAACTCCTTTGTAGACTTTGATATCATCTATTACAGCAAGTGCCCGTATAATCAAAGGAAGGGGAAAAAGGGAAGGGAGAAGAAAAGAGGGAAAGTGGATGGGGAGAAGGTGACAAGTCTGCACTGGAATTACCCATCTTGTACCTAGAGTATCCTACATGTGCCATCCAGCACAGCAAGCTGTAAAAGTGAACTTCAAACAAATTGCTTCTTTCAACAATTTCTGTGCACTGATTCCACACAGAAATTTCTCAGTAGGCATACTCCTGTTTTATTAGAAAAAAAAATGGATTTGTATAACAACAGCTACCACTACTACTTAATCTTATGAGGCAAATTTTGCCCTGAAGACAAAAATCTGTGAGGTTCCTAGGAACAGCCATATCCATATCTTGTACATCCATAATAAATCTCATCAGTAATTTCTTCCAGAAGTGAGTTTTTGCATATACATGGATAAGAGCTTCTTCACCATAGTTTGCATTCCAGATCCTACTGTACATTATGATCTTTCATTTGTAAAGTACAAAAATCAAAACTAAACTATATTAGCTGGCAGCAGGTATATTTACCTAATTTCTAAAAAAAAGCAAAATGAAAAACGGGTGGTCCCGGAGTGCAGCGGCCAGCTGCAGTGCACCCAGCACGCGGGCAGCCAGTGGGCATCACCCAGGGCGGGACTGCAGCGGGAGCGGGTGAACACGGCGCAGCAGTGCGCACGGTAGGTCACTGAAATCCTTGCGTCTAAGCTAAGCACAAACTGGGCAAGCGCAAGCAGAGGAACACCGGCGTGCAGGAGCACGGGCTCAGGGTGTGCGGGAAGCTGACAACAGAGATTTGCAACCTCCCGGCAGAAGAGAAGAACATGG
>VXBH01004068.1:111-19519 GCA_013400035.1 Rynchops niger
CCTGGGAAGATTTTTCCAAGAAAGAAGAAGATTATGCCTGGGAAGATTCCCTGAAAAAGATGCTGAAACCAGGACCCGTGATCTCTTTATCTCTCTCTTTTTCTCTATTTTTTCCTTTCTCTATTCCTCAGTTTCTTTTTTCTCTTAGAGTTGTTAAGTAACGACCTTAAGTAATGACCTTAAGTACAATGTTAAGTACCACTTGCCATAAGTTGTCCTATACCTGCTGTCAAGTAACACAAGGCATACCTCACCATTTGCCATCATTTGTTATATACCTAACCAATTATTGTGGCCTTGTTAAGACCTATACCAACCATTTTGGGAAGCTAATAAATGTTTCTGTATGGACCTTGAGGTTTATCTCACCTTGGTCTGTGCTGTTGGGAATTTACGAGTCTGAAGTCACTTACCCGCCCTCTTTCCTGAGAGTGGGACGTGACAGCCTAGAGACAGGGCTCCTTGCTCCAGTGGTTCCTGGTGCTCGGGACACAGTCACGTCATGACATCGACTTCTGGGGCCAAGACAACTGTTACCACCAGGATGAAGCCTCCCCTGTGCTACCAAATCTGTCTGAGGAAGCAGGATACACACAGGTTTTGCAAACAGCAAAACCAGGTACAAAAAAAGAACATCACCCTCTCACTGCACCCGGAACATTACTGATCCAGACAGAGCCCAAGTTTTGCTATTGCTCAGAAAAAGGCACCACAAAATACTAATTTCTGTCTTTTTTAATCTGATCCCTTGAACATAAGGGGGATCTAATTCTGCGTAGCTCAGTGCTTTTTTGAGTGGGAGGAGGGGGGCAAGCAGGGTAGTGATGAATGATCTTCCCTTGCACCTTACCAGGCAGCAGAAAGGTTCCCAGCTGGGTGGATCATGAAACACTCAATGCCACAGACCCAGCAGGAGGCAAATGCAGTTTGTTTGACCATGCAGTAAGCAAACAGTAGGTTTGGAGGCTCAAGATGGGGTCATGAGCTGGAGCCAGCTGTGTTCTTCTGCACCTCAACCTTCCCAGTCGGAGCTCAGTGATGGGCAGCTCATGGTGCAGACATGGAGGAAGAAAGACGGCACAGGAAGGTCTTTTCCCTCCCTCTTCCTGCCTGGAAAGCTGCTTCTCAGAGGAACAAGCCAGCAGATCAGAGGCAGGTGAGCCACCTCTGAGATTATGCTCATACTTGTGCTTGGATGGCATTTAGGCATTTATTGTAGGCCAGCTGTGACTGGCCCACTCTTGTTTTTCACCTTTTATGGCTGCTTGGGAGGCCTCAATGGCCTTGGCTTTGCATTTATGTCCTCTGCGTGGCTGAGAAAACAAGCAGTGCCTTGTCTCCACTGGACTTCTCCACCCTTTGCTGGCTGCCTTTCAGTTATCTGCCAAAGTGCGTTACAGGCAAATATTTGCTCTGCGGCCTCAGACGCTACCTCACTCCTGTTTGCCCAGGTTCTCACTTCAGTGCCTTGAACATTGTGCTCACTCCGCCCACACCCTGCAGTGCTCAAATAGATACCGACTCACAAGGGCATGGGGTTTGTGCGCGCTGCTCTCCTGCCCTGGCACTGGAAAACTTCGGGGAGGAAGAGGCAACACAGGCAAAAAGATGTGCGGGTTGTCAAACCCACCTGGAGACTTTGCAACAAGTGTGTCCTTGCTGTGGAGCGTGCCAGCCGTGCCCAGCGCAGCAGTAAGCACCAGGAGGCGAAGGGGCAAACACCGGAGCTGCTTTGTGTGGACCTTTGCTTAAATGTGTCTCAGTGTCTGGGGCTCTGTGTGGCCCCGTGTCTCAGTTTGCTGGGGCTGTGGTCTACTGCAAGCCCAGACGAGTGGAGGCTTGGGGCTGCAGCTTTTCCACTCACCTGCAGGTGCCTTGTGTGCAGAGCTGTCTCTGGGGAGGGCTGCATTTAATTATACGTGTAGTTTCATTCCACTGGGCTGTGCTCCCGTGAAGAGATGCACGCTAGATAAAGTGGTTCGCTGTGGACCACGAGGAGTGCTGTGCCTGAAAGGGCCCAGAAGGCCACCTGGGTCTCCTCTCTCAGCAAAATTGTCCGATTATGGCAGTTGCAGGTCCATCCTTCCTCGGAGTCTCTCAGTGGGATGCTCAGTTTGGCTGGGTACCTCTTATTCCCCTCAGAAGAGCCCTGGTGTAGTGCTCAAGGAGCAAGAGAAAAATGAAGCTCCCTGTGCTCTTTTCCTTCTGTCCTGGTTTGAGGTAAAACAGAACCAACCTTCTGTTCAGTAGTTTTACTTCTTAGCTAGGCCTCTTCTAGCTCTCTGAAATTAACAGCATGTTGTGCTGAAAATGGTTTGTTTTCAGAGTAATAAGACCAATGTTTACGATTAGTGCCAAGGAATGGTACGCAGAGAGGCTCTTGCTTATTCTTATTGCTATAACAACCAAGGGCAGCTCATTTCATTATTTGTCCCATTGGAGGATTGGAATTGGAAAAGCGTAGAGGGGTCCCACCTGCAGGGAGGAGCAGTGAGGACAGGTCAGGACAGGTGACCAAAAATTGACCAACACGGGTATTCCATCCCCTCTNAGAGAGCATCTCCTACCAGTCATTGCCCAATTTGGCCAAAACCACAACACCTTCTTTTTTTGTTTGTTTCCTCTCTCCTGAGCTCACATCCTCAAAAGCTCAGAAGTGCAGCCAGATCCTTCCTCTTACAGAGGAGTGGGGCAAAGATGCCTGAAGTGCTCCCTGTGTGCCCTGACAGCAAAGATGGCCCTGGTGCACCCAGGGCAGTTTAGGTAGGACTAACACCAGTGCCCCCCCCATGGTTTTAATTTGGGCGGTGCTGTGGAAGAACGGCACACCGAAAGGTCAGGGTCCAGCTGTTGTAGCAGCTCCTGGCCAGAGAGACACGCACTGCTGCAGGGTGCCCACTCTGTGGCTGCTGCAGTGGCACGAAGCAGTACGAAGGGTTAAATATGATGCTCTATTCCTGCCACCACCACCACGGTGCCCAGCAGTAATAGCCATAGATCCATCCAAGAAGGAGGGACTCACCTTCCTGCAGCTTCTTGCAAAGCTGGTGTGCGTAGCGAGGTACCAGGGTGTGTTGTTTTAATAAAGGAACGCCAGTGCGCAATCTGACATGTAGCGAATTCTTCCCTGCAAGCAATTTCTCTTTCTAGCCCAGCACACTCACTTCACATAAAGGCAATGCAGCACAGTAGAAAGTCTCTCCTGGTTCAGGCTGTCAAAAGGAAAGTACCAATGCTAATTGTGAAAGCCAAGGGAACAGGAGCGAGGGCAGGAGGCGGCTGCGCATCGGCCCCAGCTGCGTGGCACAAGGCGGGCACTCCCCTGGGCCACGCTCTGCGCATCTGTCGTTTCCCGAAAATGACAATGAGTCACATTTGCCCCGTGTCTCATTTAAAGAAACTGAAAGTATTAACTGCTCAGGCATTGGGAAAGGCTGCCGGAGCCATAGCTACGCAGGCACTGGAAAGCCCACGTGGCTGTTCCCAAGCAGCAGCCCATGAGCAAGATTGTCCCTTAAAATCTCCAGAATCGGTGATCAGTGGGACCCCATCAGCTTCAGAAAGGCTCAGGGTGATCCAAGGGGGTTATTGAGGGTTGAAGTTGTTCAATGATTGAATGAGATGGATAGGTATTTGCACAGCTGGGTTTTGGCTCGGGTCTGTCTTATCTAGAGCGCCTGCTCTCAGGCAGTGTGGAAACAGACTTCAGAATAGTCAGTAAGAAAGCATTTTGTCCACCACCCACTAAAAATGGATGCACTGTGAAGGACAGAAATTATGGGTGAGGAGGGGGAGTTGCTCATCTCCTGAGATCAACACAGCTGGCCAGTGCCTGAAGTTAAATCTTCAACCATCCTCAAAAGACTACAGAGAGGAGAGAAAAAGGCTGGAATACATTCCCACACACACACCCCCCCGCAGGTAACTCTTACTTAATATCCAACTGCAAGTGCTGGAGAGCCTTGCACTGTGGCAAAACAGCAGCGGTAACCTGGCACCTCTGTGGTGCTTTCTTAATTACATTCAATTTGCTGATTTTCTAAAGCATGTTTTGGGGAATATTTGCAAGTCTCCCCATGCTGGTGTTTTACCCCAAAGTATTTACATTGGTCTCAATTTTCCGTAATTTTCTCTGTGGGATTTTCCTTCATTTTCTCCCCCATTTAAGCATGCTAAACAGGAACCCCAAAGAGAAGTGAGATCCAAGAGCTCCTTGGAGCCAAGGGGCAAGACTACAAAGCCCACACCATTTTTAGGGCTACGTTCTCACTGTGGCTTTACCCTGGTCCTGACCAACACAGGACAGCAAGGTCGTGCTGACCTTGCATGCTGGCGGCACTCACTTTTCAGGCAGTCTCCCTCCTCTACAGCTGCGGCTGTTGTTCAGTTTACTAGTTCTTTGAACTGAGATTTTCCTCTTTTGTACATTGAGAGATGAAAGGAAGGGAACGCTCCTGCCGGTATGCGGTCTCTCTGTCCTTCTCTCTTCAGGAGGGTGTATTCCGCAAGCTGCCGAGCAGAGAAGTACCCCCACACACCTGAATGAGAAAGGCAAGGGGAGAGGGAGGGGATGCGGGGAGCTGGGGAGGCTGCCAGCTGCAGCCACAGGGAGCAGATGGAGACGCAGCGTTAGGGTTAGAGAAAAGCAGTGAGTGGGAGGCACCGAAGGAGAGCTCAGGCATAGAGAAAGGATGGGAACAGGGTGGAAAGGAAGGCAAAGAGTTCCTCATTGCAACTCTTGTATAAGCATCAGGACTTGCAGAGCACCAGGAGGTCCAGATGTTTGCTGAGGAATAGGGCAATCCAGGGGCACAACTATTCCACTACGGGCAGAGGCTATGGGAAACCTTCTTCACAGGTAAGATTTGCTTCAGGCCCCTCAAAGAGGCTGCTAAGCAGATGCAATGGTTGCAGATAACAACCCATTTCATACTCCTTTCAGTTGGCTCACAGCTCAGGGCCATGGACAACTGAGTTGTTTGCTCTCCTGCCTGCCAGTCACCAGGAGCAGCAAGCTCCCTGTGGAAACTGCAGAGACTGCTCTACCAGGTCAAAAGGAAAAAACTTTCTTGCTTAAAGAAAAAAAAAAAAAAGGCAACAAAAACCCCACAACAAGATGAGCAAAGGATGGGCATTTAATCCCAGACTTATTTAGGTTAGGTAGTGTGGTGTTCAGGGCTGCTGTGTTGCAGGTTACGTGACTCTGTGGCTTCAAGTGGACAGGAGTTGCCAGATCCGAGCAGAGCAGGAGTCTATTTAACACAACGCTATGGCTTGGAGAGCAACTGTCCCCAAGTGTGTCCACAAAGGACTAAAAGCTGCAAGGAGATGGTCAGAAATAATGTGACCTGGCTGCCCTATTTGTCTCCTCCTGTGCCCCCTGGTCCAGGTTACTTAATTCCTGGAGAATAAGCTTTGAGATACCCTCCAAAACAATCAATAGGATGCATTATCCATAGCAGTCAAATCATGGGACATGACATGTATCCAGGGAGCTGTGACTGGCTTTTGCAACTTGGACTCTCAGGCGTCAGGAGATTCTGAGCCCTGCCAAACGTACAGACCACAGGCTGACAGTAGGGAACTGCCTCCATCCACCCAACCACCTCTCTGAACTGATGCACCCTTCGGTTACAGTCGTCGGCTCCCCACCACCACTGCAGCAGTGTCTTTCTGGGACTGACATTTGAGAACTGCAGCAAAAATGACAAAGGCACAAATTTCGGATTCGGCAGGATGGCTCAGATGATGAGACATCTGCCCAAATGTGCTGAAATCTTGTCATTTACACTTCCTGACCTCAGTTACAGTTGGTGTGGGGAAACCCAACGCAACTTGTGTGTCATATCTTGCACATTGCTATGTCACACCAGAGAAAGGGAAAACTTCAAAAAATTACTTTAATACAGCCTGCTGCAGGTGAAACAGAAAGTAACCAGCCCACGTCAGGGCAACTGAAAGAGGTTCACAGCTTTTTTGTGTCACCTGCTATTTGACTTCTGGCAACTGATGCAATTGCCTGAGGGGCATATGCCAGAACCTGAGTCACCCATACTGGAGAAAAAGAAATAGCAGGCTGCAAAAGAACCATCAAGCCTTTGCCTCACTTAGTCTAGAAGAGGGGCAATGCCCACGAATAAGTGATGACTTGTTGAATTACTACCTTAGGGCACTGTTTTTGAAAGCCATACAAGGGCTGTGTCTGTTCCACTCTTGAAGGAACCCGGAGACAGAGCGGGAGGAGGAAGGGACCATCTCAGAAGCAAAAAAAATGAACACAATCACACAAGTTATTCAACCAGTGCAAAGCTCCCAGTTTTTCCTCCAAACCCTGTGGATAATATAGCACAATCAGTCTGAAATATCTCCTCCCTGAGGACTTTTGAGACGTGGCCCTGAGACAGTCAAGGCCAGAAGAACTGCAAGCTTAAAGAGAAAAAGTAGATCGGTTCCTGTACCACATAGTCAAACCACTTTTCTATGGAACTAGGCTCTGAAGCTCAAATTGACATCCAAAATTAGCAACAATACCCTCAAGCATCTCTCAAAGTGTTAAAAGCTCTCACCATCCTGTTGTCCTGCCTTCCCTCTGTATTTAATTTGGAAAGCATCAAGATTATTGCAAGAGATCTGCAGACTCTCCCAGGAAGAAATCTGTATTAGAGTGGAGTGGAAATCTGCAAAGGAGTGGTCTGCCTCGCATGTGTGAAACACAGCCTGCAGTCATGCACGATGTGGAGATTAAAAAGCATTAAGTAACTCCCAGAGCACTGGAGGCATGGTTCACATTTATAAATCACAGTAATCCCGCCCCAAACTGATTATGCGGTCATGAACCATAAGTGCCAATGTACAACAGCTTGAATGACAGTGTGCTCACAGCTTCCTTTTTTTTTTTTTCCCCACTCTAACTTTTGCATGTTTCTGAAATCTTAGCGTTCATACCTTACACTAGAAGAACCCCATCCCTCTACCATGGATTCAGTGTCAGATCTAGAACCCATGCACCTCTAGAGAGCAAGCCAGGGGTCCAGCCGCGTGCTGGGGTGTGAACCGGCGTAACCAATGCCACCAGCGCTGCCTCGCTTCTCGGCTCTTCACTTGAAACTTGGCATCCTCGGAGCATTCTTGGTGGGGCTTGGCACTCAGTCCTTCCCCTCGCCACTCAGTTTGGAAGGATGTATCCAGAAGGCAGGGCTGCCTTCCCAGAGCAGGGGAGCTTTCAACTGGGACTTCAGAAGTGTTTTTAGCACGTAGCACGTGGCAATATTTACTGAGTAGCTCTCCTTTGAGAGTATGTCAAGATGTTGCAACAGGCATAAAAATGATCACAGGGAAGAAAAAGAGTTGCCTTATTCAACAGATTAGCTCCGGATGTGGCTTTAGACCAGTTTAAATGGCAAAAGGTTTTTGCCATTGCTCATTCTGCTGAAACAGAAAAGTCCCAACATGGGCAACTGGAGTCCCGTCCCACAGTGCTGATGACTCCAGTCAGTTTTTCCTTAGTAATGGCCTAAAATCTGACGTCACCAGAGCTGGACTTCCTCTTCTCCTCTTTTGCCCTTGTCAAAAGTTTACTTTTTTGAGTTGCATCTGCTCTAGCATATAGGGAAGTTATCCCGAAGAACAGCATTTTTACAAGAAGAAATTCTTCCTTCCTTGCTCTTCAAAATGTTGATACAATTGAAAGCAGCAGCACATTAAGCATGAGTAAAAATATTTTTTAAGAAGCCCAGATCAACAAATTCTTCTTGGATTTTCCAACCAAATGACAACTATACCTTAAGCTGACTTTTAAATTTCTTGCTGAAATAATGAAAACACAGCCAAAAATATGAATATAAAGCAGTTTTAATTTTCCTCTAGATATTTATATCAAAGAAATACTCATGTCCATGTACTGTACATACAATATCTTCCTTATAAACTCTTTAGTTTAAAACACATGTACAAAATTGCACATTGCAGTTTGCAAAAAATCATAAATACCTTTTTGCATGTAAACAATTCCAGCACAAGGATCAATGTTATACATTCCAAAATGTCTAAGTGTCTGTTCAGAAACAAACAAAAATCAAACAAAAAATCCACTGTGATCTCCATAAAGGTCCTAGTGTTACAAATCAATCATTAACAGGTTTCTAACTGATGTACTACACAAAAGGATACATAAATGAGCACAAGGCAAGTCGCCTTTTAGTCGTAAGTACTTAAGACAGAGGCTTGAAATAACAATTCTGCTGCCATTTAAACCCATGGTATCCATCCCACAGTATTTAGTGGTAGCAGCATTGTGTTAATTTTTTCAAGATTGCCAATCGCAGTATGCCCTACTTTTAATCCTTAAGCAAGTTGGCTACCACTGAACAGTAGGAACTGGAAAATTATTGTAAACACAGTTATCACCGTTGTATATTCAGTAAGTTACAGTATTCTTCTAAACACATCACTAAATTAAGAAAATGTTTTACATTTAATCAAGTGCAAGATGCCAACTAATGTCCACTTTGTCTCAGAAATAAGTATTTTAGATATAATACTACATAGTTTGTAAAAGTAACATAAAAAAATTACAATGGACATAATCCTCAGTTGTATATTATTAAGCCCTGTAGCTTCTGTTTGCATAAAAAAAATATCACCGCATCAGAAAAAAAGCTGTCAGAAGTGTCCTTGATCAACCTCTCCTGATCAAATCCAGCAAATGAGTAGCTACTGAATTTTGTTTCATTATTATTACCTCCATCTGTGTGCAATGTCCTTGCCAGCACACCTGTTTGAAGAGTTCCCAAAAATAATCAGGTTTAAATAAAAGGGGAAGTATTTCTGTCTCCATACAAAGTCATTTGTTTTGCTGTTTGGTTTTTTGTTTGGTTTGTGTTGTTTTTTTTTTTTAATCTATTCAAATACTGTAATTTTTTTAAATTCTTCCTAAAGCAGAGATTTTGAAAGGGTTTCTCAGAGGCTTCCTCTGTGCCAGCTAATTTAATAAGGCAGAATAAGAAGGTACACATAAACCCAACTTACAAGAACCCAGGAAAGGATGTAGGCAGACAACCACCCACCAACTAGTTGCACGTAAGCTGCTGGAAGAGCAAAGCCAAATCTGAACTGCTCTGTCTCCACCTTTTGTTTTGAACAGCTTTCCTGAACGAGGAAGTTTCAGCCACATGCCTGCAGGCCTGGGAAGGACCAGTTTGGATTTCAGAGCTGTAGGAAGTGGCAGTTTGCTCACACTTCTCCTTTTGGACAAAAAGAGAGCTTGGAGACGCTCGTGGCTGGGGCTGCTTCTCCTTTTCAGGAGGTCCCTTTGGTCCGTTGATCAGCGTGTGGCACAACTGTAATCCCAATGAGGACCACTAGACTTGCGTGATCCTAGCAGCAGCCCCAGCCCACAGTATTGCAAGGCTCATGATACTGCAGGGCATGAGGCATTTTCTGCATTGCGGAAGTTCAGCAAGAACCAGGCACCAGAAAGCACCGAACGCTTTCAAAGCTGGGTCCTATTGCACAAGAGCTCTCTCCTTTCTAGCAGGTGGGAGTTAGTTGCTCTGCTCAACAGATGTAAAGACACATGGCTCAAAGAATGATGGATTTCAGCTTTCCCAGTCTGCACCTACCCAGAGCTGCTCCTTTCTCAGGGGGTCTGAGTGTTGCCATATTAGCCATCATGAACACCACACAGTGAAGGCACATGTATGGTCTCCTAAACCTCAGAAGGATTTTCAGTCTAGGCAGAAACTGCAGGAAGAACAAGCCAGCCTGAGATGAGCCACTCCAGGGAAGAGAAACTGCCCTGGAACAATGTCCTACAAGTCTACAGACTGAAAAACATGGAAAGATGAAGAGCTACTTCGCCAGCGAGACTTATTCAGCAATACAGACCCAGCCGCCTTTCCTGGTAAGACCCTGCATATGGACCCTAAGGATTACCTTCAAACATCACAGACTAGAGGTAATCTAGGAGATTAACACGAGTTTTAAGGACCAGGAGCCTCAGGGCCTTTCACAGCACAACAGCCATGACACTGCCATCTCTGAAGATCTCTACCCTTCTCTCCTCCTCACCTTAAGAAGGCAGTAGAGCCATTCCTAATGAAGAAGAGAGGGAGTGGTAAGAATCAGTGGCCAAATTTTCATGGGTGAGAGGCCTATGCAGACTTGCTCATCATTTTCAGTTTGAAAGCCAGGAATTGCACAATACTATATTGCAACACTTATTCCCTTCCCTTTGTCCCCTACAAAGTAGCTACGCGCAAGCCAAGCAAAATCGCTGGTGCAAGAAGTGTTTACGCTGATGGCTCGTGTGTCAGAACTGCGCTAAGTGTCTCTGTAATTAACAAATAGCGCTTTGCAACAAAGTGAAACAAATCTCCGAGATTTGCTTGTGTTGCATCTTTTGTTCCGGGTTTGGGTTGGTTGGGTTTTTTTGTTGTTTTGTTTTGGGGTTTTTTTTTTATTTGTTTTGTTTTGTTTTTTGTTTTGTTTTGTATTTTGGGGGAAGGGGGGAAGGAAAATATTAACGATTCCTGAATATCTAATCTGTTACATGCAGAGGAATGCTCAAGGGGCTCGCAAGAACTTGTTTTGCTACATGTTGAGCAACACCACATGGGAAAGCCTTGAAATTAGAGCAAATGCTTGAAGACAGGGCGTAGCTGTCTTTTGGAGCTCGTCCTTCACGGGCCGCATTTTATTAGAGAGCAGACCTTTGCATCATCAGTCAGCATTCAGACCTGGACTTTACTTGATGACATTTCAGTATGGTGGTTGCCATGGCTTTAAATAAATAAGTGTGAAATTACCAGTCATCAGGCCAAATAGGGAGGGGCACAGTTTCCAAAGAAGAGTGTAAAAGACACTAAAGCAGTCATAGCAAAACAAAATAAGCTAAAAAGTGTTCCGAAGATCAGTCTTAATTCTCTGCCACTTAAACATACAACAAATATTACCATTAAATACTGTATGGGAAAGAAATTTTATTTTTTCATTGGATTTTTTTCTTTTCTTACTGTTGCTGATTCCTCCAACTATCATCTCTAACTATTACCATAGGGAAAGGAATAAAAAAGTAAACTTTTATTAGACACTTTTAGCCTGCTGGGAAAGTGGGTATCATACCACAAAGATACCACAGACATACCAGCTTGTACTGTGATTTCAATTACAGTGTGCCCAGAAAGACTTTCAAACATTCGAAGGATTTACAGTAACATTTGAGTAACTGGCACAAAATGCTTTGGACTGGTAATGACGCTTAGCCAACGTTTTAGGAATCTCTGTTCTGAAGGTGTCATCTTGCTGACTGTAAACAGAATAGGTGTCCTAGCTACTTATGGCCGTAGTTTATGTGACATATTATATATAACAAGGTTATTTAACTCCCCAGTAGTCAGTACATTCCCACTATTTCTGTCACCATTCCATGAATATTAAAAGACAGAATGGTAAAAGCTGGAAAAAACATGAGCTCAACCTCTAGTTCTATTCATTAAGCAGGCTGAGTTTTATAACAGTAGCTTCTACTGGTATCTTTCCCTAGCAATTACTAGGGAAAAGGAAGAAGGGTATCCTAAATATGCTCTCTGGAGCAGTCCATTAATTTTATTTTATGCCACCACATTGCTCGTGTCCTACATTACAAGAAAATCTGGAGATTTATAAAAACAAAGGTGTGGGAAAAGTTCTCAAGCTCAACATGTTATCCTTCAAAAGGCTCAGTGTGAACCACAAGACTATCTTTATGAGCCTTTTTTTTAAAGGCTGTTTGTTCTTAAAGGTCAATTTTCCATGTTGGGCAGGAGGGCCACACATCCCTCAGGGCAGTGGGAAGCTTTCTGCAAAGGACAAGAAAATGGTATCAAACAGTTCTGCAGCGTTCAAGCTGCTGGTTATGATTTTTCAAATGTTCAGTCCATGGTCTGAGAACAGGGTTGCAGCAAGAAGCCTGACTTTTAACAGCTTCAGCTTTCCCCATCTATGACAGAAGTAATATCACAATCTCGCTGATTGTAACTGAACAGTTGCAAGAGATGCTTCAAGGTACTCAGCAGAAAGGTTTTCAAATTTATTTAAACAAATTTCAAGGGAAGAGTGAAATAGGACTTAATATAGAAAAGTAACCAAACTTGCAAAACCAAAACAAAGAAAGACTGCAACCAAAATATTTTTTTCTGGGACTGGATGGAGGGTCTGTTATTGATCTCCAGTGACACAGCTCTCCAGACTGTGTGGACCTTATTTAGGTGGCTTACAATTCCACCCTGAATTAGTTCTTAACCAGTAAGTAAGAGTAGAAGTAAATCTTATCAGCAGTGTGCTAAATATCACGACTTAGCAGTGTATTAGTGCACAGTGAACTGGTCATAACTATTATCTCCATGTGTTAGCAAGGCTTCATAGTCAACCATCACTCCAAAGCATTCCTACAGAAATCGTAATTCCTCCCGAAAAGCCATTTAGCCAGCACACATACTCCTTAAACTATTGCAGACCATGTTAATTACTAGTACTAGAAATTCAGAGCAAAGCTCAATTTACAGCTAGCCACACTATGGATACAGACATTTTAGGTAACAGACAAAAAAGCAAACGGCAGGTAAGTAATTATTTAGGGTGACTCCCTTGCAAACATTATTTACAATAACCTTCCCTTCATTTTGCAGCAAATAACTACATATGAACTGCAGCACTTCAGATTACATTAAGGCTAAATGTGACTTTGAAATAAACGATCTTTTCGTATTAATTTAGTATTGCAGGATTTGACAGTCCTCCAATTTGACTGGAAAATCAGTCTGAAAAATCACCTTGCTATCACCCACAGAATTACAGCTTAGTTTTCTTCCAGGAGAACTCGACCATGACAAAGGATATAAAGATGACCCATTGTACTGCTGCACCTAAGAAAATCACAGTTCCTCCATTTGACCATGCCCTTCTCTATGCATGCTATTGTCCGTGCACAACACCTTGACATGCGTTTGCGGGTATCTATGTGCTTCAGAAGAATTTGTGCATAAAGTTTAGATTTGCTGGCTTTTCCCATATCAGTGGCTGGCACTGAGTGGAGAGGATACCACCCAAACCAGAACTCTAGCACAAGAGCTTATGTGCCCAGCGGGTACATGACCAAGATTACAGAATCACAGAATGATAGGGGATGGAAGGGACCTCTGGAGATCATCTAGTCCAACTCCCCCGAGCGAGTGCTTTTACATCAGTGACACACTTTTGTGAAGACTACTCAACAGAAAGTTGCATTTCAAAACACAGCTTTGGGGTGAAGATACAGATCCTAGACTGCTTTCCTTCCTCTCCACAGCACTGTTTCCTCAGTAGGACCCTGTGAAGGCAGCTACAGCATGGCATCCTGACTGACCTACGCGCGGTGGACTATTGCAACATCCAAGCAGAGATCCGGCTTGTGACTGTGTTGATGCAGGAAGTAATCCTTCTGGTAGGCAATAGATTAGGAAAAGTGCTTCCAAACTAAAGCAAG
The DNA here is from genome assembly GCA_013400035.1 of Rynchops niger. Taxonomy (NCBI): domain Eukaryota; kingdom Metazoa; phylum Chordata; class Aves; order Charadriiformes; family Laridae; genus Rynchops; species Rynchops niger. Next base: position 13,613 of record VXBH01004068.1, read on the forward strand.
CGGAAAGGATCAATTCCTGTGGCAAGTCAACAGGATGGTGTCTCAGAAAGCCACCCTCATTACAAATTAGGTGTACACGTTTCTAGACTCTCTTAGCAACACACAGACACAGCAGGTTCCCCATGTGCACTCACTGTTGCAGTGTTTTCCAGAAACCTACATTTATTTTGTCACACACAACCACTTTGTGCACAAGTTGCTTCTGTCCCGCCTCTGAGTTATGACCACCCACTAGGGGAGAAGTTTCACAGCACAAACAGCTGCAAGCCACTTTGTAGGCAGGAAGAAAAGGGAGAGATATTTGAAACACAGGACAGAAGCAACTGGGAATTAATAAGACCTCTTGTCTCCCATAACGTACTATAATGGCCTAAGTCTCCATAAATTCAGATTTAATTCATCAACACCTTCACAGTAAAGTTTCACCATGCACAGTAAGATTAGCAGCTTTATAAGAAACTTTAGATTCTTCATACTGCATCGGGTACAGTAAACCCTGATGCAGCCCCACAGCAAGTCTCTGTGGCATCAGAAAGATCAGTCAACACTTGCAGGATTATTGTGCATAGTGAAAGCTTTCTGTTCAAGCCTTTTTCTGCAGATACAGGTCTTGCCAAATGTTAAAAACGGTGAATCCCTGACAAATTTTACTGTCCAGCTCTGCCGTAAGATGCACAGTTACTGCACACAACACTGAAGCAATCGAAGGGCGTCAAAACAGCCTAGGAACTCTTGAACACTCATTCTTGGTTATGGTAAAACTGCAAACAAAATACTTGGAAAATGGAAGTGGTTTTGTACAAATCAAGTATATACACAGATATGCCATACTCCAATTTGTCTACTTGCTAAAAATAGAAACTAAGGCAATCAAGTACGGAAAGAGCAAAATTATCCAGCAGCAATTACAGCTGCACATAAGAATAAACAAAAATGTAACTCGTCTCTTTTTCTTTTTTAACTTACATTCCAGAAGAAGAAGGACACATAAAATGGATTGAAGAATTACTTATGTTACCAGTAGATTGGGAGGGGGTGTGTGTGTCTTGCATATTCATTTCAGATATAGAGAAATTTTCTCTAAAAAGGTATTGAATTCAAATAGCCAAGACTCAGGTTATGGCAGCCAAGTCACTATTTTCAGCACAACTAGTAACTCACACATAGCATGCATCTGTACTTCAGACACCACCGAACACTACACAATAATTTGGAAAGTATTATCGAGCTATGTAACTGATTAGAAATTAGTTGCCAAATAGAACTTCCACTTTAACAGCTGCAAACTGCAGAATACCTATACCTCAAGGCTTAACTTTGAGAGATACCCCTTTGTCAAAGGTGAGACAGACGTGGTCAATCAGATAGTTAAATGAACAAAAAAGGATGACTCTTCCTTCAGTAATGACATAAGCATGAACCAAGATAACAGAGAATTGTAGTAGGGCCACCCTTTGATCTTGAACAGTGCATGATAGTCAATAGTAATTTATGACCTGCAGTGAAGTGTCCAAATCCTTTGAGGTATTTATTTCTTGCAATTCCATCAAAGGCTCATGACAAAAATGTCACCACCAGAATCACCCCTCTCCAGACTTATCACCCCCAAACACCTACACTTCTCAAAGTATGCAAAGTACTTGTGTTTTGGTAACTGCTCTCTAAGACTGACAAATGGGCTCGACGTGGAGTCACAGTGAAAGTTGCAAGAACCACTCAGCAAGCACCCGACCCGTCTGGACACCTTGTGATAGTGACAGATTTCACTGCCCGTTCTATGCCGGGGAGTAAACCAATCGACTTTTCTAGTAGTGGCATCATTTCACTCAGTCGTAGCAGAGTACTTCCCCTGCACTCACAGCAAGCAGGGGCAGATCTGACGGGAGCTCCTCCCTCTGCCCAAGGAAGGGGTGAACAAGACTTCCCTCACCACAAACACTCCTCCTCCTACTCCCCAAGACAGAAAAGATCTGATAACAATTCAAAGAAATGAAAGTCACTTATGAGTCAAACTATTGTGCTGTAGCACCTAAATAGAAAGGCACTTTACATCTAGATCAAGACCTCGGTTCAAGCACATTCTAAATCGGCTGATGAGCAGCAATCAGGGTTTGCATGGGAGCAAATCCACCAACCAAAATAGACAAGGTAGGGACTGCATAAACTCCAGAACAGACATTACACCTAGGGCAAAGAAACGAAGAGGGATGCTTATTTATCATGGGTTTGCACCTGGAATGCAAAACCAGATCAGAAGAGCATGAGGGTAGCCTGCAAATCAAGTCATGCAGCCAGAATCTTTGTAAGGACTAGCGAAAAGTGTGCAGAAGTATAAAAAACCACGGTACAGTTCTGAAGGATGAAGAAAAATGCTAAAAAGCACTGAGATTCCACTGAAGATAAACTGATTTTTTGGGGGTTTTTTTGTGTTTTGTTTTGGGGGTTTTTTTGTTTGTTTGGGGGTTTTTTTGTTTGTTTTTGTTTGGGTTTTTTTTGTTTGTGGGTGGTTTTTTTGTTATTTTGTTTTTTACAGTGACACTTATACAGACAACTTGCATGAAGTTACTGAGAAGGAGCTACATTGATGCAAAACATATAAACAGTCTGGAAAATTTTTACCCAGTACCTATCTTTTAGGATCTCACAGTGACCAAAGTTTCAGGCAGAAAATCAAAACCTGAAAGAAACAGACACGAAAAACGCTGCAATAAACTGAACAAAAGGGGCAGAACAAGATAAAGAAGCCATATTTAAAGATTTAGGAACACTGTGGGGGTAAAAGTCAGAGTACTGATGTGCTTCAGAAGACAGTACCAACCAACCCTGACAGCTGCAGCAGGCAAGTACTCCTGAGTCTCATTATATTGGTTTAAACTGCTAGGCTACCCACTCACATCTCTGCTATAGAAGCAGCAACCTATAGCAGAATCAACATGGAAAAAACCACAACCACCCCACACTATTATCAGGTTTTGCTCACGCCAGTGTTACATCCCATGTCTCAGCCTAAATACCAGACACAAGAAGGTATTCATGAAGGTAACCTGCCACTCTACAGAAAACAGGTTTCTTTCTGACAACTCTACTACCAGAATAGTAGCCTCTGGCAGACAGCTGGAGACACCAGCCTCTCTAGTAGCATCTCATCAGTCATCAGGGTAACAGAGCTGGCCTGTCAGCACCTCTACCACCAACCAGATGTCAGCTAGAACATAAAGCAGGCTATCAAAGAAGTTACCACACAAGATCTTTGAGAGGCTGGACTCAGGACTGCTCTTGCAGTAAGTTCAAATGTGAGACAGGTAACATGTGGTGGTTTCCAGCTTTAACGCTACCATGCTGAAAAGGGTGACCTCATTATAACCCTGCCAGTTTATAGCCCATGATAGCCCTGCTCTTGGGTGGGAAGGGGAATTGCAGAAGTTTCCTGTGTTTTATGGATCACCCACTTCTACATTGTTAATTTATTATGACCCGAAATGGTAAAATAAGTAAAGACCAAGTACCGCGCAGCTGCATTTATCACTGTCCTGTGTCCTACTGCAAGATCTTTACCTAACCCTACACTCATTTGCAAATACAAGAACTGAAACAGCTGTGTCAACCCATGTAATTTTTATGATTTTTTCCAGCATTTCTTCAAAAAACCCCATCTCACCACACATGCGGTAAAGCCAAGTGTCTCACATCAATGCATTTACCAGGCAGCACTACCTCTCTCATTAGGGAAAGAGCATGTTAAGTGTGTGTGGGGGGGAAAGTCTTTATCAGTTGCTCCAGCCTTGCAGCATCCTTGCAGGTAGGTGATGCCTGCCACATCGTAAAAAACATTTCTTTTTCACACAGTTGTTATATAACAGGCAGTGCTACAGATTGCATGCTGTCCAGTTCAGAACGCCTTTCTGAAGTCTTTAAACCTGTCTTAAGATCCAAATAGTTTTTCACCTGTTCATTAATATTTCTAACAGCACAATGTACTGTTACAGGCAATCATTTCAACCGCGAAAAAAGGCTCTGGTGACATGATTAAACAGTTATACAATGATTAATATGGCTTCTACCTAATTTGCATATGCATTAAGAAAAGAAATATCCTCAGAGCATCTCAGCTACAATAACACAATTACTATGCATTGTCATGTCATTTCACACATGTGCCAGGAATGACTACGCACTAAAAGAAAAACCTCAACACACTTGACTGCCGCAGCTCAACTTTCTGAACAGATAGCACTCACGTATCCCCAATAAAAGCAAGAAAAACTGTGAGTCTATCCCATTCTTCTTGAATTTCAAAGCATCAAGTGTGGCCTGCAGAAGAAGTAAGAGATGTTTAACAGCTCCTGAGTGGGTTTAACAGATCAGAGCAATGGCTTGTACAAATAAAGATGTCTATGCCCCCTCGGCTCCTCATACAATTCCCCATTTTCACCAGCTGGCACAGACACATATCCCCATTTAAGATTTGCCTCTGAGTTTTTAGCACAGTTTCAAAGAGGGGAGCGGGCCCCGCTCTGCAGCTGGATCTGCTCAGGAGAAGCCCTGTCCTCCCCCAGCCGCAGGCCCAGCCCGCGGCCCCTGCACCGAGGGGCTTCTGGTGGGGTGACTGTCACGCTCCAACAGACCCTTCCCACTGCACCATGCCACAGGGCTCGACAGCGCTGCGTTAGCGGCTATGCTCAAAACACACGGGTGCAGCAGAAGCAAAGGTAGGCAGTAGTGCCAAGCAAGGGATCTAAAGCTTCCAAAAACTTATTGAGGATTATGTCTAATCAGAGGAAATAGTCCCTTCACGATTCTCTTCTACTAGTGAAATCTTGACAAAGAAATAAATCACACCAATTCTTCCCAACCAGAAAAACGTTTCACGTTCTAGCGCTGACTCTTTCTGTCTCTAGAGTATTGCAGAAAGTTTCTTTAGAACAAAGCAGACCAAGAAGCAAGATACAGATTTCTACTGAAAAATAAATCTACTTCTCCACAATATTTCTGCAATTTATTCAAACAGAGTACAATGGAATTACCATCTTTATAGCTAACCCACCCCGAATCTGAGCCCTTTTCTGTATAGCACTGAATTGTTACTATACTATGCAAAGAGCAAACTCTACTGGAATGTACACAGTGAAGGACAAAAAAGTAAAGCTCTTCTTGCCAGAGTAACCATTTCCACTACTATCGTGTTATCTAGAAAAATAAGGTCTAGGCAACGTCCAAAAGTGTTCAAGTTTCAATAAATAACTATCAATGCCCCAGTTTTGCACTGGCACAAGAAATATGGAGCGTACAGTTTAGAAAAGTATTTTCATATGACTGAGTCAGCAATGCATTTCATCCTGCTTAAGATTTACAACAAAAATCATTTCCCTCCAGGGTTCGATTTTCAAACCGAAGTCGTATTAAGTGCAAGAGCACCCACATAGTTGTCTTAACTCTCAATGGCAAATTAAAGCTCTAGAGAAAGACTGTATTTTTAAAAAAGTTCTTTATCAATACCAAGAAAATATACATAGCCATATTATGTTTTAAATATATATATATACACGCACATCTTTTCAAAAGGGTACGATTCTGGCTTTTTTTTTTTTCTTTTTAAGTTTGAAAAGCTTATCCATTGCTATACAGTTCAGTAAGGTGTATTAGGAAACACACTTTTTAATATCCCCCATGAAAATAAAGTTGAATCTTTCTGTAAACAGGAATTTCCTTAATTTCCGAAATCTCTACAGACCTCAAGTACTTCACTGAAAAAAAAACCCACCACCAACCACCTGCCCCAAAACCACCCACGGAGACCCTCGCTGCTGAAGTGCAACATCGACAGACCTCGGGAAACGCTTAGCAACACCCGGCTCCTGCAACCGCCTTCTTCGGGCGCAAATAAATAAAAATAATAATTAATAATAA